>SJYW01035409.1:442160-460537 GCA_006410735.1 Raphicerus campestris | reverse complement strand
GGATTCTTTACTGACTGAGCTACAAGGGAAGCCCTACTATTTAACTGCCAAAATTTTACTTAATTATAAAATCTATGAGTTGTTTTGGCCTTGCAAGAGCTCAGAGAATATTGTGCCATTGAACTTTTCTGCAGAGTTCATTGAATTTTAGCCAACTAAAAAATAACTAGATAACCAGTGGCCAAAACCCTAGAAATAAATGTTGAATGTATTTACCTGTAGAACCTGGGCAGGAAAAGCATGGGGCTAAGATGCCAGAATAAATATAAATGTTATGTGCCTTGACCCTGTATGAATTATATAATAAAAAATGGACAGGCAAGGGATAAAGGGAGTCAGAAATCCCATAAACTCATTCTCTTACTTATTAAAAGTAAATATAATTAGTAACTAAAGTCAGCAGTGAGGAAGGCAATAGCACCCCACCCCAGTACTCTTGCCTGAGAAAATCCAATGGACAGAGGAGCCTGGTAGGCTGCAGTCCATGGGGTCACTGAGAGTCAGACACGACTGAGCTACTTCACTTTCACTTTTCACTTTCATGCATTGGAGAAGGAAATGGCAAGCCACTCCAGTATTCTTGCCTGGAGAATCCCAGGGATGGGGAAGCCCAGTGGGCTGCTGTCTATGGGGTCGCACAGAGTCGGGCACGACTGACAGGACCTAGCAGCAGCAGCGGCAAAGTCAGCAGAAAGAAAAGAGGGAGTAGGAGAAAAAGGAAGAGGAAATATCTTAGTTTTTAATCATTATTCATAGCAGGGAATTTAGAAATACAAGACTAAGGGTCTCAAAGAAATCTTCCTTATTTTTTTAAATTTAAATGTATTTATTTTAATTGCAGGCTAATTACTTTACAATTGTATTGGTTCTGCCACACATCAACATGAATCCGCCATGGGCATACACATGTTCCCCATCCTGAACCCCCCTCCCTGCATCCCTCCCCGTGCCATCTCTATTATTATAAAGATCACAACTAAAGAAAAAAACACATAATTTGTATAACAGAAAAGCAACACACGAAAAGCAAAGAAAAGAGACTTGAAAATGAAAGACTTCAAAACCACAGAGCCAGGCAGTGCACACAGCGCCGCGGAGGAAGAGCGGAACGGAGTTATCATGTCAGCAGCTCCCCTATCACAAGGCTCCGATTTTAAAGAAGAAACTTTCCAAAGGATCGCACAGCCCAGTTCTATGGTGCTCGGTGTAGATTCAATTAAATAAATATTCCAGAAAGGCTAAAAAAAAAAAAAAATTTAAAGCTATAAGCCGGAAAATACAAACAAAAATAAAGTAGAGATATCGGCCAAACTACAACAAGAAAAGAGAGCCTAATAGTTCGGAAGTGTGCTGTTTACAGTGGACATAACTGTCTATGCACCGAACATTTATAACATACAAATTACAGATGGCAGAAGTAGGAACAGACAAAAGTCACTAGTGAAAAACGTTAGTTACCTCTCTTGGTCCATGGCAGATCAAGTGAATGGAAATGCTTGAGCATATCAGTTCAGTTCAGTTACTCAGTCGTGTCCAACTCTTTTCCACCCCATGAACTGCAGCACACCAGGCTTCCCTGTCCATCACCAACTCCCAGAGTTTACTCAAACCCATGTCCATCAAGTTGGTGATGCCACCCAACCATTTCATCCTCTTTCGTCCCCTTCTCCTCCCACTCTCAATCTTTCCCAGCATCAGGGTCTTTTCGAAGCTTTTTGAATCAGGTGGCCAAAATACTGGAGTTTCAGCTTCAGCATCAGTCCTTCCAATGAACACCCAGGACTTATTTCCTTTAGGATGGACTGGTTGGATCTCCTTGCAGTCCTAGGGACTCTCAAGAATCTTCTCCAACAACACAGTTCAAAAGCATCAGTGCTTCTGTGCTTAGCTTTCTTTATAGCTCAACTCTCACATCCATACATGACCACTGGAAAAACCATAGCCTTGACTAGATGGACCTTTGCTGGCAAAGTAATGTCTCTGCCTTTTAATATGCTGTCTAAGTTTGTCATAACTTTCCTTCCAAGGAGTAAGCGTCTTTTAATTTCATGGTTGCAGTCACCATCTGCAGTGATTTTGGAGCCCCCCAAAATAAAGTCTCTCACTGTTTCCATTTTGTCCCCATCTGTTTGCCAAGAAGTGATGGGACCAGATGCCATGATCTTTGTTTCTTGAATGTTGAGTTTTAAGACAGCTTTTTCACTCCCCTCTTTCACTTTCATCAAGAGGCTTTTTAGTTCCTCTTCACTTTCTGCCATAAGGGCGGTGTCATCTGCATATCTGAAGTTATTGATATTTTCCCAGCAATTTTGATTCCAGCTTGTGTTTCTTCCAGCCCAGCATTTCTCATGATGTAGTCTACATACAAGTTAAATAAGCAGGGTGATAATATACAGCCTTGACGTTCTCCTTTTCCTATTTGGAACCAGTCTATTTTTCCATGTACAGTTCTAACTGTTGCCTCTTGACATGCATACAGACTTCTCAGGAGGTAGATAAGGTGGTCAGGTATTCCCACCTCTAAGAATTTTCCACAATTTGTTGTGATCCACAGAATCAAAGGCTTTGGCATAGTCAATAAAGCAGAAATAGATGTTTTTCTGGAATTCTCTTGCTTTTTCGATGATCCAGCAGATGTTGGCAATTTGATCTCTGGTTCCTCTGCCTTTTCTAAATCCAGCTTAAATATCTGGAAGTTCACGGTTCACATACTGCTGAAGTCTGGCTTGGAGAATTTTGAGCATTACTTTGCTAGTGTGTGAAATGAAGTGAAGTTGCTCAGTCATGTCTGACTCTTTGTGACTCCATGGACTGTAGCCTACCAGGCTCCACTGTCCATGGGATTTTCCAGGGAATAGTACTGGAGTGGATTTCCATTTCCTTCTCCAGGGGATCTTCCCGACCCAGGGATCGAACCTGGGTCTCCTGCATTGTAGATAGATGCTTTACCGTCTGAGCCACCTGACTGCAACTGTGCAGTAGTTTGAGCATTCTTTGGCATTGCCTTTCTTTGGGACTGGAATGAAAATTGGCCTTTTCCACTCCTGTGACCATTGCAGAGTTTCCAAATTTGCTGGCATATTGAGTGCAGCACTTTCACAGCATCATCTTTTAGGATTTGAAAGTGCTTAACTGGAATTCCATCACCTCCACTAATTTGTTGGTAGTGATGCTTCCTGAGGCCCACTTGACTTCACATTCCAGGATGTCTGACTGTAGTGAGTGATCACATCATCATGATTATCTGGGTCATGAAGATCTCTTTTGTACAGTTCTTCTGTGTATTCTTGCCACCTCTTTTTAATATCTTCTGCTTCTGTTAGGTCCATACCATTTCTTTTCTTTATTGTGCCCATCCTTGCATGAAATATTCCCTTGGTATTTCTTTTTCTTGAAGAGATCTCTAGTCTTTCCTCTATTTCTTTGCACTGATCACTGAGGAAGGCTTTCTTATTTCTCCTTGGTATTTTTTGGGAAAGATAGGACACTGAAAGATGAACTCCCCAGCTCAGTAAATTCCCAATATGCTACTGGAGATCAGTGGAGAAATATCTCTAGAAAAAAAGTGAAGAGACGGAGCCAAAGCAAAAACAACACCCCGGTGTGGATGTGACTGGTGATGGAAATAGGGTCCCATGATGTAAAGAGCCATATTGCATAAGAACCTGAAATATTAGGTCCACAAATCAAGGCAAGTTGATCACCAAAGAAGGCTTTATTATCTCTCCTTGCTATTCTTTGTAACTCTGCATTTAGATGGATATATCTTTTCTTTTCTCCTTTGCCTTCAGCTTCTCCTATTTTCACAGCTATTTGCAAGGCCTCCTTAGACAACCATTTTGCTTTTTAGCATTTCTTTTTCTTGGGGATGGTCTTGATCCCTGATTCCTGTACAATGTCATGTATCTCCATCCATAGTTCTTCTGGCACTCCATCTATTAGATCCAATACCTTGAATCTATCTGTCACTTCTATTGTATAATCATAAGGGATTTGATATAGGTCATACTTGAATGGTCTAGTGGTTTCCCCTACTTTTTCAATTTAAGTCTGAATTTTGCAATAAAGGGTTCATGATCTGAGCCATAGTCAGCTTCCAGTCTTGTTTTTGCTACTATATAGAGCTTCTCCATCTTTAGCTGCAAAGAATATAATCAATCAGATTTTGGTATTTACCACCTGGTGATGTCCATGTGTAGAGTCATCTCTTGTATTGTTGGAAGAGGGTGTTTGCTATAACCATTGCATTCTATTGGAAAAATTCTGTTAGCCTTTGCCCTGCTTTATTTTGTACACCAAGGACAAACTTGCCTGTTACTCCAAGTATCTCTCGATTTCCTACTTTTGCATCCCAGTCCCCTATGATAAAAAGGACGTATTTGGATGTTAGTTCTAGAACAACTTGTAGGTCATCATAGAACCTTTCAACTTCAGCTTCTTTGGTACTAGTGATTGGAGCATAAACTTGGATTACTGTGATACTGAATGGCTTGTCTGGGAGATAAACAAAGATCATTCTGTCATTTTTGAGATTGTACCCAAATACTGCATTTCAGACTCTTTTGTTGACTATGATGGCTACTCCGTTTCTTCTAAGGGATTCTTGCCCACAGTAGTAGTTATAATGGCCATCTGAGTTAAATTCCCCCATTCCAGTCCATTTTAGTTTGCTGATTCCTAGAATGTCAACGTTCACTCTTGCCATCTCCTGCTTAATCACTTCCAATTTACCTTGATTCATGGACCTGACGTTCCAGGTTCCTATGCAATACTGTTCTTCACGGCACTGAACTTTACTTCCATCACCAGCCACATCCATAATTTGATGCAGTTTTCTCTTTGGCTCAGTCTCTTCATTGTATCTGGAGCTAATTCTCCACTGATCTCCAGTAGCACATTGGGCACCTACCCACCTGGGGAGTTCATCTTTCAGTGTCCTATCTTTTTGCCTTTTCAGACTGTTTATGGGGTTCTCAAGGCAAGAATACTGAGCTGGTTTGCCATTCCTTGTCCAGTGGACCACGTTTTGTCAGAACTCTCCAGCATGACCCATCTGTCTTGAGTGGTCCTACATGGCATGGCTCATAGTTTCACTGAGTTAGACAGGGCTGTGGTCCATGTGATCAGACTGGTTAGTTTTCTGTGATTGTGGTTTTCAGTCTCTCTGCCCTCTGAGGATACGGATAATGGGCTTATGAAATCTTCCTGATGGGAGGGACTGACTGTGGGGGAAACTGGCTCTTGTCCTGATGGGTGGGGCCATGCTCAGTAAATCTTTACTCCAGTTTTCTGTTGAAGGCTGGGGCTATGTTCCCTCCCTGTTGTTTGGCCTGAGGTCAGACTGTGGTGGGAGGAATGAAGATACTGGTGTCNTTCTTTCTCCGCTTAATTTTCCTACTATGCTATTTCTTCCTAATCTAATCTTATATTAATAAATAAATAAGTTTTCCTCGCCAATGCTGTCCACACTTCAAATTCCCTGGACCTACCGGGGATGGACCCCGGCAGAAGAATAAATATAACAAGAAAAAACAATGATGTGGAGTGGGAAATACATCCATCAAATTACAAGCAAACTGATAGATGAGTGAATGACAGAAAGACAGTCAGTCTCATAAGCTTTGACATATTGTGTAGCATGGGGGTCAAAAGCTGGTGCCCCACTAACAGAACTTGCTATGACCAATGTGTTTCCTTGGTAAAACTCCGTTAGACTTTGCCCTCCTTCATTTTGTACTCCAAGGCCAAACTTGGCTGTTACTCCAGGTATCTCTTGACTACCTACTTTTGCATTCCAACCCCTATGATGAAAAGGACATCTTCTTTTGCTGTTAGTTCCAGAAGGACTTGTAAGTCATCATAGAACCATTCAACTTCAGCTACTTTGACACAGTGGCTGAGGCATAGACTTGGATTCCTGTGATATACAATGGACACGAGGACATCACCAGATGGTCAATAATGAAGTCAGTTTGACTAGATTCTTTCCAACTGAAGATGGAGAAGCTCTATATAAAAGCAAAAACAAGACCAGGAGCTGACTGTGGCTCAAATCGTGAACTCCTTATTGGAAAATTTGGACTTAAGTTGAAGAAAGTAGGGGAAGCCACTTAGGCCATTCAGGTATGACGTAAATCCAATCTCTTACAATTATTCAGGGGAAGTGGCAAATAGATTCAGGACTAGATCTAATAGACAGAGAGCCTGACGAGCTGCGAGTGGGGGTGCGCAGCAGGGCACACGTGGTGGAGACCAAAACCATCCCCAAGGGAAAATGGAAAAAGGCGAAATGGCTGCCTGAGGAGGTCCTGCGTATAAATGGCTGAGAAAAGAAGAGACGCAAAAGGCAAAGGAGAGAAGGAGAGATAACGCCCATCTGAAAAAGGCGAAATGGCTGCCTGACGAGGCTTTACGAATAAACAGCTGAGAAAAGAAGAGAAACGAAAAAGGCAAAGGAGAGAAGGAGAGATACGCCCATCTGAAGGCAGAGTTCCAAAGAATAGCAAGGAGAGATAAGAAAGCCTCCCTCAGTGATCAATGCAAAAAAAAATAGAGGAAAACAACAGAATGGGAAAGACTAGAGATCTCTTCAAGAAAATTAGAGATACCAGGGGAACATTTCATGCAAAGATGGGCTCAATAAAAGACAAAAATGGTACGGACTGAACAGAAGCAGAGATATTAAGAGAAGGTGGCAAAAACACACAGAAAAAACTATACAAAAAAAGATCTTCATGACCCAGGTAATCACGATGGTGTGATCACTCACCTAGAGCTAGACATCATGGAGTGTGAAGTCAAGTGGGCCTTAGGAAGCATCATTACAAACAAAGCTAGTGGAAGTGATGGAATTCCAGCTGAGCAATTTTATATCTTAAAAGATGATGCTGTGAAAATGCTGCACTCAATATGCCAGCAAATTTGGGAAACTCAGCAGGGGCCACAGGACTGGAAAAGGTCAGTTTTCATTCCAATTCCAAAGTGCAATGCCAAAGAATGTTCAAACTCCTGCACAATTGCACTCATTTCACATGCTTGCGCAGTAATGCTGAAAATTCTCCAACAGAGGCTTCAACAGTACATGAACAGAAACTTCCAGATGTTCAAGCTAGATTTAGAAAAGGCAGCAGAACCAGAGATCAAATTGCGAACATCCATTGGACCACAGAAAAGCGAAATATTTTGAGAAAATCAGCTATTCCTGCTTTATTGACTGTGCCAAAGCCTTTGATGGTGTGGATCACAACAAACTGTGGAAAATTGTTAAAGAGATGGGAATACCAGACCACCTTATCTGCCTCCTAAGAAATTTCAAGAAGCAACAGTTAGAACTAGACAAAGAACAACAGACTGGTTCAAAATTGGGAAAGGAGGACATCAAGGCTGTATATTGTCACTATGCCTATTCAACTTATGCACAGTACATCATGTGAAATGCTAGGCTGGATGAAGCAAATGCTGGGCTGGATGAAACACAAGTTGGAATCAAGACTGCAGGAGAAATATCAATAACTTCAGATATGCAGGTGACACCTATGGCAGGTGTCTAAAGAACTAAAGAGCCTCTTGATATAAAGGTGAAGAGCAGGGTGAAGAAGCTCACTTAAAACTCAGCATCCAAGAAACGAAGTCATAGCCTCCTGTCCCATCACTTCATGGCAAATAGGTGGGCAAACAATGTGAGCAGTGACAGACTTCATTTTCTTGGGCTTCAAAATCACTGCAGATGGTGACTGCAGCCATGAAATTAAGACACTCGCTCCTAGGAAAAAAGTAGGACCAAAATAGGCAGCACATCAGCAAGCAGAGGCTTTACTTTGCCAACAAAGGTCCATCTAGTAAGAATCATGGTTTTTCCAGTAGTCGTGTATGGATGTGAGAGCTGTACTATAAAGAAAGCTGAGCGCCGAAGAACTGATGCTTTTGAACTGTGGTGTTAGAGAAGACTCTTGAGTCCCTTGGACAGCAAGGAGATCAAACCAGTTAATCCTAAAGGAAATCAGTCCTGAATATTCACTGCAAAGATTGATGCTGAAGCTGAAACTGCAATTCTTTGGCCACCTGATGCATAGAGCCAATTCATTGGAAATGATCCTGATGCTGGGAAAGATGGGTGGGAGGAGGAGAAGGGGACGACAGGATGAGATGATTGGATGGCGTCACTGACTCGACGAACATGAAGTTGAGAAAGGGCTGGAGATGGTGAAAGACAGACAGGCCTGGTGTGCTGTAGTCCATGGAGTCGAGTATTGGACACGACTGAGTGACAGAATTCACTCAGCACACGTACGACCAGCACAGTATTGTGTAAAGTGTGTGTCTTAGTGTCTATGTGAGCCTGCAGTCTCCAGTCAGTGTGGTCACTAGAGTGAGTGAAGTCGCTCAGTCGTGTCCGACTCTTTGCGACCNGATGACAGGATGAGATGATTGGATGGCATCACTGACTCGACGGACATGAAGTTGAAAAAGGGCTGGAGATGGTGAAAGACAGACAGGCCTGGTGTGCTGTAGTCCATGGAGTCGAGTGTTGGACACGACTGAGTGACAGAATTCACTCAGCACACGTATGACCAGCACAGTATTGTGTAAAGTGTGCGTCTTAGTGTCTATGTGAGCCTGCAGTCTCCAGTCAGTGTGGTCACTAGAGTGAGTGAAGTCGCTCAGTCGTGTCCAACTCTTTGCGACCCCATGGACTGCAGCCTACCAGGCTCCTCCCTGCAAGGGATTCTCCAGGCAAGAGTACTGCAGTGGGTTGCCATTTCCTTCTCCAGGGGATCTTCCCGACCCAGGGATCGAACTCATCCCTCTATTATTTATACCAGACACTGAAAAGATATAATCTCTGATACAGAGTCACTTGTGATCAGATAGTCTCATCACTGATTGTAGAAACCACTGTCTTCTCTATATCAATCTCTTAGAACCTTTTCACCATAGGAAAAATATCAGCTTCTAAAACTCAAAGTATTAGATGATCCTCTAACCAAGGTTAGAGATGACTCTTTCAACCCACTTGCTCAGGAGTTAGGGGACCCAGGCAGGTTAGAAAGGAAAGTCTATGTTTCCACCACCTGTAACATATTTGACCTGTTTGTGAAAAGCTTCTCATAAGAGAACCAAATGTTCCCCTTAACATTTACTTAAAAAATTAGAAAATCCGTTAGTAACAGCCTTATCTCCCAGATATGCACAAGAAAGGACAACATGACCTTTTAAATATTCTTTTTTAGTTAATTCTTAGGATCAAGATTGAGAAAAGAAATTGAGAATAAATATTGGAAAAATATGACTGTTAAGCAGCCAAACCTGAAAGAGTGGGGCCCACAATAGGGAAAGTAATTGATAGATGAAGAATACAATGTGTAAAGATGTATTAGCGCTTTCATTATTTTGTACTATCCCTATTCAGTTGGAGCTGATTTCCATAGTAATATAGTTAGCTAAAAATCTGCCTTTCTATATAAGGTCTCCACAGAAAAAGCAAATATGAAAATGGCAATTTTTAAAACAATATTCTTTTTTCGTTTAATAAAACTAATGTTTTCAAAATCTGCTTTTATTAAAACACAATAAATACCATCAATTTTTGACATGAAATCTCATTATATACTGTAAATATTTATCACTTTCTAGGGGGAAGATTATGCAGTAGATGACTTCTCGTTGATTCACTCATAAAGCTGAGTAGGAAGTGAAGCTTCTTTTTATTTTCATAAAAATAAAAGGGACTCAGAATTTGACAACCATTCCATTTGGACCAGATAATCAGACAAAGCACAGATGGTGCACTTTTCAAGAGCATTTATTTTAGCGTTAGAAAAATTATAAAAATAATGTTAATATAAAAACCTTCCATGTAAAATAGATGGAAAACAGACAATAATGCTGTCCTAGAGATCACACCCTCGGCTGTTCTAGGAGGCATTCCCCGAGTAAATCTAAAGTCTGGGGATCCAGTATTCCATTTCAGGGTGGGTAGAGCAGTATAGAGATCACACCCTCGGCTGTTCTAGGAGGCATTCCCTCACTAAATCTAAAGTCTGGGGATCCAGTATTCCATTTCAGGGTGGGTAGAGCAGTATAGAGATCACACCCTCGGCTGTTCTAGGAGGCATTCCCCGAGTAAATCTAAAGTCTGGGGATCCAGTATTCCATTTCAAGGTGGGTAGAGCAGTATAATTTATATTGTTTTATGTTTGTAGACTTGACAAGAAAACCTTTAGAATCAAATAACGGCTTAAGGCAGAAAACGAGACACAGGTCAAAAAGGTCTTGATGTCAAGAAGCCCAGGTGTTCCTGGGGACCTACATAGCTGTCATGGGCCGGACTTCTACACACTTACGGACCCTCGGTCACTAATCACTGGGGACACAGGCTGCACAGTCTGGGGGTCTGGCGTGGCTTCTGAGAGCCCAGTGAAAGCTAGATACGCACCTGCAGCTCCAAAGTCTTGGATTTAGATTCAAGTGAGTCACAGACTCTGAGGATCCACGGACCGTTGGTTAAGGGTCCCTGAGATAAGTGATCTCTAACATATTCCAAGCGTTTCTATCTGTTTATTATTTGGCCCCTTATTTCGTAGAGGCGCATGGGTCGTCCTCCGCCTGCAAGTACTCTGAACGGCCGCCGCCGAGTCCGGGTCGCGCCTGCCTCGGCCGCATGGACCGCAGCGCCAGGCCTCCCCGTCCTCCGCTGCCTCCCGGACTTCGCTGGGACGAAAGATGGAAAGCTGACCCCGCCGCGGCCAGTCTTTCGCAAACAATATCTCCGTTCAGTTTCAATCGGAAACCTGCAGTGTCAGTCCCGTCCTGACGACGAAAGAGGGTTAGGCTTTAATAGCTGTGCCTCTTCTTTCTGAGCTAACGCTGACTGGAGAGGGGTGAGAGGTGAGAGCCTATCATGCTGACCAAGTAAACAAAACTCAATTCCTTCAGGTCCTCGGCGGGGCACGTTAACTTTTGGATATTTACTCTTTTACCCAAGTGCGCTAGTTATCTCCCCAAGCAGCACCACATGATAGTATGGAGTTTCTCTACTGTACTTGGAAAACATTTTCTAAAATTAAATAGTCTGCTATCAAACATCAAAAGAGCAAACCAATTAGCCTTAGATACTATTGTTTGGACTATTAAATGCTTACTTCGTTTAAAAAAGTTGTTATCAATTGGTAAATGTTATCACCTCAGAGTTCTCAAAATTATTCTGATTCTTCTACAATCCACTTTGAAGTTCGGACATGTTTTTATCTTTTGTGAATGCAACTTGCAGATGAAACTGCGCATGTGCAATTAAACAATTTCTCCTTTAAATGTAATGGCTTTTCAATTCTCAGATGATGTGTTTTTAAAAGGGCTTAACTATCCACTTTATGAAAGTGATCATTTAATTATTCTGGACAAAAAAATAAAAACAGAAAAAATAATAGCAATTATAATATCCCAGACTCAGCCAAAGTCCATTTCAAATCCTGACCTGTTCTGTTCTTGGCCATCATGCTTATATTGTTCCAGTCAGACTTCAGGACTATAAAAATAATGAACGGTACTGGGCATGAACTTGGTACTAAGAATATCCTTCTTAAAAACAGAATATTTTAATGTGTTCCAGGGAAACTGGATTAAGACAGTAACATGAGAGCACATAGCTAAATCAACATTTGATTTTTAAAAGAATTAAATCATTACTATGCTGAAATAAAATAAAAAAGCCAGTGAAGCAGAAATTTCAAGAAATTCTTTAAAAATATATAAAGCAAATAGAACTGGGTACATAGCAACACTGTCAGATGCTGTTGTTCCACAGACGTTCAAATCTAAGAGTCAAAGACTGAGAGGAGGGCACGCAAGGGCAATGGTGAATCCGGTAAATCGAGGAAACAGGTCCTCCACACGTGGGTAGATTACCTTTTCCCTTGTGACCTGGCTCAGCGGGACATGTTAAAATAGCAAGTGACTGGGAGAAGCTGATGCGTACTCAGGTATAGAGCAACTTAAAACAGGACTTAAAAACTTCTGCAGTCAGAACTATAGCAAGGAGTATATTATATTATTCCACTCATAGCACTATTGGAGAAATATCTATGAATTAGAATAACTAAACAGGATAATACTCCTAAAAATTTTTTTCAAAAGAATAAGTTTTATATAATTTTTTTTAAAAAATCATGTAAGTCCCAGAAATGAAATATAAAATATAAAAATATAAAAATAAAAATTTTTATAAAAAATATAAAAATATCAAGAGAAATTCCATCTAAAATTTGAAATTGTAGTAGAGGAGAAGAAATGGAGCAGAGAAAATTATTAACACAAAAGGTATAAGATAATTTCAAAGCTAATGAATAAAAGATTTTTTTAGTTTTTGAAGTAAACTTAATATCAAGCAGGATACATGCAATAATTTCAGTTTTCAGCAGAAAATTTAAAGACATTGAGAATAATGAGAAAATTTAGTTTCCAGAAAGATAAAAATAGATTTTCTACAAAGCAATGACAATCAAATTGATATCATGCTTCTCATCAAAAACCATGGAAAACACTGGAGTAAAATGCTGACATTTTCTGAAGGAAATGATTTTGAACCTAAAATTTTATATTCAATGAAAATGGCATGAAACTTGAAAGGCCCACCGAGAGGTTTAGGATTAAAACCTCTAACAACATTTGTCACACATAAACTCTGAAAAAATCATTAGAAAAATAACTGAAAAATAAATACACAGAGGTGCACACATATGTATGCACAATAAAGTCATGAGATAAACAAGCAAATAAGCAAACAAATTTCAGTCCAAAGAAACGCATACATCATTTAGCTAATTCTAAAAAATTGTTTATGCACAATCTATGAGGATAGTAACCTAGCCATCTGGATCTCAAATCCCAGATGATCTCAGCATGTAATATGGCAGAGGCTGGGAGAGGGCTATCATAGGACAAATGTATCCAAAAAGGTGGGGGGGGGGACAAAGTGAAAAATGTGAGAGGACGTATAGACACATAAAAGCTTATCCTAGAGACTCAACATGAAAATGATAGAAGTCTCAGGATGAGAAAGCCAAGAAGACGTAACAAAAAATTATTACAGAATAGTAAAGGAGAATTTTTTCAGTACTGAAGAATGACATGAGAAAGATAGTCCAGAAATTTTCCATTAAAATTTGCAAGTAAACCAAGAGAGAAGACAACATGAGCCTGAAAAAGAGCTGATAGTTGTCTAAAAGTCCAATGATGATAAAAATGATAGTGTGATGATAAAAAAGCTATGTGTGAGTTGAACACATAGAGAAGACTGAGTGCTGAAGAACTGATGCTTTTGAACTGTGGTGTTGGAGAAGACTCTTGAAGATCCCTTGGACTGCAAGGAGATCCAACCAGTCCATCCTAAAGGAGATCAGTCCTGGGTGTTCATTGGAAGGACTGATGCTGAAGCTGAAACTCCAATACTTTGGCCACCTGATGAGAAGAGATGACTCATTGGAAAGACCCTGATGCTGGGAAAGACTGAAGGTGGGAAGAGAAAGGGACGACAGAGGATGAGATGGTTGGATAGCATCACTGACTCGATGGATGTGAGTCTGAACAAACTGAGGGAGATGGTGATGGACAGGGAGGCCTGGTGTGCTGCAGTCCATGGGGTTGCAAAAAGTTGGAAACGACTTAGCCACTGAACAACAACGAAAAAATCTACAGCACTTATGATGCGCTTCCAAAAATCTAATATGTGTTATAAAGTGATTAAGGGAATATTTAAATGAGCAATTTCCAAACTTTATGTAAATTAAGAGAGAAACAGATTAAAAATATAATAACTATCAGCTTTGTGCTATTTTTGTTAGAAAAAAACTAAAACCAAATTTTAGATCATCTGGAGAATGGGGACTATAAGGTTTCAAGAGTTCTTTCCTTTTTATTCTCATAAACCTTTCTGTACTACTTGATTTGTTACTAATGTATGTATTAATTTAATAAAAAGAAAAATATTGGTAAAAGAATAAAAGCTAAACCATTCACCAAAAATGGATTGTCCTATAGTAACTCATGTCTTCCCTGGTAGCTCAGATGGTAAAGCATTTGCCCGCAATGCGGGAGACCCAGGTTCGATCCCTGGATGGGGAAGATCTGGAGAAAGAAACGGCAACCCACTCCAGCACTCTTGCCTGGAGAATCCCACAGGCGGAGTAGCGTAGTAGGCTACAGTTCACGGGGTTGCAAAGAGTCGGGCACGACTGAGTGACTTCACTTTCGCTTCTATAGTAACTCATTGAATATGGAACTTAGAAAAATGGTACTAATAAGCCGATTTTCAGGGCAAGAACAGAGATGCAGATGTGGAGGACTGACTTGTGGCCTCAGTGCAGGAAGGAGAGGGTGGGATGCGTCAAGGGAGCAGCAGCACCATTTGTACGCTGCATTCGTGTAAAGCAGACAGCTAGTGGGAAGCTGCTGTGTAGCAGCGCTCTGAGATGCCTTAGAGAGCGAGACGGAGGGCCAGGTAGGAGGGAGGCGTGAGAGGCAGGGGATGTATGTGCACTTGTGGCTGACTCACACTGCTGTACAGCGGGGACCATCACAGCACTGTCAAGCAATCATCTTACAATTAAAAATTAAAGTAATAAAGATAGATTAAAATTCTCAGGGATTTCCATGGTGGGCCAGGCATTAAGCATCCACCTGCAAATGCCAAGGATGTGGGTTTGGTCTCTGGTCCTGCAGGTTCCCACATGCTGCGGAGCAACGAAGCCCCTGAGACACAGCTCCTGGAGCCCGGGCTCTGCAAAAGGGGGGTCACCACGAGAAGCCCATGGCAGCAAAAACACAGCCCCCTGCTCACGATAACTAGAGAAAGCCCAAGCTCAGCAAAAATGAACTGGCACAGCCATAAATATATATATATATATATATATAATTAAAAAGCAAAAAAGGGGGGAAAGTGAAAATATTAAGTGTGGTTACAGGAATAATCTCTCTCTATATATATATATATATATAATTAAAAAGCAAAAAAGGGGGAAAAATGTTTGAAAATATTAAGTGTGGTTACAGGAATAATCTCTCTCTATATATAGATATATAATTAAAAAGCACAAAAGGGGGAAAAAGTGTTTGAAAATATTAAGTGTGGTTATAGGAATAATCTCAATATCACAATAAATGTGAATGTGCTAATTTTCTCAAGGTCATGCTGTCTGGTTAAAAGGAATCCAACTATTACCATTTGAAAATGGCATAACAAGGTAGACACTCACCTCTTTGTGGAACACTCATCTTTTTTAGGCAGCTTTCCTCTTTGGAGACTCTCTCTATCGTAAGCCTCTCATTTACAGAGTAGATATTACCACATCTTCTGCAGAGGCAAAATAGCTCTCAGTCTTTGAGTAGGAGCCGTTGGCTTTCGTAGAGGTTACCTGCAGTCTGGCATTTGGCCTCCAGTGGGATGTGAGACTCGGGTGTCCGTGCTGAAAAGAATCAGCACTGGGACTCTTCGCTAGTATAGCCATCGCACTGTGGCTTAGCTTTTCCTGTTAAGTAGGCCTTGAGTCTGAAAGTGAAGTGAAAGTTCAGTCGCTCAGTCATGTCCGACTCTTTGCAACCCCATGGACTGTACCCACCAAGCTCCTCTGTCCATGGAGTTCTCCAGGCAAGAACATTGGCGTGAGTTTCCATTCCCTTCTCCACGGATCTTTCCAACCCAGGGATGGAAACTGGGTCTCCCGCATTGCAGGCAGATTCTTTACCATCTGAGCCACTGAGGAACCTCCTTGAGTCTGAGTATATGGCCATTCTCTGTGAATAAACTCTGTGAGTCATTTAATATTCTTAAATAAATCTCTANCTCTCTATCTATATATATATATATAATTAAAAAGCAAAAAAGGGGGAAAAATGTTTGAAAATATTAAGTGTGGTTACAGGAATAATCTCTCTCTCTCTATATATATATAATTAAAAAGCACAAAAGGGGGAAAAAGTGTTTGAAAATATTAAGTGTGGTTATAGGAATAATCTCAATATCACAATAAATGTGAATGTGCTAATTTTCTCAAGGTCATGCTGTCTGGTTAAAAGGAATCCAACTATTACCATTTGAAAATGGCATAACAAGGTAGACACTCACCTCTTTGTGGAACACTCATCTTTTTTAGGCAGCTTTCCTCTTTGGAGACTCTCTCTGTCGTAAGCCTCTCATTTACAGAGTAGATATTACCACATCTTCTGGAGAGGCAAAATAGCTCTCAGTCTTTGAGTAGGAACCGTTGGCTTTCGCAGAGGTTACCTGCAGTCTGGCATTTGGCCTCCAGTGGGATGTGAGACTCGGGTGTCCGTGCTGAAAAGAATCAGCACTGGGACTCTTCGCTAGTATAGCCATCGCACTGTGGCTTAGCTTTTCCTGTTAAGTAGGCCTTGAGTCTGAAAGTGAAGTGAAAGTTCAGTCGCTCAGTCATGTCCGACTCTTTGCAACCCCATGGACTGTACCCACCAAGCTCCTCTGTCCATGGAGTTCTCCAGGCAAGAACACTGGCGTGAGTTTCCATTCCCTTCTCCACGGATCTTTCCAACCCAGGGATGGAAACTGGGTCTCCCGCATTGCAGGCAGATTCTTTACCATCTGAGCCACTGAGGAACCTCCTTGAGTCTGAGTATCTGGCCATTCTCTGTGAATAAACTCTGTGAGTCATTTAATATTCTTAAATAAATCTCTATTGTGCTTAACTAATCTTGCAACTACTGTTCTTTTCACCTAAAAACCCTGAGAATCACATATCTAAAAGTAAGTGATAAGGAAAGATTGTGTAACAGAGTGCTAAAATGGTTTGGGGTGAATCACTGAAACCGTGAATAATATTGGATGCTAGATCAGAATGAGACTTTCAAGGGAGGTGCCTAGAGTCCAGTTATATAACCCTTCCATCTTTTGCCCACCAATAAGTTAGAAAAGGGTTAGATTTAGGGGTAAGTAGAGAACTGCAGCCCATGGGGTCGCTAAGAGTCGGACACAACTGAGCCACTTCACTTTCACCTTTCATTTTCATGCACTGGAGAAGGAAATGGCAACCCACTCCAGTGTTCTTGCCTGGAGAATCCCAGAGACTGGGGAGCCTGGTGGGCTGCCGTCTATGGGGATACACAGAATCAAACACGACTGAAGTGACTTAGCAGCAGCAGCAGCAGAGAACTTGTGGAGAGTTCCACCCCAAAATGAAAGAAATTCCTCAAGAAGACCACTTGAAGAACTTGCTATGTGAATCCCAAGAATTTGGGGGTATCCAGTCTATCTGATTCCATCTTTTGAAATTTAAATGGCAAGAGATGGCTTTGCTAGGTGTTTGATGATGGAGTAAATGAGCAGGCTTTGTAGTACGGCCTATACTTCTGAAATTAATTTAAAAATAAGATTAATAAAGCGTGTTCTGTGGGCCATAGAAGAGGGCACTGGCGTAGTGTCATTTTAGCTCCTGTCCAAAAAGAACCCTGGAGGACTGGCAGGCCATGTACAGACAGGTGTCACAGAGTGCTCATAGATCCAAGAAAGAGGAAGTAATCATGAAATAGAGACAGATTTACCCACATCAAAGAAAAGGTATCTGAGAGAGTCTCAGACGGGTCCATAACTGTGCTTCAGAAGAGGAAGCATAATCAGACTTGAAGATTTTCCAGGTAAACACAGTTCTGCTGCTAGATCACTATAATGGTGCTTCTAAGTCAGAAATGTCTTGCTCCCTGGTCTCTGACCATTCCCTCCACTTCAAGTCAGAGATTATCACTATTGAGACAAAGGAGCATTGAATAGGAGAGTTCGGTTCAGTTCAGTCACTCAGTCGTGTCCAACTCTTTGCGATCCCATGAGTTGCAGCACGCCAGGCCTTGCTGTCCATCACCAACTCCCGGAGTTCACTCAGACTCACGTTCATCGAGTCAGTGATGCCATCCAGCCATCTCATCCTCTNAAAGCATAGAGAATTGATTCTGCGTGCTGGCTAATTGGATGCCAACGCCACGCTCAGCACAGCACCACTCTGCGGCATGCCAGTTCCTGCTGCAGAGGGCACACAGAAGAGAGGCAATGCCTGGGCAACCCTGTAGGCCAGTCCCCGGGGAAGGGCTCAGGGTCATGTGCTGTCCGGGCGTGCACATTTATCAGATGCTTTACACGATTTTTTTCTTAGCCTATATTGCAGACAAGACACAATTACTACATTTATTAATTTCTTGTTGTAGGGACTAGAGATTTCCCCATGTGACGGACTAATGCATATTGCATCAGCTCTGACATCTGGGGCTCTGTCTACACCCACCAACTTCAAGACATTAACTGCAACAACAATGCAACTTTCCCTTCGCCTTGATATGAGTCTCCCCTCTCGCTGCCACCCCCC
>SJYW01035409.1:407637-440514 GCA_006410735.1 Raphicerus campestris | reverse complement strand
ACCTCTGGCATCTAGCCTATTAATATGCTTTTAATATGTGTGATGGTTAATTCTGTGTGTTAGCTTCACACATAGCTTGCAAGGTGCCCAGATATTTGCTTGACCACGTGTCTGTAAGGTGACTCCGGAAGGGCTTAGCGTCATCCTGAGTGAAGAAGGCACTCTCAGTGTGAGTGGCCATCATCCAATCTGTTGAGGGTCTGAAGAGGACAGAAAGGCAGAGGGAGGGAGAATTTGCTTTCCCTGGTTTCAGAATGGAATATACACCATTGGTGTGCATGGGCCTCAGGCCTTCACGCCCAGCCTGGAATGATACCGCTAGCTTCCCTGGGTCTCTAGACTGCAGATGCTGGATCTAGGACTTAGCTTCCACGGTTCATGAGCCAACTCCTTATAATATTTCTGTCTTTGTCTCTGTCTAGTCTCTCTCTCTGTTTCTCTGGAGAACCCTGACTAATATGCTTTTCTGATTGGAAATTTTCTCTTCACTCTTGAAGCCAAATATTTCCTTGGCTCCTCTATCACTTCAAATATGAAGTTCAGCCAACTCTTCTCATTTTTTCTTGCCTTTTCCACTTTCTTGTCATTTTCTCCAGCTCTCACTAGGCCTTATACTTTAGAGTTTAAATTATTTTCCAGACTCTTAGAAGATCATTCGTTCATTTTAGATTAACTTTTAGACTATTATGTTTCACACTATTATACAAAATGATTTCTGTAGTTTGAATGAAAGTGAAATGTGAAAGTGAAGTCGCTCAGTCGTGTTCGACTCTTTGCGACCCCATGGACTGTAGCCCACCGGGCTTTTCTGTCCATGGGATTCTCCAGGCAAGAATACTGGAATGGGTTGCCATTTCCTTCTACAGGGGATCTTCCTGACCCAGGGATCGAACCCTGGTCTCCTGCATTGGAAGCAGACGCTTTAACCTCTGAGCCACAAGGAAGTCCCTAGCTTGAATAAGGCATGGTAATTATCCAGGGACAATGGAGGGTCTGACCTAGGAGAGTCAGACTTTCTGATAAGATTCTAAACTCCATCTTCGTGGCGTGGAAAGGAGATAGTGCAGACCACAGGGAGCGTGGGCAGGAGACAGCTCCGCAGCAGCACTGGCGGCCCTAGAAGGGAAAAGCGAGCAGCTGAGGACAGGGCTGGCAGATGCCCAGAGAAGTGCCGCGACCCTCCTTTTCCTTGCTCACACTGAACACAGCTGGTCAGTCTTACTCTTGCACCTGGAAACAGCCTCAATCCAGTGCCCTACGATGTACATGCATCCAAATTGGTATATAAGATAAAGATTTGTTACCCCCTTGGATTCATAGTTTAAAAAGAAAGAGATGAAATCAAGCTAATGTTAAGAAGGCTGTGGGTGTGGATTTTGCTTCCAAAATTTGCTAATGACAGAAGACATATTTTTACTAACGTGTAATGATTTTCTGACCAGAATGTGTCAGTCCCAGCAAAGGGTCCATCCGAGAAGATAATAGTCAATAACCACTGGTATTGACTGTGATGTGTGACTCCTTCAAATTATTGTGTCCTCAGCTTCCAAGAGACTAATCACCTTGGGTTCACATGGGGACATAGCCTTCTGTTGTTCATTGGTTTCAGTTCAGTTCAGTTCAGTTGCTCAGTTGTGTCCAACTCTTTGTGACTCCATGAACCACAGCATGCCAGGATTCCCTGTCCATCACCAACTCCCACAGTTTACTCAAACTCATGTCCATCGAGTTGATGATGCCATCCAACCATCTCATCCTCTGTTGTCCCCTTTCTCCTCCCACCTTCAATCTTTCCCAGCATCAGGGTCTTTTCTATTGAGTCAGTTCTTTGCATCAGGTGGCCAAAGTATTGGAGTTTCAGCTTCAGCATCCATCCTTTCAATGAACATTCAGGTCTGATTTCCTTTAGTTGGATCTCGAACTGCTGGCTGGACCTCTTTGCAGTCCCAAAGACTTTCAAGAGTCTTCTCCAACACCACATGCAAAAGCATCAATTCTTTGGCATTCAGCTTTCTTTATAGTCCAACTCTCACATCCATGCATGACTACTGGAAAAACCATAGCCTTGACTAGACAGAACTTTGTTGGCAAAGTAATGTCTCTGCTTTTTAATATGTTGTATAGGTTGGCCATAGCTTTCTTCCAAGGATTGGTTTACTGAAGCCTATACCACTTGCCATCATAAATGACACACAGATCTTCTAGCAAATAAGTTGTTGTCACTGTGGTAAATATGATTCTGTCCTCAAGACACTTCTCCTTCAGACTCCCTTGACATCCCAGACTTCTCTTACTTCTCCATGTCCGTATCTCTGGGTAGACTTCAGCACACTGAAGAGGTAAAAATCAATGATGATAATGTGATACAATGATTTTTATTTTCATGCTCTTCAATATGCTGCAGAAAATTCAAAAGAGAAATTCAAAACTGTTTTCGAAGGCACGCTGCATATGTCACTCTGGGTACATGTATAGTATCCTGATGCTGCGGATGACTGCTTAGCTGTTCATTTCACTAAGAAAAAAACCCAGAGTCTCTTAAAAGCTAAAACTGAACCACATTTTAATTTTAATATTTAGAAAATCAAAAAGAACATTTTGGCAAGCTTGTGATTATTTCTAATTGCCTTAGAGAACTAGTGTTCTGGGAGGGGTTTGATAAGAAACAAAGCATAGAGAATTGATTCTGCGTGCTGGCTAATTGGATGCCAACGCCACGCTCAGCACAGCACCACTCTGCGGCATGCCAGTTCCTGCTGCAGAGGGCACACAGAAGAGAGGCAATGCCTGGGCAACCCTGTAGGCCAGTCCCCGGGGAAGGGCTCAGGGTCATGTGCTGTCCGGGCGTGCACATTTATCAGATGCTTTACACGATTTTTTTCTTAGCCTATATTGCAGACAAGACACAATTACTACATTTATTAATTTCTTGTTGTAGGGACTAGAGATTTCCCCATGTGACGGACTAATGCATATTGCATCAGCTCTGACATCTGGGGCTCTGTCTACACCCACCAACTTCAAGACATTAACTGCAACAACAATGCAACTTTCCCTTCGCCTTGATATGAGTCTCCCCTCTCGCTGCCACCCGCCTCCCTCCCCACATCCTCCCCTTTCTCCTGCTCTCTTAAGCACTCAACAGGCTTTTCTCAGCAATGAGAGCAAGAACATGTTTGATTTACAACCTCATTTTGTCTCCACTTGTATTTCACCTTCCATCTTCACGTTTCTTATTGAAAACCAGGATGAGTGGGGGAAGACGTATGGACTGTCTGTTTTCCTCTCAATCTTCCAAGTCTTTGGAGAAGCACCAGTCTCCATTCACGTTGTCAAGAATTCTATCAAGATTTAGAAGCAGGGCTCGAAGGAGCACAGCAGCATATGGCTCTTGCATTAGACCTGGGGTCTGGGGGCCACTTCATCGTTGGTGGGGCTGAGAGAGCCGCAGAGCGTGAGGTGGCCACACGCCTGCGGGGACGGTCGTCCTCTCCTCCACCTGCTCAGATAAACGCCCCGCGGCGCCGCGAGTCTGCGCCCGGACCCCGCTGCTGGCCGCGCTGCTCTGCCTGCTCTCCCACGGTCTTTTGTTCCTCGTCTTTTCTTCCTGCTTTTCAAGCCTTGCGCTCCGCATCTTGCCCCTCAGGCTAACGTCAAAGGCAGCTGTTTCAGTGTTTCAGGTGAAGCTCTCAATCTCAGTTATTTGTAAAGTTGCCCGTGGAAGCAGGCCAAGTCTTTAAAACACAAGGAAACAAGCAGCGTCACATAGACGTTAGCCGACGCGCAGCCTCCACTGCAGAGAGTGTCCCAGGCGTCACGACCTGGTTTCTCCTGATCTGCCCGCAAGGGCACCCACAGTCCTGGCCAATGCGCCACCATGCAGGAATAGGTGCCCTCACTTGCCAATCTTTTTTTTCCCCCCAAAGAAGACAGAAATATTGATTTCCATGTAAAATTTTCCTGCTTATAAACCTTGGCAACTAGTTCACATTTTTAAAGAAAGTGTAGCGCAAGGCAAACGGAACTCGTCCATAGAGCGATTAGCTCCACGTGTTGACAGTTCTGGTTTAGGACTCTCTCCCAAGTAGATATGTCAGGAAATGCCAGGAATGTTTGTCCGGAAGTTCAGGCTTTTGGGATAGTTTTTATTTTCAGAGAACTGTCTCTCAATCTACTTTTGTCAAAAACACTTTTACACTCCTACATGTCTCCTCATCTCTTAATATCAATTCACCACATGTTTATTTGAGTATCTCTGATAACTGTGATACCATGGGCATGGATTAGACTGCTACAAAACTGACCCGAACTAGTGTTGGCTTAAACAAGGTGGATATTTGCATCTCTCATCACGCTCAGCAGTAAATAGTTCAGAGGTGGTATAATGTCTCCACAGTGTCAGGAACCTAGAATCCATCTAAACTGTGGCTCTGTTATCCCTGAGGTGTGGACCTTAACGTTATGGCCCAAGATGGTTCAGTATCTACTCCTGTCAAGTAACTCCAGTGTCACTGTGGCAAAATGAAGAGCAATGAAGAAGAAACACTGGGCTTTATTTTTTCAACTTTTTATTTTATATTGGTGTATAGTTGATCGACAATGTCATGAAAGTTTCAGGTGGACAGCACAGGGACTCAGCCACACACGCACACGTATCCACTCTCCCCCAAACGCCCCTCCCATCCAGGCTGCCGCTTAACGCTGAGCAGAGTTCCCCGCGCATACAGCAGATCCTTGCTAGTTCTGCATTTAAAATACAGCAGTGTGTGCACGTCCATCCCAAACTCCCTAACTGTCCCTTCCCTTCCTTCTGCCCACCCTGTAACCATAAGTTCATTCTCTAAATGTGTGAATCTCTTTCTGTTTTGTAAATAAGTTCAGTTGCATCATTTCTTTTCAGACTCCACATGTAAGGGGTGCCATACGATCTTTCTCCTTCTCTGTCTGACTTCACTCAGTGAGACAGCCTCTAGGTCCACTGGGCTTTAACTGACTCTCTCTGGAAATCACATAACTCATGGTTCGATCATGTTACGTTCATGACAGTCACTTGGTGCCACCTTATTGGCATGGAAAGAAGGTGAGTGTAGAGGACCACACAATTAGTGACCAATATTCTTTGCTAAACCACCGTATTCTTATGCCATCTGCCAGGAAGATGAATTGTCAAAGGTAGGGAATGCCCAGAAGGTTTTAATATATAGCCTGTACTCTCACTCCATGTATAAATCTTTATCACATGGTTGTTCTTAGCTTCAAAGGCCACTGGTTGAGATATATAGTTTTAATTCTGGGTGACAATGTGCTTAACTAGATAGAAAAAAAGAGAAAATACTGGGTTGGCCAAAAATTTCCTTTGGGTTTTTCCATAACGCTTTATGAAAAAAATCTGAATGAACTCTTTGGCCAACCCAATAGAGGCTGAGAGACAAGTACAACATTTTGCTATAATGAACTGGATATAGTCTTTGCCCCAAAGGAACTTATTATTTAGTGGGAAAGATAGATGTGTACATAACTGATTATATTGAGATTAATTAATTGTGTTCTAGCTTAAAAGATGAAAGTGTTATGGGAAGCACAAACAGTAAAGGGAGAAGTAATCCATTGCTGATAACTTAAAGAATCAAACAAGTGTAATGGGTGAGAGAAAAATGCGTACTTCGGAATATGCCAGGGTCCCTGTGTAAACAGAACCCTGTTTCCCACAGGACGGAAGTTAACAGGGTCAAACGTTGGTCGGAAAACCCGTGTCTTGCTTTCTTCCACATGGTCCAAATTTAGACTTATCACTTGAGCCTATTATTCATAGCACGCTCTCTCAATTTCAAAAGGTCCTGTGGGCAATAAGAAATCATTTGGCCACTCTAACGTTTAGGGACTGGGTTTTAGGNTGGATGGCATCACTGACTCGATGGACGTGAGTCTGAGTGAACTCCGGGAGATGGTGATGGACAGGGAGGCCTGGCATGCTTCAGTTCATGGGGTCACGAAGAGTCGGACACGACTGAGCAACTGAGCTGAACTGAGCTGAATGCTTAACTAAGGGCATGATAGAGAGTTTTAACTACCTTTGTGTTTAATCACCTTTGTATTTGCATTCAGCTGGTCTTTCATTATCCTAGATGTGGAAACAAAGATTTTCTTGAAAAGAATTATATGTAACCTTATGGTTTGCGAAGGTATCCAATATGCCTATTTAGAAGACCTCCCTTCAAAGTGGGCCAAGAGAAAACTTGGAAGAAAGAAGAGTCTGCTTTGGAAAATCACTAATGTTGTTGCTTTTTCGTTGCTAAGTTGCGTCTGAGTCTTTTGAGACCCCTTGGACTGTCGCCCGCCAGGTCCCTCTGTCCATGGGATGTCCCAGGCAAGAACACTGAAGTGAGTTGCCTTTTTCTTCTCCAGAGGTGCTTCTTGATCCAGGAATCAAACCTGTGTCTCCTGCATTGGGGGCCGAATTCTCTACCACTGCACCACCAAGGAAGCCAAGAAAAAAGGCATGGGCTTGTGCCATTGCAAGCAAGCCATCTCACATTCCATCTTTATTTCCTCAACCATATAATGCAGATAATAAAACATTTTTTCCTACTTGGACATGCTTTATTGAAATTCAATAGCACACGTTATCTAACATGAGTTACAGTCTATATTATTTTTCCTCTTTCTATAATTGCCTTCCTGACTTTTTCTTTATTTCGTTTTTCTTATCTCTCTCTCTCTCGTTTTTTTAAAAATTAATTTCTAGATCTTTTCATTGAAATACTCCTACTGTCAAAGTTTGTTTTCTCTATATTTTCTTTGAAATGAGCTATTTATTTGAACAATATAAAATTACTGATTTTCAGTCACTCATGACGTGCAAAGATGGCAATTGCATATTTTCAACCTTGCTCCTAATAAAATGAGCCAGNAGGGATTGGGGGCAGGAGGAGAAGGGGATGACAGAGGATGAGATGGCTGGATGGCATCACTGACTCGATGGACGTGAGTCTGAGTGAACTCCGGGAGATGGTGATGGACAGGGAGGCCTGGCATGCTTCAGTTCATGGGGTCACGAAGAGTCGGACACGACTGAGCAACTGAGCTGAACTGAGCTGAATGCTTAACTAAGGGCATGATAGAGAGTTTTAACTACCTTTGTGTTTAATCACCTTTGTATTTGCATTCAGCTGGTCTTTCATTATCCTAGATGTGGAAACAAAGATTTTCTTGAAAAGAATTATATGTAACCTTATGGTTTGCGAAGGTATCCAATATGCCTATTTAGAAGACCTCCCTTCAAAGTGGGCCAAGAGAAAACTTGGAAGAAAGAAGAGTCTGCTTTGGAAAATCACTAATGTTGTTGCTTTTTCGTTGCTAAGTTGCGTCTGAGTCTTTTGAGACCCCTTGGACTGTCGCCCGCCAGGTCCCTCTGTCCATGGGATGTCCCAGGCAAGAACACTGAAGTGAGTTGCCTTTTTCTTCTCCAGAGGTGCTTCTTGATCCAGGAATCAAACCTGTGTCTCCTGCATTGGGGGCCGAATTCTCTACCACTGCACCACCAAGGAAGCCAAGAAAAAAGGCATGGGCTTGTGCCATTGCAAGCAAGCCATCTCACATTCCATCTTTATTTCCTCAACCATATAATGCAGATAATAAAACATTTTTTCCTACTTGGACATGCTTTATTGAAATTCAATAGCACACGTTATCTAACATGAGTTACAGTCTATATTATTTTTCCTCTTTCTATAATTGCCTTCCTGACTTTTTCTTTATTTCGTTTTTCTTATCTCTCTCTCTCTCGTTTTTTTAAAAATTAATTTCTAGATCTTTTCATTGAAATACTCCTACTGTCAAAGTTTGTTTTCTCTATATTTTCTTTGAAATGAGCTATTTATTTGAACAATATAAAATTACTGATTTTCAGTCACTCATGACGTGCAAAGATGGCAATTGCATATTTTCAACCTTGCTCCTAATAAAATGAGCCAGTAGAAGTCACCAACGCAGGTCAATTCTCTTAGCTCGCGAGGACTCTCCCATCGCGCCATTTCCCCTCCTCCCAGGATGCACTGCTCCACTCCCCTTAGATCCTCATGTCTTCTCCACTCCTTGAAAGCTCAGGAAGAAGACTGAAAGCACAAAATGAAAATCTGAAAATCATGCCTCACCCATTACATTTCGGTAAACAATTTTTCCTGAGAAAAATTAAGTGAATTTTCTGTAGAAAATTAGGAAAATACAAAAGATTGAAAAACTCTTGTAATTAAACATTATCTATCTACCTCCAAATTCATTACTAGCATTTCCTAGATAAATAGATATATAAATACAGCATGCAAATACAGGGAGGAAAAGAGTATTTTCATTTTAGTTTTTAAAAATACATTTATTTTACACCTATTTTGTGTTATTTTTAAATTTAATATATTATTAATATTCCAATACTATAAATTATTCTTTTGCATATCAATTATTCTTTACATATCTCAACATGTTTTTAAATGTTGCATATTTCATTTTAAGGGATTATTAAATTTGAATATTCCTCAGATGTTCACAGATGATTTTGGTCTTATAGAACTTATTATGATGAAAATTCTAATAAATCAATGTCTGTACCAATTTACAATTCTTTGTTAAGGATAGACTTCTTTTTTGATCAAAGTTGCTCAAATGTTAATAGCTTTTATAATTGAAATTGCTCTACAGAAAGGCTGTATCAGTTTACACACCCAAGGTCAGTTCATGCGCTTGCTTACTTCCTTAGACCAGATTTCTCAAACTTTTTGGTCTCAGACTCCTTTCTTCTCTGAAAAATTATTGAGATTCACCAATGTTCTTTGACTTAAGTGGGTATTATGTACATATATAATATTCAGCACATGTGAAATTAAAGTTGAAAAGACTGTAAATGTCTATATATTAATTTATTTTAAAACAATAATAAGGTAATATATTAATAAAAGTAATACCATGAAAAATAATTGTATCTTTCAAACTAAAAATGTCTCATCTGGCTTAATGGAATGTTGTTGTATTCTCATCAGTTCAGTTCAGTTCAGTTCAGTCGCTCAGTCGTGTCCAACTCCTTGCAACTCCATGAATCGCAGCACGCCAGGCCTCCCTGTCNGGTCACGAAGAGTCGGACACGACTGAGCAACTGAGCTGAACTGAGCTGAATGCTTAACTAAGGGCATGATAGAGAGTTTTAACTACCTTTGTGTTTAATCACCTTTGTATTTGCATTCAGCTGGTCTTTCATTATCCTAGATGTGGAAACAAAGATTTTCTTGAAAAGAATTATATGTAACCTTATGGTTTGCGAAGGTATCCAATATGCCTATTTAGAAGACCTCCCTTCAAAGTGGGCCAAGAGAAAACTTGGAAGAAAGAAGAGTCTGCTTTGGAAAATCACTAATGTTGTTGCTTTTTCGTTGCTAAGTTGCGTCTGAGTCTTTTGAGACCCCTTGGACTGTCGCCCGCCAGGTCCCTCTGTCCATGGGATGTCCCAGGCAAGAACACTGAAGTGAGTTGCCTTTTTCTTCTCCAGAGGTGCTTCTTGATCCAGGAATCAAACCTGTGTCTCCTGCATTGGGGGCCGAATTCTCTACCACTGCACCACCAAGGAAGCCAAGAAAAAAGGCATGGGCTTGTGCCATTGCAAGCAAGCCATCTCACATTCCATCTTTATTTCCTCAACCATATAATGCAGATAATAAAACATTTTTTCCTACTTGGACATGCTTTATTGAAATTCAATAGCACACGTTATCTAACATGAGTTACAGTCTATATTATTTTTCCTCTTTCTATAATTGCCTTCCTGACTTTTTCTTTATTTCGTTTTTCTTATCTCTCTCTCTCTCGTTTTTTTAAAAATTAATTTCTAGATCTTTTCATTGAAATACTCCTACTGTCAAAGTTTGTTTTCTCTATATTTTCTTTGAAATGAGCTATTTATTTGAACAATATAAAATTACTGATTTTCAGTCACTCATGACGTGCAAAGATGGCAATTGCATATTTTCAACCTTGCTCCTAATAAAATGAGCCAGTAGAAGTCACCAACGCAGGTCAATTCTCTTAGCTCGCGAGGACTCTCCCATCGCGCCATTTCCCCTCCTCCCAGGATGCACTGCTCCACTCCCCTTAGATCCTCATGTCTTCTCCACTCCTTGAAAGCTCAGGAAGAAGACTGAAAGCACAAAATGAAAATCTGAAAATCATGCCTCACCCATTACATTTCGGTAAACAATTTTTCCTGAGAAAAATTAAGTGAATTTTCTGTAGAAAATTAGGAAAATACAAAAGATTGAAAAACTCTTGTAATTAAACATTATCTATCTACCTCCAAATTCATTACTAGCATTTCCTAGATAAATAGATATATAAATACAGCATGCAAATACAGGGAGGAAAAGAGTATTTTCATTTTAGTTTTTAAAAATACATTTATTTTACACCTATTTTGTGTTATTTTTAAATTTAATATATTATTAATATTCCAATACTATAAATTATTCTTTTGCATATCAATTATTCTTTACATATCTCAACATGTTTTTAAATGTTGCATATTTCATTTTAAGGGATTATTAAATTTGAATATTCCTCAGATGTTCACAGATGATTTTGGTCTTATAGAACTTATTATGATGAAAATTCTAATAAATCAATGTCTGTACCAATTTACAATTCTTTGTTAAGGATAGACTTCTTTTTTGATCAAAGTTGCTCAAATGTTAATAGCTTTTATAATTGAAATTGCTCTACAGAAAGGCTGTATCAGTTTACACACCCAAGGTCAGTTCATGCGCTTGCTTACTTCCTTAGACCAGATTTCTCAAACTTTTTGGTCTCAGACTCCTTTCTTCTCTGAAAAATTATTGAGATTCACCAATGTTCTTTGACTTAAGTGGGTATTATGTACATATATAATATTCAGCACATGTGAAATTAAAGTTGAAAAGACTGTAAATGTCTATATATTAATTTATTTTAAAACAATAATAAGGTAATATATTAATAAAAGTAATACCATGAAAAATAATTGTATCTTTCAAACTAAAAATGTCTCATCTGGCTTAATGGAATGTTGTTGTATTCTCATCAGTTCAGTTCAGTTCAGTTCAGTCGCTCAGTCGTGTCCAACTCCTTGCAACTCCATGAATCGCAGCACGCCAGGCCTCCCTGTCCATCATCAACTCCCGGAGTTCACTAAGACTCATGTCCATCGAGTCCGTGATGCCATCCAGCCATCTCATCCTCTGTCGTTCCCTTCTCCTCCTGCCCCCAATCCCTCCCAGCATCACAGTCTTTTCCAAAGAGTCAACTCTTCTTATGAGGTGGCCAAAGTACTGGAGTTTCAGCTTTAGCATCATTCCTTCCAAGGAAATCCCAGGGCTGATCTCCTTCAGAATGGACTGGTTGGATCTCCTTGCAGTCCAAGGGACTCTCAAGAGTCTTCTCCAACACCACTGTTCAAAGGCATCAATTCTTTGGCGCTCAGCCTTCTTCACAGTCCAACTTTCACATCCATGCATCACTACTGGAAAAACCATAGCCTTGACTAGACAGACTTTACTTGCTTCTATATATATATTTAATCTGCCATTGGTTGAAATATATACAAAGAAAGTCCTGATTCACACATAAATGTGGTTGAAAGAGGAAAAGTATTTTAATGGCCTTTTCAGGTAATTGTAGCTATATTTCTTTGAAACTACCTGAAACCCAGCAAGTGGCAGCTTCTTAAAGGCTGGCTGCAATTTGGAATCAGAAGTCAATGTTTTGTACTCTGCTGAGTTAAAATTCAGTGGTCTATCTTAACTTAAATGGATCTTTTACTCATTTGTGATTATGTAAAATCGTGTGTTTAAAAAATCTTGATTTCCAAAGTTATGCAGGTCTCCCAGTCTTTGACACATTTCATTATAGAATATATATTGAAAAACCACATTTATTAACATCATCGTTGATCTCATCAGAAAAGTCTGTAAGTCTTAGGCAGCTGTCAAAATGGTGTTTCTTAAAAGCTTGAATTTTGTGATTGGCCTGAATACTATCAGTTGTTTTCCTTGAAGCCACAGACTCCATTTATTTTCAAGACAATATCCTCCAAAGTATAACTCTGAATACTCACCGTCTGTCTGTCCATCATTCCTTTGGGTAAGAATGTTGTCCCCAAATAAAAATGGCTAGTGCAGTTCACATCTCAAAGTGATTTTTTTTCACAACAATTGTTACAAGCAATAGAAGGGCTTTAATGTTCTTCCCATATCATCACAGAATATTAAAAAGACCCATACTCAGGGGTTGAGAAGTAATGAAATTAACATTTTTACTACTTCAGCAAGGACTTTCTTAAATGAAACTACTTAATAGCTTTATTTTTTCTGCAACTTAAAGTTGGTGAAGACCACAATTACCATCAGCACAGTTTTTTTCCCGCCTCCATGGTCTTAATTTGTTTTAAGTTATCATTGCTTTTGCACAATTCATGCAAGTATCAGCACAGTGATAAGGCAGATAGTATCTTATTATTACTATAAAAATAATTTTGGCCTTATAGCCAAAAGGAAAGAGGGGTTCTGCTGTCATACTTTTATTACAATTATTAAAACTATTCTTCCTAGTCCATCTTCAATGAATGGGGATAGGAGTGGATTAAAAGAATTATTTTCCACTCCCCAAGCAATATTTAATTTTCCTTTCTAATATTCAAGAAACAGAAACAAACCTCCTCTGGCGGCACAAAGACGCCGTGAAGACAGAGGCTCTCCCATCAGAGAGGAGCAGGAGAGAGGGCAAGCGCACACTTACCTAAAAAATATTATTTATGTGTTTAAAGTACAAATTAGTTTGGTACAGAACATCTCATGTCTGTTTTATTTCCATATCCCTCAGACTGACAATGGGATGCCTATCAATTAATTCATTTAGAGAGCCATACACCACAAGAAATAAATTATTTGTCCTCTGGAGCTTGTCACAAGGGGATTTTTAAAAAACCATTAAACAGAGAGACAACTGTTCATCTTACAAAGATGAAAGGCCAGTTCCTCCTCCTCAGCCGACAGTTTCTTAGCAAAAATGATATCTACTCTGCATGGTGTTTTACATGTAATAAAACATGCTTATATACAAGTTGCTTAAATTCTTTGAACTTCACTTTTCTTGTATATGAAACTGGATTAGTTGCAACACTTAGTGAGTACTTAATAAAATCATGCGTATGATATATTTAGCACTTTGCCTGGCGCCTACCAAGTTCTCAGGCACTGATCATGGCAGCCGTAACGGTAGGATCAGCGGAAGAAGGAGCAAATGCAGGAGCCGGTGTGTTAGGAATTAGTAACTGAGGTTTGGCAGGGGGAAGGGAGTCTCACGGTCGCCCAGCTCTTCACGGCCTGTGAACTGGTTTTCACAGGCTCTTTTCCCTCCGTGACTTAAATTCTTCCTTCTGTGCCATAGCTGTATTTCCGGGGCTCTCAGTGCTCTTAGCTCTCCTGTGGGTTTGATATCCTAACACCAGACGGTGGGCCTCTCAACCTATAGCACAGGTACAGTCATCCTTCCACCCTGGGGTATTCCAGCACCACCCTCAGATACCAAAACTCTGAGGCTCAAGTCCCATCTATTAAATGGCAATTAAATACCATCCNTGATATCCTAACACCAGACGGTGGGCCTCTCAACCTATAGCACAGGTACAGTCATCCTTCCACCCTGGGGTATTCCAGCACCACCCTCAGATACCAAAACTCTGAGGCTCAAGTCCCATCTATTAAATGGCAATTGAATACCATCCACAGTTGGATGAACCCGCGGACACAGAACCTGCAGATTCAAAGGCCCAGAGTGTGACTCTGTCTCTAAATTGGGCCCCTTTTCCCCAAGCATAAGTTTCATATTTCCATAATCCTAACAGAAATAGATGGGGAAACAATGAAAACAGTGACAGACTTTATTTTCTTGGGCTCTTTAATCACAGCAGATGGTGACTGCAGCCATGAAATTAAAAGATGCTTGGCCTTCAGAAGAAAAGCTATGAGAAACCTAGACAGCATAATAAAAAGCAGAGACATTATTTGGCTGACAAAAGTCTGTCTAGTCAAAGCTATGGTTTTTCCAGTAGTCATATATGGATGTGAGAGTTGGACCATAAAGAAGTCTGAGCACTGAAGAACTGATACTTTTTGAAGACTCCTGAGAGTCCCTTGGACAGCAAGATCAAACCAGTCAATCAGTCCTAAATATTCATTGGAGGGACTGATGCTGAAGATGAAGCTCCAATACTTTGGCCACCTGATGTGTAGAACTGACTCACTGGAAAATACCTTGATGCTGGGAAAGACTGAAGGCAGGAGGGGAAGGGGATGACAGAGGATGAGATGGTTGCATGGCATCACTGACTTGATGGACATGAGTTTGAGCAAGCTCTGGGTGAAGGTCAAGGAAGCCTGGCGTGCTGCTGTCCATGGGGTTGCAAAGAGCTGGACACAACAGAGCGACTGGCCAGCAACGGAAATGGTGCATTACTCATAAACCTGAAGCAGCGAAGGGTTAGCAGCATGAACTTTGGAGAGAGCAACCCCAAGTCAGAATCCAGCTTTCTACTTCTTATAAACATAATTTTGAAATCAACCCTTTCTTATCAGTAAAAAAAAAAGGTGAGTTACAAGTGCTCGTCTGATGGAACAGCAGTGGAGACTGTTAAATGAGTTAGCATCTAGAAACTGCTGAGGCACACAGGGTGAGGCACGCAGTGGACGGGGAGCGAATGACTATTTGATGATTAACTCTTACCGAAAACATTTGCTCTTCTGGGTCCCGATTTCTGGTCTCTTAGTCTAAATAGCTTCATTATTTCCCTCCCTCTTCAGTTCCCAGACACATCACAGACTTATAAGAATATTAAAAACTCAGGACTATAGCTACACAGAATTTCCCATAATCCTCTTTCTGCTTTGCANCAGGGTGAGGCACGCAGTGGACGGGGAGCGAATGACTATTTGATGATTAACTCTTACCAAAAACATTTGCTCTTCTGGGTCCCGATTTCTGGTCTCTTAGACTAAATAGCTTCATTATTTCCCTCCCTCTTCAGTTCCCAGACACATCACAGAGTTATAAGAATATTAAAAACTCAGGACTATAGCTACACAGAATTTCCCATAATCCTCTTTCTGCTTTGCACTCCTAAAGCTATTTCATAGAAAAGTGACCTTATTTTTAAATAGAGGGGGCAATTGAAAATCAGTGAACGGACCTACCCCCTAATGATTTTTTTCTCAGACATAATTATAATAATTAGCATTATAAAGTGCTAATTATCTTTGGACACAGAGGACCCACACACCAGAGACAGAGGCCCGCATTAAGTAAAGTGGATTTCACTTTCTTCAGTTAAGAGATTTCTCCATTTTCCTCTTTGTAATGATGCAAGAGATACTTAGTCCACCAAGCCTCATTTTAGAACTTTTTCCAGATAAAGCAACTATCTGCTGGCCATCCACAGCCAGTCTACATATTGAGACTATGTATATACAAAGAAATTGTTCCATAAGCATCCCTCTTGGTTCAGTGATTTTTCTGTGATTATGGGCCAGTGCCCAGGACCTGAGAAGAATCCAAAGCGGTATAAAGATCATGAGTTTCTTGCTTAGATGGCAGATTATTCTGGTTAGCATGTAGATCTGCACTTTCCCACTCCATCAGTCTTAGAAGCTGGTGGGGTGATTGTTGAGTATGTCAGGTGTATGGGAGAGAAACTCAGTGTGTAGTAAGATGTTCAAGCTCAACAGGACTTTAGGAATCATATATTTCAACCATTTACTTTTGCAGAGAAGAAACTGAGGTACAGGACTACGTGATAGGAGAACCAGAATGGAAAACTCAANTGAGTTTTGTGGCCATCTAACAAGGTGGGCCCGAAAGTGCCCTTCTCCTGGTACCAACCCCTCACAAAGTTGATTCCATCTCAGTGTGCACTGGACCTGTGATGTGCTTCTGACCAGCAGAACACAGTAATGGTAACAAGGCATATGTGATTCCATGTATGTGGCCACCTTATGTGAGATTGCAGTACTTGTTTCGCAAGTAGATTCATTTTCTTGTGGCTTTAAAGGGCAACATGTCGTGTTGGAAGCATGGGTCACACGGCAAGAAACTCAAGGCAGCGTCCAGGCCACAGCCAGCAAGAAAACAGGCCCTTTTTCCTGCAGGAACCAGATGAGCAAGAAGAGAATTTTCCCCTGGTTGAATCTCAGATCAAATCATAGCCCTGGTAGATAAGGTATATGTGGATCCCAGAACTGCAGAAACCATGAGAAATAAAATCGTGTTCTTTAAGCTGATAAATTTGTGGCCATATTGTTACATAGCAACAGATAATAGAATATGTTATAAATTATTTGGCAAGTGCCAATTTTCAATTTTAAAAATGAAATAAATAAATGAATAGAGTAGGAGGAAGTGTAGCATATTTCATTAAAATTTTACTTTAATTGTATCTATATAGTATATACACATGTGNTGGCCATACTGTTACATAGCAACAGATAATAGAATATGTTATAAATTATTTGGCAAGTGCCAATTTGCAATTTTAAAAATGAAATAAATAAATGAATAGAGTAGGAGGAAGTATAGCATACTTCATTAAAATTTTACTTTAATTGTATCTATATAGTATAGACACATGTGTCTATTGTGTCATAATGTAATTGCACTTCATAATGTGAATTGTGATTAAAAAGTTGATTAAAAAGAAACAATAGAAAAGACCTCTTGAAGTTTTAAACGTGTAGGCTCTCATGTGTCCAGGTCCACTTCACTGCCTGCGAATCCGGCAGCCGTGTAGGACCAGCTCTGAGAAGGTTGGGATGTGCAGGGGCCTTATCACTTGAAGACTTTTAGATCCTGAAGGTGTAATAGCAAGGTGATACCTGGAATAAATTATACAATTACCCAGAATTCAGTAGTCAATTTATAAACTGATAGAGAGAGAACTAGGCAAGATTTTAAGTTCTATATTAAATCTCTCCCCACCCAAGTGTACTACTCGTATCACAGACGGTAGTGTATGACTTCGGATTTTACACAGACAACTTAATTTTTTAATATTTATTCGCCCATCTTACTGGGTATCCAAAAGAAACGCCAGCGCTACTGCTGCAGTTGGAATCAATGCTGCGTAGTGCCCGTTTCCAGCAGAGCGCTATGCCGCCGTGATGGCGTGTGAATAAGGCAGACAGGAGGAGGGCGATTTGAAAATGTCTGAGACTTGGGCAACCCTTTTGCAGGCCAAACTTAGCTTTAGCAGAAAATGGAAGCTCAGAGAGGTTAGGAAGACTTGCCTTACTCACTGTTGCTCCTGAGATAAAGCATTGGAGACAGGATGTGCCATTGCCCAAGTTCATGTCAATGGTAGACTCTCCTGAATTAGACTCTTACTGTAGGGAATGTATGTGTGCTTGTAATGTGGGTAGAGTATGAGGTGGGGAATGTGTGTTTTCTGGGAATTTCTATATCAGACACTGTGTTAGACATAGCCAGAAAGACAGCTACGGGATGTTTCTGGCCCTTTCAGTTTACAAATTAAGAGGTGATCATATCAGTAATTAGTCATGCACCCCAGTGATCAATAAATGATGAAATCATTATCAGAAGCCTTTATTGACGATCATGTAGAAGATACAGAAGAATGTTGGCTTTTACACTGGGAGATGTGGGTTCGGAATCTAACACCACAATTTGCTGGTTTTATGACCCTGGGCAATTAAACCTCTGTGAACGTCATCTTTCTCATGTATATAATAGAGACCTGAGTCTCTTTTTCACAAATTGTGTGTTATTTAGGGTTCTCTAGAGAAATAGAATCAATAAGATTTGTATATATAAAGAGATTTAGGGAGTTGGCTCATATGATTATGGAGATTGGTAAGTCCAACATCTGCAGGGTGGGCTGGCAGACTGAAGACCCCGGGCCACAGTTCGGGCTCAAAGCCACGTGCTGCACAGGCCTTCTTGCTCAGGGAAGTCAATCTTTTGTTCTAGTTAGTCCTCAGCTGATTGAATGAGGCCCACTCACATTATAGAGAGGAAAGAGCTTTATCGTAAGTCTACAGATTGAAAGGTTAATCTCATTGAAAAACACCCTCACAGAAAAATCCAGAATGAGGTTTGACCACAAATCTGAGCATTGAGGCCCAGCCAAGTTGACACATAAAAAGCTTCCATCCCAAGTCCAGCCCCATGAATTTGGTACCCATACACAGATCCTTACCTGGCCTTAATCTCCAAGTAAAGACAATAGCAAGGTCATATTTTCACCGAACATGGTGTAACTATCTTATGTACACGTGAAAACATACTAATCCCTTCCTAAGGAGAGGACGCAAAACCCTTTGATGATTTTTACTCATTTCTTTGATACCTCAGAATTTAAACACTACAATGTAAAATTGACTCTTAAATATTATGATATTTTTAATACATCTTATGTTACATGATAAGTGGATAAGAAATAACAAAGATATTAGACACAAAATAATATATTACAAAATAAAATGATACATTTATATCCTGTATTTCAGGCAGATTCTTCACTGCCTGAGTCACCAGGGAAGCCCAGATTAGTATGTAGTATGTGCTTATACAGTTTGGTAAATGATAGATCATGTGTGCTGTGGTCAGGAGCTTCTCTGTTTCTATATAAATATCATTCTACAGGACTGCTTGTATTTTAGGCCATGCAGTGCAATTGTAGAATTCTTGGCAGAGGAAGCCAGAGCTTTTCTACTTTCAAGAATCTGAAACTAATACCTTAAAATTCTTCAAGCAGGTAACGAAATAGACCCCAATTCCATGAGAATTAGGCAAATATATATATATATATATATACATATGTATATATATCTGAATTATTTACCCTAAAATGGTGATAATGACGACTGTGTGTGTGTGGTGGGGGTGGTGTATACACAGTCAGCTTTCTGTATCCATGGTTCCACATCCTCAGATGGTAAATATTCAGAAACAAAGTCCCAGAAAGTTTCAAAAAGCGAAATTTGAATTTGCTCCATGCTGGCCACTATTTATATTTCATTTACAAATACTTACATGACATATACAGGGTACTGGGTAATTTATGCTATCAAGAGATGATTTAAAGTATTTGGTAGTATGTACACAGTATGTACACAGGAGATCGGTCCTGGGTGTTCATTGGAAGGACTGATGCTGAAGCTGAAACTCCAATTNATACAGGGTACTGGGTAATTTATGCTATCAAGAGATGATTTAAAGTATTTGGTAGTATGTACACAGTATGTACACAGGAGATCGGTCCTGGGTGTTCATTGGAAGGACTGATGCTGAAACTGAAACTCCAATTTTTGGCCACCTCATGCAAAGAGTTGACTCATTGGAAAAGACCCTGATGCTGGGAGGGATTGGGAGCAGGAGGAGAAGGGGATGACAGAGGATGAGTTGGCTGGATGGCATCACTGACTCGATAGACATGAGTTTGGGTGGACTCCGGGAGCTGGTGATGAATAGAGAGGCCTGGCGTGCTGTGATTCATGGGGTCGCAAAGAGTCGGACACAACTGAGTGACTGAACTGAACTGAACACAGGTTATATGCAAATACTACATCCTTTCATATAGGGAGTTCAACATCTGAGGATTTGGGTATGGGAGGGAGTGTCCTGGAACCAATCGCCCATGGATACTGAGGAATGACTGAACACGTATATGTGCATAAGTTGACTTTTAAATCTACTGCATCTGATATCTGGAACTTAATGTAATTCTTTCAAATGTTCAATCTAACTATATATCCACAGTTAACTGAAAACCCTGTTAACATTGTATATGTTACCCCCATTCTATCCTAGCTAATCTGAAAAATAAAAATAAAATTGGACTTTAAGCATTTAATCCAGATATAAGATAAATTATTCTACTTCGACATACCTTGCATTTATATTCTCTTTTCCACCTATGGCTTTCCTGATGGCTCAGACCATAAGGAATCTGCTTTCAGTGCAGGAGATCTAGGTTTGATCCCTGAGTTGGGAAGATCCCCTAGAGAAGGGCATGGCAACCCACTCCAGTATTCCCACCTGGAGAATTCCATGGACAGAGGAGCCTGGTAGGCTACTGTCCATAAGGTTGCAGAGTCAGACACGACTGAGCGACTATCATTTTTTTCCACTTATAAACTGTCCTTTTCCTAACATGGCAAGAAACAAATGACTATGCTAAAATTCTATTTCTTCCTGCATAACACCCTTCCTAGTTCCACAGTATGAGTATATTATGTAGGAAATATTTTTTCCCATTAATTAAATTCCTTCACTTTTAGAATGATTTTTTTTTAAGAAAAGCTCTCCAAAACTCACGATCTTCAGAAAATATCTCCTCACATAGAAATGCTTAAGGTGTTAGCTGGCACCACAGACATTAGACAGCACGTATTCAGACAGGTCTATACTACATTCTTTCTCTCGTGTCCACATCTCCTCTTCCATACAGGCTCAGGCAAACATGGTGAGCATGAGAAAAGTGTCACTCACACACCTGCATGGAAGTCTATGGAACTCCTGCATACCAAGAAGGCTAGTTCATATTGTATCTTTCCCCCCAGCCCAAGTTACAATAATCAGGATGGTTAATGACTGGGAATTTAAATTCTGCTTTTTTATTTCCAATCATTATGTTAAGATCAGAGAAATAAACTTTTAGTGATGTGTAGGGAAAGAAAACCTTTTCAAATTCACCCTGTCAAGGTATTCTGAATCTAATCTTTCTATGTCTTGCAAAATCAGCTATATCTGGTTGTTTTCACAATTTCCTGATTAAATCTGTCAATAGATTTTCTACTGCTCATTCTGTTATTTATCTAGAGCATTAATGAACTTCTCTACCTCCTGTGGATCCATAAATATTTCTATTTTGTTATAAAAAACAACCCTTAATTGGACTAAAAATAGACTTGTAGCTTTATCTGCTCCACCTAAGTAGCAAATTAACTTTTCTGGCTCTGAAGCCACCATTTATTTGTTCATAATTCACTGATATTTCTTGCCTGCCTACCACATGACAGACGCCGTTCCTGGGCGTCAGGATTAAGTGGTGGAAAGAGCGTGCAGGCTACTCTCTCGTGGATCTCAGATTTGGTAAGAAAGATAGTTAGTAAGCATGTTACCAATAAAGCAGAAACTTCTAAGCATGACAAGACCTGCAGGGGCGCAGAACAGGAAACCTGGAACACAGTGACTAGATGGAGAATGCGGGCAAGGTGAGCCAAAGTAGCGTGACCTGGAAAGTCCTCTTAGAAAAGCTTACATCTGAACTGGGGCCAGAGAGAGGAGAAGGGGACACCCAGGCAAAGATCAGGGAGAGATTTCGCAGACAGCGTGAAGGTGTGCTGCAGAGCTCAGGGTCAGGAACTTGGTGTACGTGAGGACAACAGACAAGAGATCTGGCTGGGACAAAGTAAAGAGGCNAGAGGAGAAGGGGACACCCAGGCAAAGATCAGGGAGAGATTTCGCAGACAGCGTGAAGGTGTGCTGCAGAGCTCAGGGTCAGGAACTTGGTGTACGTGAGGACAACAGACAAGAGATCTGGCTGGGACGAAGTAAAGAGGCAACTACAGCTAAGAAGAGGTGGATAATTGTTCAACTTTTCACGGCAAACAGACGGGAAACAATGGAAACAGTGACAGACCTTATTTTCTTGGGCTCCAAAATCACTGCAGATGGTGACTGCAGCCATGAAATTAAGAGGCACTTGCTCCTTGGAAGAAAAGCTATGACAAACCTAGAAAGCATATTAAAAACCAGAGACATCACTTTGCTGACAAAGGTGCAGATAATCAAAGCTATGGCTTTTCCAGTAGTCATGTGCAGATAAGAGATTTAAACCATAAAGAAGGCTGGGCGCGGAAGAAATGATGCTTTGAATTGCGGTGCTAGAGAAGACTGGAGAGTCCGTTAGACAGCAAGGAGATCAGGTTGGTCCATCCTGAAGGAAATCAACCCTGAATATTCATTGGAAGGACTGATGCTGAAGCTGAGGCTCCAGTACTTTGGCCACCTGATGCAAAGAGCTGACTCATTGGAAAAGACCCTGATGCTGGGAAAGATTGAGGGCAGGAGGAGAAGGGGGCGACAGAGGATGAGGTGGTTGGATGGCATCAGCGACTCCATGGACATGAGTTTGAGCCAGCTCTGGGAGATGGTGATGGACAGGGAGGCCTGGCGTGCTGCATGCCGTCCATGGGGTCGCAGAGCGTCGGCATGATTTAGCAACCGAACAGCACCGAAATGTCTTTCCAACCGCTTGTCTCCAGTAATACTGGCTAAGAGACTTCCCTGGTTGCCCAGTGGTTAGGAATCTGCCTTCCAATGTTTCAACCGCTTGTCTCCAGTAATACTGGCTAAGAGACTTCCCTGGTTGCCCAGTGGTTAGGAATCTGCCTTCCAATGCCCAGAAAGTGGTCCGATTCCTGGTCGGGGAATGAAAATCCCACAGGCCGTGGAGCAACTAAGCCTCGTGTGCAGCCTCCGTGCCCACAGGTTCAGAGAGAAGCCCCTCTCGTGGCAATGAAGACCCAGCACAGCCGAAAGGAAATGAATTAAAAAATGATCGTTTGGTTAAAATGAACTGGTCTCTGAGTATGAGCCCTAGTACCCTCATTCGCTTCTTATTTCAAAAAATTTCAAACAACCACGTAAGGAGGCTAGCTTTTATTATTGTCAGTTTATAGCGGACTGAGCTAAGGTTCAAAGACGTGAGTTGCTGAAGGATATTTAACTATATTTAATTGTAAGAAGACCAACCCAAACTGAACCAGGCCGAGGTCCTTAACCAATAAGTTATACTGCCACTCTGACGTCTTTCCACTAATAATTTTAAGCCATTAGCTTGTTTTACGTGTCACTTTGTCATACTTTGGTGGTGAGGCTACCGCTAAGGTGATCCAGGTGGCCGAGTGGCCGAGAGGCCCCCTAACAGTGCAAGAGACAGATGTGACCTGGATCCCTGGGGCCGGGAAGATTCCCTGGAGGAGGAGATGGCAGCCCTCCAGGATTCTTCCGGAAGATCCCCTGGACAGAGAATCCTGGCAGGCGCCAGTCCACGGCGCTGCAGAAGAATCGGATAGGACTGAGTCGCGGCGCACCCAGGCCGTCCTGCGCAGCACCGGCGCACCTGTAGAACCTTTCCTGCTGCGCAGGAGGCAGGGGGATGCCGGTAACGGCTGGCAACTAACGGCCATCTCCCCCCAGAAAGCCCTCATTTGTGATATTGGTTGATTCTCCCGGTATAACTGCTCCCCCAGTGGTTTATTTCAACTTAGCGGTGAGTCATCTGCTCAATGCCCAGGTGAGTGCAGATGTGCCCACTCAGGTCCTAGGAGCCAGCATGAACAGCTTTCAATGTAGGAAAGGCCCAGTGGTCTTGGATCTCCTTGCTGAAAATCAGACTCACAAAGACCTTTCAGCAAAATGGGCTGTGTTACTCTCTAGCCTCTAAACAGTATTTGGGAAAAGGGGGAAAGCAGTGCCTCAAAAAACAGGCGACCCTGATTTGTGCCGGTGAGATTTCTGTCACTGCTTCCTGGAACCTGCTGCCGCTAGGCGTGCGCGTTGCTCGGTGAGCTGTCTTCTCACATGCAGCATGCAGAAATGTGATTTCGAAATGAAGAAGCGCAGCACCTTAGGCGCCTATACAAGCTCAGGATGGTTTCGCTAATTGAGAATTTAGGAGGCCAAGCCCCCGGATATGGTACCTAAGGAGTCATTTTACAACATGGAAGACATTAGGCAATATGGACCTCCTATGAACGAGCAGGAGTCTTTGTAGTGGGGGTGGAGAAACTGCCTTCCAAGTGCGAATTCCAGCGTGGAGTCGCCCACCCGTGATTCACGGCCGAGCCGCAGCATCTGTTCCCGCGGCAGAGCGGGAGTCGCGGGACCCGGAGAGCACGGAAGCCGCAGAGCCCCCGTGAGTTACGGCACCTCGTCGCCGTTATAAAACGTCTTTATTGGGAGGAAAACGCAATATTTTGGTAGGGGAGATGAAGTGGGTAGTCTGGATTGCTCACTTACGGTGGAATGTGCAGTTTTACAGCTGGGCTCTGCCCGTCTGCTCGGTGTCTTCCCCGACTCACAGCCTGTCCTGAGCAGACATTGCGTAGACACAGCTGAATCCATAAAGCAATCCAAATGTTTAGGCAGAACTTGGGAGATGGAGACGTGTATGGAAAGGAAGACTTGACATCGCCAAAAAGTGCTCAGGCATCGGGTTCTCAATCCCTTCTGAAATTAGATTTGCGCTGTGTTTTGAAAGTCATGCTAGCGGGCATTGTGTGTTTTTTCTTGGGGTAATTTGATAATTCACTTATATAAAACAGCTTATTATTATTTTTAACTGCCAGAGTTTAGACGTTGCTGCCACTTTCCTAGGGAAGTTTCAAAGCTGGGAACACATCGCTGGAGTCGGGTGCAGAAGTGGCGCCCCGGGATCGCTGATGCTTACGGCAAATGTCTGCGTCACTTCCCGGGGTTACAGGGGCAAAGAGGCTGGCTTGCACAGTCTTCAGAGAGAGGCATATCGGATCCGATTTTGAGAGCTTGAAAGTTTCAAGAGTTTGCGAGGAAACGGACCGTGCAAATTCTTCAGTAAGGTGCTTGCGCAGAAGGGATTTTTTCCCCTTGGAGCACAGGCAGGAAATGCATACTCTCTCCAAAACAATCTGAATTGAATGTGTCTGAGTTTTTCAAGTTCTTTCTCCTGAAAGGACGAGTTAGAAAATTTGAACCCTTTATCTGCTTGGCGAATCAGACTATCAAAGAAACAAGAGTGAGTTTTATAGCTAAAGAACAGTCTCAGTGAAGGAAGACGTGACTCAGAGCCCTCTGCTGAAAAATGCACAGTATTTAAAAGTCTCTACACCTATTGCCTTCATCAAAGGGAATATAATTCCTTTCTGCAAACATTTAAGAGTGATTTCATATACTCTTTCTTTCTGAAACCACCTGATAATTTTGTTGAAATGTTCCTTTAAAATATTTTGAATCTCGGTCAGATGTTGAGTTTCTGAAAGGTGACAGGAGGTCATGATTTCATTGATATGAGTCTGGAATGTCATTATTTTCCTCTTATAAATTTGATTAGTAAAAAAAAATACTATAAAATACCCTGGTAATTTCCTGTAAGATAGTCTCCTAACATCTATGTTTAGAAAAAAAAAAGTTTCGAGGCTTACTTTGAGTNTATTTTGAATCGGTCAGATGTTGAGTTTCTGAAAGGTGACAGGAGGTCATGATTTCATTGATATGAATCTGGAATGTCATTATTTTCCTCTTATAAATTTGATTAGTAAAAAAAAAATACTATAAAATACCCTGGTAATTTCCTGTAAGATAGTCTCCTAACATCTATGTTGAGAAAAAAAAAAGTTTCGAGGCTTACTTTGAGCTGATATGCAATGCCAGTAAGACTTCTCTGTTATTGTCTTTAAAAAGCATGAAAATATCTTTCCTATTTGGAGTTGTTTTCAGGAAATATGGACTCTTCTTTCTCTCTCTCGCTACCTCCTGGCTATACTCACTTTCTATGCTATTTGTGTGTCTACATTATTCATGCTTATAAGCCCAGCTGTAAAACAAAAATAGAGTGAGTGAAGGAGTTCTAAGGTTCAACATAAAAATACGGCCTGAACTCCAGCCAAACCCTGAATCTACCTTCCTCTACGTAGTTCACCGCTTTTTTATTTCATACAGAACTTTAGTAGCCAAGGAGCGTCTTTTCTGAAAACCTGACCGTCTGAAATTAAGCTTTATACTCAGGACTCTCCTTAATTAAAATGGTATAATATTTTATGTCTTCTTTAGATCACTAGGTTCCCTGTAAAACGTGGAAAGTTTTTGTATCAATCAAAAACGAAGAAAAGTGTGTAGCTTTGCTTTTCTACTTCTAAACATTTAGGCCTCTTTATTTTAATTCAGTCATTGGTCTGAAAACCTTGTGTGGTTGTCTTTGAAGCCATAAAAAAAAGAAAAAAACATTAGTACAGAATGGCCCCAGCTTTGCTATGCTAATAATCTGGGAGATACAGTCCTCAGGGACCATGGTGGGCTGCTGCTGCTGCTGCTGCTGCTGGTAAACGGAAATCTGAAACATCACCGACACAGTGGAAAAGCACAATCAACTCACATCAGATTCATTGTTCCTGCTATAATGTACTGCATTCTACACACAGGAGTGACTGATCTGGGTGATCTTTTTCACTTAGGGGGAAAAACATTTCTCAACTCATTTTATCAGTACCAGAGTTTCATGTGTATGTAACACAGAATTATATATGTAACAGAGCTCAACACTGGGACTCAGACAGAGGTCTCCAAGCCTGGAATGAAAAACATATAGTTTGCTGGCAATCGGAGCCTTCTGTAAATTCTCCTCTCGAGCTGATTCACATGGCTGAGTAGAAAAATGTGTATTCCTCACTGAGCTCCAACCGGCAGCTTCCTAGCTTTCTGCCATCAATTGTACTGAAATCATTGTCAATTAATCAACTGGAAGAGCAAACACCTGCCCAATTTATTATTATTTTTTTACAAGTAATTAAGGGGTCCAATAAAGCAGCAGGAGTAGATACATTTTCAGGTAAAAGCATATGTCAGAACTGGCATGTTTCTGAGCAATGCTACACCAGAGGAAGAAAGGGAAGACAGAGAGAAAGAGGGAGAGGAAATATACATGTCTTTTGACAGCAAACAGCCACAGAAATGTTTGAAATGCAGAACAAAGAGGCTTGACGAGCAGCGATCTTCACTGCCTGGGGTCCCAGCACCTGCAAGCTGTCTGAGAGCGTCGGGTGTGAGAGACGTATGTAGGTCGCTGCTGTCACGTAGGTTTTGTAGGGGCCGTTGGCCTGGGTACAGACAAGCAGCCTCTGTCTCCCAGTTTTACATCTCCTTGGTCAGCCAGACCGCAGAGAAGGACTTGAAAGTTTGTCTCTCCCCCACCAAGAGCAGGAGAGCGAGCGCGCGCGCGCGAGGCAGCAGGGTGGCAGAAACCCGCAGACACTTGCACGAAACAGGTGGTGCTCTAGTTAGGATGCCATCTCTGCTATTCAGGGTTCCTGTGATCTCTGGGAGGACGGGTAAGCTATAGGGTGCGTGGGATGGCACTGCACAAGCATCCACAGCTCTCCAAGCCTACAGGCTCCGTGCGGCCTGGCATCCACACACCGAGATGGGTTATCTCAGCAAGCCGGCTGCAGAGCCTCTGTGAAATTGGGGTTACCACATTTAGCTGTGGGATTATAGCACTGACTACCACAGATAGGAGATAATGCCTCAGGCGTGCGGCTGTGGCAACGAAAGCCTTGCAAGACTAATTATGGCAGATCTGGGGGTTCGGGGCGATGGAGGTGAGGCAGGGCGTGGAGTGGGTAACGCGAGGTGGCTTGCGGCTTGCTGGCGGCAGTCAGGGCACACCGGCCCCCCCAGATCGGTCCCCCACCTACACTGACAAACCCAGACAAGGCTGTAAAATGTCACTCTGCGCCTCCAACTTTTCCAAGGCAGACAGTAATAAATCAGGACTTATTCTCAACAGGAGTCCTACAGGCCCATAAAAAGGGCGGAATTCATTTCTATTTTTTTCCTCTTACTTTTAACCATCCTTTCAGAGGCTGAAATGATAGGTTAAAATTTTCTCTCCGGTGGCACCATCTGAGTGTTTTCTTTAGTGTTGCAGAGCTCATTGACTCCAGTGGCCAGAAGCTCTCAAGATATTTATGAAATAAGGCAGCGCCTCTTGGCATTCCACCAAAACTACGTTTCTTCACATTTTTGTTAGTGCGCATTACATTTCTCATTGCATTTCTGTTGAATAGTCTCCCCAACGCTTGGACAAGTCCTGGACAAATCTGGTAGAATCCAGGGTAGAATTGGACGGTGGTGATGATTCTTGCTGGTCCAGCTGCCCCAGATTTTGAACCAGCTCACATTTCCCATATTGCAACATTTCTTCCTGACTTACAAAGACAGTTCGAATACTAGATCAGCTCAGAAAGTTCATTCTACATGTCTCACTTTCCTACAAGAAAATCTATGCCCTACTCATATAACTGGGTAGTTATGAAGTTCAAAGGCAAAAAGGTGTTTCTCACGTAACCGAGTTATTTTCGGTGTACTATTGTAATCTCTCCTCCAGTTCTCCCAGGAGTAACACTTCTTGATCTTGGAGAAACGTACAACAGTAGGATTTGGATTATCTAAATGGTGTAAATTGTCCAGAGAGTCGTAAAATGTGTTCTGAAAAGATGCTAGGCGTGGCGGTCGTCAGCGCTCTTCCTGATTATTTTAGAGCCTCTGCCTTTGGGGCCCTTTGGGATTACATTTCCCACCTTCTTGTGCTTGAACGGGACCATCCACCTAGTTCTCCGTGGTTACTTGTGATCAGAAGTGCTCTGAGTCACCTCTGGTTGAAGCCTTCGTGGGTCAGTCTGTGTCTGAGACTTTTCAGAGCCTTCTCTGGACCGGCCCACTGTGCACACCTGTTGTTTTTCCAGCTTTGGACCATGAGTGACTACAAGGAAGACAACACTCCCGCTTCTCCTCGAGGACCTGCTGGGCAGGGCGCACGAGCTGGAAACGAACCTTTACTGAAAGAAACCGCTGAGAGCCGGGGGGGTTTTGTTACCTCAGGATAACCTTGCCTCTCCCGACTGTGAACCTAGCTCACAGGGACTGCAGTGCCGGGGATGTGCAAAAAGGGATGCGAGACCAGAGTAGTTGGGGGAAAGTTAGTTCAAGCAAAATTAAATAATCTGCCTAGGCAGTTTCAGATTCACTAATGGCTTGTGAATCTTCACAAGCCTGTTGTAAAGATATGAAAACATCCTCAATATAGTATTCTCTATTTGAAAATCATCCCAAAGGCCTTACCTTTCAAGAAATGCATGTCAACTCTTCACCACCCTAGCAGGCTTCATCCTCGTCGGAGGGCTCCCTGAAACCAGTTTCTCTGAGGGAAGTCAATGAATATCTTTTCCTCTTGAGTTTCAAAGGCAAGTGTGTGATATTTTGCACGTGAAAGCGAGTGGGGTGTTATTCTCTAGAAGATGATATATTTTCTAAAAAGGTAGATTTTCATATTTTCCTGGCTCACTAATTTCTGTTCTCTTCCTGATCAAGAAAACACACTTTGTTTATGAGAAAAATACTACCATACACGTTACAAAGAGAAGCCAGCACACCAAAGAAAGTAACTGCAGCCAAACGCTGGCTAATTGAAATATAATTCATTAATTCCAAACAGAACTCACTTTATGCGCGTGCACACACACAGAACATAAAGGTGCACGTGCAGAAAACCTTCTGGTCTCATAACCTTCCCGTGGTTGCCTTCATGCTCCTTGTCTGGCGGTATTTTCGCGGCCCTTGGGGCACTGGGAACCTCGATTGTGCTGAAGCTGAGGGCGACCCCTCACACGCAAAGTCAGTGACGACGCCTTTCTCCGTGACTNAATATAATTCATTAATTCCAAACAGAACTCACTTTATGCGCGTGCACACACACAGAACATAAAGGTGCACGTGCAGAAAACTTCTGGTCTCATAACCTTCCCGTGGTTGCTTTCATGCTCCTTGTCTGGCGGTGTTTTCGCGGCCCTTGGGGCACTGGGAACCTCGATTGTGCTGAAGCTGAGGGCGACCCTCACACGCACAGTCAGTGACGACGCTTTTCTCCGTGACTCTTCTGATGTAGGATGGTTTATAGATGCCAACAGAACAAAGCACTCTGTCCCTCAGTGGTGTGCTGTACTTGGAGAAGGTAATCAGAACGTCCTTCTCAAGATGTTCACCTTGATGCACATGGAAGATATTCTTTTTCCAGAGACTCCAGCTTCTTTTTTCTCAAAGTCACCTTGCATTGCTGGAGCTAATTTGGTCTTGAAAAGTAACCACTTAGGTGAAGAACCGGAGTGTTTCCAAGCCTTAGGCTGCAGGTGGCTGAGATAAAAGTCAATCCCAAGCTGTTAGAAAAAGAAAGGGAGGCAGAGGAGGAGGGGAAAAGTAAAAGGAAGAAAAAATGAAGTGGAAGGAAGGGAAGAAGGAAGGTGGTCGGAAGGGAAGAAGGGAGGAAGGAAGGGGAGAAGCAAATTCTGCAGATTCTGCACTCGTTCACTCTCTGAGTTGACATGGGAGCAGCCCAGATCTTATCAGATAATACACACATTTAGAAATCCCGTCTGCACGTGTCTCCATTCCTACAGCCCATTCTGCCTAGCTAAAACAACATCTTTTTTTTTTCCCCCGAAAATCTGTTTCCTTCTTACATAGTCCAAATGTTAGAATGTGGTTTGAATTCTTTTTTGAACATTAATTTAAACAGTATGGGAATAGATCAGCCCTTATAAGTCTAAATAAAACTTCCTTTGACATATATAATATGGTGTGCTTATTTGGAGGCTAATGGAGTTGGAAAGAAAAAGTGGGAAAGAGTTAAATACAGAAAAGAGTAAAGCTTCGTGGAAGTTTTTTCTTATAAAAATTTAATTGCTGTGTATTTTTTTTTTCTTATCCAGGCTTTTTAGCAGAAATTTGCAACAAAGCTTTAAACTGGATTTTAGACCAGCATTCCAAATTTCTGATATTTTGACCTGAGTAGAAAAAAATGCAAATAACACAGTGCCACTTAGTGGAAAGGGGAAAAACATGTGGATGAGAAAGAACATCAACAGGCATCCAGATCATTGTCTGGAATTAGAGATCCAAGTCATGTTTGACATTCAGATGCTAGGTCTGTTGATGGCTTTCAATCACGCTAAACTTCTGCCACAATAATAAGTAAATTGTGTCACTTGCCATCACAACAAACATTTCCAAAAAGAGCACAGAGGAATCCATTCCACACCGATAGTTTAGAGACATTATAAACTCTGTTTGCTCAAGGAGAGGGATTTTATGACTTCTTAAGGTGAGACAGTCTCATAAACTGTATAACGGGTTGGTAGCGATGTGAATTATAATCGCTTCTTCTCTTGGGCTCTATAGAATGTCTGTCTTCTCTACATTAAGGTGGAAGTCACATCCTTAGAAAAGCTGGTGGAGCATTCATGTGCGACGATTTTTAAGGACCTTGAGAAAGCCAGTACTGGGGTAAGACCACATCTCTCCGGTTTCCGGTGGTCAGGAGCCAGGGCCACCAACTGAGTTTGCAGGCTGAAAGTTTTGTTTCCATTAACAATTAAGGTCACTAATAGGAAGCTTTTTGTACCTCTTGTCGAATTATCCTTGGGGGTGAATTTTCTAACACCTTGAGCTCTTTGTGCACCGATTAAAGACATTCATCAGCCAGCAGGCTATCAAGCAGCATTGCATTATTTCAATAGTCTTCGAAAGCCACAGCGCACATGGGCTGCGTGCCTCCTCTATTTGCGTGCATATAACTGGACGCCCGGTAAAGAGCTTGGGGCACGCTCTCCCTCTTCTAGCCCACCTGTTCTCTGTTGAGCTAGAGCTTATTTCTCCAGCTCTGAAGTGCTCTGCAAGTCTGTTCCTCCCACCACCTTTCAGATTCCCAATACTTACAAAAAGCTACCTTTGGATACTAGATTCTTTGGACAACCTGCCCCCCAGAGTTCCCACTTTAGCCCTCACCTAAGCAACTAGAAGTAAGATATATTCAGAAGTCTATGCCTTCCACTGGGTCCAGTTGTGGTCTTTCCAGGATTGGGGTGCCGGATGCAAATGGCCACACTGAAGGTTTTCCAGAAAGTCGTTGAGATATCCCAGGCAGCCTTTCGGGAGTCAGCAAGGAATCAAAGATGAACAGCACTCCCAGCTCTTAATCAGAAGCTCTTTCTGCAAGAAAAAAAGAGAAATTAAAAAAAAATGTTCCTACATTACCTACAGTGTTGTTAATGTAACTTTCTATTTACATAATATGCAAAAAACGCTGTCTGCAAACTGCAGTAATCTATATGGAATGAGGACAAAAGATACTGATTTCTCTAAAATGTTCTTGTTAAGGAATAATCAAGAAGTTAGAACCTCTAATCTTGCAGTCAAAGCAGAAGTTTGAGGGATTTTTTTCTCTTTTTTTTTCACTTTGCTCGTGCATATATATTCCCATGCACAGACGTGTACAGACAGATTTACAGATATCAAATATGTCGACTTTAACATTCAGGAACCAAATTAAACTGCAAAGAAAAAGTGAAAGTTCCCAGGAAAGGAAACATTTATTCACTTTCAGTTTAGCCTTAAGCACTTCCAGCAAGTTTGCTCTGATGTCGAAGGAAAAGTGAAGGCTGTGCGTGTGTGTGTGTGTGTGTGTGTGTGTGTGTGTGTGTGTTCCTGGAAAAAGAAGAGAAGCAGGAGTGGGTAGATTCGAAGAGTGGGGCGGGAGGAGAGAGGAGGAGAGAGGGGAAGCAGAGACCAGAGAAGAGACGACAGGCTGTAGTTAACTGGGCTGCAATGGAATAATGGGGGGAGAAAAGATGAGAGAGAAGGAAGGAGGGAAGAGGAAGACATTTCCAGATGTACTTTCTACTCCATATCTCTGCACCCTCCAGTTCATCAGCTTGAGGTATATTTTGCTGTGAGTTGAGCCAAAGGAAGCTCTTGGAGAAGGAAATTCCAAGAGCAATGCTATCTAGGAAAATGTCCAGCTGCCTCCTGATCTTGTCTTCCATGAACATCATGGAGAGAAACCCTTTCTGGTGCAACACAGCACCATACTAGCCAAGGACACCTAGAGGAAAGCTTAGCACCTGGAATTTCATTTGCAGACAAGTCAGCTAGGACACCCTCTCCCTGGGACCACTTTGGAAACAGCTGCCTGCTATACCAACATGA
>SJYW01035409.1:370262-392229 GCA_006410735.1 Raphicerus campestris | reverse complement strand
TGTGTGTGTGTGTGTGTGTGTGTTCCTGGAAAAAGAAGAGAAGCAGGAGTGGGTAGATTCGAAGAGTGGGGCGGGAGGAGAGAGGAGGAGAGAGGGGAAGCAGAGACCAGAGAAGAGACGACAGGCTGTAGTTAACTGGGCTGCAATGGAATAATGGGGGGAGAAAAGATGAGAGAGAAGGAAGGAGGGAAGAGGAAGACATTTCCAGATGTACTTTCTACTCCATATCTCTGCACCCTCCAGTTCATCAGCTTGAGGTATATTTTGCTGTGAGTTGAGCCAAAGGAAGCTCTTGGAGAAGGAAATTCCAAGAGCAATGCTATCTAGGAAAATGTCCAGCTGCCTCCTGATCTTGTCTTCCATGAACATCATGGAGAGAAACCCTTTCTGGTGCAACACAGCACCATACTAGCCAAGGACACCTAGAGGAAAGCTCAGCACCTGGAATTTCATTTGCAGACAAGTCAGCTAGGACACCCTCTCCCTGGGACCACTTTGGAAACAGCTGCCTGCTATACCAACATGAACTTCCCAGCTCAGAATTCAATGAACGGACAGTCTTGACAAACCACCGAATATTTTACTGAGCTCTGTGTCCTCGGAGGCCAAAGACACGCTAAACTCATGTGTAAAAATGGGGATCATCAAAAGGTTTCAGACTGACGAATGCATATTTTAGGACTTGATTTGCTACTAGATCTTCACTTGGAGTTCAGCATGAAAGTTGAAAGTGTTAGTCACTCAGTTGGGTCCAACTCTTTGCAACCCCATGGACTGTAGCCCACCAGGCTCTTCTGTCCATGGGAGTCTCCAGGCAAGAATACTGGAGTGGGTTGCCATGCCCTCCTCCAGGGGATCTTCCCCACCCAGGGACTGAACCCATGTCTCTTATATTTCCTGCACTGGCAAGTGGGTTCCTCACCACTAGGGCCACCTGGGAAGGCCTACTGGGTATATGATACATGTTTAAGTCTCTTCGAATCACGTTTGAAAAGAGCACTGAATTAGGTAAGGTTAAATTAATAAAGTTTAAAAGTTAGTTATGCATTTAGAAGGTGGGACAATGGAATTATTTAAAGGGAAAAAAGACTTCCAATTTAAGCATTATTTATAGAAAAAAATAAGCTAAACAAAAAAAACACTCTCTTACCATTTGGATGGGAGCAAATAGAAAATGCAAATAATTGGGAGAACACGCCCAGCTATGACACACTTGGTTGGATAACTAGTGTGAATCATCAGAGCTTTATGTTTGCCTAACTTGCAGGCAACTGGTTTAGTTGGATGGTTGAGTGACTCAATTACACGTTTGAAATTCAATACTTACAGAAATGATGGCCAGATAATGGCTTCATTATGGGTTAAAGTCAAAAGCCGGGTTCTGGGGGAAGTTTAAGGCAGAAATGCTAGAATAGCATCGATACAGTAATGAGGAATTTGTCAGAGAGGGACCGCACAAACCTTCTCAAGAGAGGTTGGGAGGAAATGACAGAGCTGGGGAATCCTGGAGAGATGAGACTTGGAAAGTGTTGTGATCTGTCCTAAGAAAGGTCCAGAAGATAGCACGAAAGGCGGAGATAAACAACTCTGGCACACGTATATAGTTATTCACAGGGGAAACCACAGAAGGATCTTTGAGACAGGCAAACTACTGGTCCAAGATTTAGAAAGCGCCCAGATTCTGAGCAGTTATTCCGACATTCTTCTTGGAGTTGGGGGGTCACAAAAGATTCCGTCATCTGATGTGACACGGTAACAGAAGACGTCTCGCTGCAGGGAAGCCTGTCATGTCACCCGAACATGAGGGCGCTGTCGAGCAGAACGTTGGAAATGATACTGACCAAGGGTGCGGGGGATTGGGCGCTGTTCTTCACGTCCCTTCCTTTGTTCTTTGAACAGCACACCCAAGCCTGCCCGTGTACAAGGCAAGGGCCACACGGTGCTGGCCTCAGATGTTTCTTGCGTCCTGCATCACAGGCCCTCAGCACAACTCTTAATCCACGCGGCCACAGTGTGCAGTCGTGTGCTGGGGACAACAGCCCGTCTCAGCCCTCCAGCTCAGCACCTCTGTGCTCCGCCTGTCCTGCGGCTGTACTGAAGCCAAGTGTGCTCAGGAGGCCTGCGGATGCTCCCTGGAGGTGAGGGGCTGGTGATACCTAGGACTGTCTCTCAACCAGTGAGGGGTGGATGTTTGTGGGTGGTGGCCTTTTGGCCCTCAGCAGGGCAACTCTGAGGAGTTTTTTACTTAGTTGCTCATAATTTCCCAAGTTTCCCGTTACTGAGTCCTGATTGCTCAGTAATGTGAGGTCTTCTTGTGTTAGAAAGAAGCTAGTTCCCATCTTGCTCTCCCTGGTCCCATGTCCCCACTTCCCAGGACCACTTCCAAATGAATGGCTTACATCCAGGTCTCTCTTTTGCCTCTGCTTTCAAAGGAATCCAAACTGAAATAGACCTCAAGGTGACTCTCTGGACATCCTCTTTCCTACTACTTTTTAAAATTTTTTTGGCTTCAATTTTTATAGAGTTACCACTTACATACCCTTATGGCAGAAAGTGAAGAGGAACTAAAAAGCCTCTTGATGAAAGTGAAAGAGGAGAGTGAAAAGTTGGCTTAAAGCTCAACATTCAGAAAACGAAGATCATGGCATCTGGTCCCATCACTTCATGGGAAATAGATGGGGAAACGGGAAATAGTGTGAGACTTTATTTTGGGGGGCTCCAAAATCACTGCAGATGGTGACTGCAGCCATGAAATTAAAAGACGCTTACTCCTTGGAAGGAAAGTTATGACCAACCTAGATAGCATATTAAAAAGCAGAGACATTACTTTGCTGACTAAGGTTCGTCTAGTCAAGGCTGTGGTTTTTCCTGTGGTCATGTATGGATGTGAGAGTTGGACTGTGAAGAAGGCTGAGCGCCGAAGAATTGATGAACTGTGGTGTTGGAGAAGACTCTTGAGAGTCCCTTGGACTGCAAGGAGATCCAACCAGTCCATCCTGAAGGAGATCAACCCTGGGTGTTCTTTGGAGGGAATGATGCTAAAGCTGAAACTCCAGTACTTTGGCCACCTCATGCGAAGAGTTGACTCATTGGAAAAGACCCTGAGCTGGGAAAGATTGAAGGCAGGAGGAGAAGGGGACGACAGAGGAAGAGATGGCTGGATGGCATCACTGACTCAATGGATATGAGTTTGAGTGAACTCCGGGAGTTGGTGATGGACAGGGAGGCCTGGCGCGCTGTTGTTCATGGGGTCACAGAGAGTCGGACACGACTGAGCGACTGAACTGAACTGAATAGTTGATTTACATTGTTGTATTAGTTTCAGATGCACATCAAAGTGATTCAGTCGTACATATACCTGTATCCATTCTTTTTCAAATTCTTTCCCAGTAAGGTTATTACAGAATATTGAATAGAGTCCTCTGCGGTATGCAGTAGGTCCTTGTTGGATATCTATTTTATATTTGGTAGTGTGTATATGTCTTACTGCTTCTTATGGCCCTGACTCACTTCAGCTGTAATTTCTTCCTAACCTTTTGGCTGAGTGTTCTTGATACTGGTCACTGACCCGAGTAATGACAACTTTAAATTCCTTCTTCTTTGTTTTCCAGCAACTGGGCTCAGTTCCCTTGACAGGTTCTGCATCACTCCTTCCTCTGCCTCTGAATTTCTGAGCAGTGAATCCTGTTTAAGTTCTGAAAACCCCCAAAGCTACTTTCAGCTATGACAGAAGCTCCCAGGCAAGAATTCGGACCTAAAGGAAAGTAGATTTAACCCTCAACAGCAACAAACTCCTTCCACCCAACCAAAGTAGCAACTAAAATCCATCCAATAGGCTCTTGACTTTAAAACCTTTTAGCGATTCCAGTCAATGACAAAGGTTAACAGTTGGTTTATTCAGAGATATTAATGCTTAAGGTTGGAGGTGATAAGTCAATTGTAACTCTCAGAATGCCATCATGGGGGGTAGTATTTTTTTTGTATGGGACATACAGTTTTGGGATATATCCCTGAAAATGTACATTACAAAGGAAGACCTTTTATGAATATAGTATTTCTATAAAATGAAGTGAAATCTAAAGTGTAGATATCAAGAAGGGACAATTTTCACATTCATTAATTGCTTTCTTGTTTATATTTCTGTTGTCAGCTCTAATAACATATTTATTTGAACCAAGTTATCCTTCTTTCATTAGACACACAGGTAATTATCATTTATCAATAAGATATTTGAATCTCTAAGGTAAAATGAAATTGTTTTAATAATAGCTAATGAGTTGGGATATTTTAATGTAGCAAACAATATCATCTCTCAAAATAGCTTCTAAAGCAATGACCCACATTGTCCTCAGGACGCCGTTGCTGCTGCAAAATTTAAAAAGAAACCAACAATAATGAGCTCATGGGCTTCTAAGGAGCTGTAATTCCAAGGCAAACAGGTAATAGTATGAAGACAATGAACACGTAGTAGTATTAAGAGCTCGTAATTTTGAGCATCATATTCCCAGACACTGACCCGAAGCAAAGTTACAGAAAGACTTGTGATCCGTTAGTTACGGCCACCAAGCCCGAACGAGACGGCAGTCACCGCCGCTGGGCAGGAGAGTCAGAAATGAAGCAAAAACGGATCGAGTGCTTAGAGACGCTCTGGAAAAGAGGCTGCACTCTTCATTCCTACTCTTGGTCTCATCCCTAAGAACATAATGCAATCTCAGCAGACACCTGGGAGAACAGCAACTGAACACTGGTTGAGAACCTTCCCCAGTGCCATGACACCTGGTGTTCCCCTGGAATTCAGATATTAACCATGAGAAATGAGAATGGAAGGAGAAAGATCTACCACTGAGTGGCTTCAAACCGAAGTGGACTGATTGATCACTTTCCAGTTTGGGGAGATTTCACTTACAGGCTTGTATCTGCAGTTTGCTTTATATTAAAATCAGAAGATCTGGTGACACCAGGGGATCCTTTTGGCCTCAAGTTCTTCTAATGCACCTGAGCATTGTCTGCTTAGTTCTCCAGCCTGCCTCAATCTCTACTTCTCCTTAGTGTCCTGCACCTGGACGACTTCACTCCCTGAAATTACCAGCGTGGAGCTCAGAGGCATTTAAGTGTCTATCTTTAGGCTGAGAGGGCACAGTGAGGAAAAGGAACTGCTCAGAAGATATATGCGTATCTGCAAAATAAAAATTATACTTGTCAAGTTGATTTGTCAATGGATTTACCATTTCATATCCATCAGATTCAGAGGCTATTTACATGAGAAAGAAGTCTTTTCCTGCCTGCTTGGCTTTTAAGGAGGTTACCACCTGGACCCCATCCTGTGAGACTGGGAGACATGAAACCTTAGTGCCTTATGGATACAAAAATAATTACATACATATGTATATGCAGATATGTATGTATATATTTATGTGTGTGTATGTGTGTGTATTTATGTGTGTCTATGTGCGTGTATGTGCGTATTTATGTGTGTTTATGTGTGTAACCCTGGGATTTCTTTGGAAGGAATGATGCTAAAGCTGAAACTCCAGTAATTTGGCCACCTCATGCAAAGAATTGACTCAATGGAAAAGACTCTGATGGTGGGAGGGATTGGGGGCAGGAGGAGAAGGGGATGACAGAGGGTGAGATGGCTGGATGGCATCACGGACTCAATGGATGCGAGTCTGAGTGAACTCTGGGAGTCGGTGCTGGACAGGGAGGCCGGGCGTGCTGCGATTCGTGGGGCTGCAAAGAGTCGGACACAACTGAGCGACTGAACTGAACTGAACTGATGGGTGTATGTGAAATAATACCCCTAGCACCCAGCAAGTTTGTCAGTATCTTCCTGTCACTAAGCTCAGCTAGAGAAGACCAAATTCTCAAGTTACAATTATGCAAACAAAACTGGTTTCTTGTTAATTTTGTAGATACCAGGTTTGCATACAGCATTAGCCATTTTCCTGTACATTTCCATTAGTAATGTCTTTGCTGATTAGTTTTTTCTAAATTAGCATGTTTATCCATTAGCATATCAATATTGCTGCCAACCATCCTCTTAATTTTTAGTTTTCTTGTTGCAACAAAATTTTTTTTTTTTTGCCAATAAAAGCAGGCATTTCTTAAAGCCTTAATTAACTCCAGCACAATTCCTTTTTGCTTCTTTAATAATAGTGTGTAATATTTACTAAGATTATAGATTTTGCCTTATTCAAAACCACCACTCACTTGAATAAGCAAAAATCTTCACATTTTCGGGTTTGGCATTAACACAGTCTCCTCTTGTAAAGAGAATTTCCCTGATTTCTGGAATGCTTTGGAAATGCTATAAATTTTCAAGATAAGCATCAGTGAAACTTCAAGGAGACAGATTCCAAAAATGTGAGAATTTTTCTGAGTGATTATTGAAATAAGGGGGATTTTAGCAATCATGTAAAAGGGGAAAGATGACCATCCAAACTTAAATTTACTGGGCAGTCTCTTTATCTGTCTTATCTCACCACAAGTAAGCAGAATTCTGGCTGACACATAGCTTTGATGTGTGCAATTATATAAATTTAAAGTCATCTCCATAGAAAAAGTAATACTATGTTGAACAAAGTACACAGGAAGCAAGCTAAAATTTATGGTTTGTGAAAGACTCCTGTCTGCACTGTTATTCAAGGTAGGTAGGTATTTTGACTACAATAATTAAATATCTGCAATAGTTTTTCTGCTGAGTCTGAGGAGACTGTTAAAGTTATGCTTACCCAATCCTAAGCACTGTCTTATTAAGGTAAGTGCTAGTAATTATAAATCTTTATGTTTAAGCGTAGGGCTTTTTCACACCTTTCTGGTGATTAAGAAGGAAAAACTATGAAGAATTTGATGATGTTGATGACTGTATCTCACATACTGTTTGTGGGGGTGTAAATTGTCACTGTCTTTCTGGAGGGCAATTTGGCAAAATCTTTCAAATGAGAAGACCCTTTGACTTAAAAGTTTCACTTGTGAGAATTATTCCTAAGGAAATAATTAGAGAAGAAGGCAAAGATGAATGTGCAAAGACATCTGTAATAGTGGGGAGACAAAAAATAGTACCCATCAATAGAGGAAAAGTTATATTTTGAAAATTCAAATAATGGAATATTAGGAAGCCATAAAAATGGAATGCATTAATCTCTATACATAATTAACATGAAAAAAGATTAGTATTTAATGCTTAAAGTTTAAGATGAGTTACAGAATAATATACATAATATAATGTGCATACATATTTATATTTATATATGTAAGTAGGAAAGACTGGAAGATATAAACTAAGCCATTAAAATTGTTGCTCTCTGGTATTCCAATTATGAAGGCATATTCACTTTCTATTATATTTACTTCACTGTTATTTACAGTTTTCACCATTAGCAAGGTTTGGTCAGGAATAGTCTATATTATAGATGCATGCATGCATGTAGTAAATAAATAGCATAAAGATAGCACTAAGCTGTGTCCAGCTCTTGCGATCCCATGAACTCTAGCCTGCCAGGCTCCTCTGTCCCTGGGATTCTCCAGCCAAGAATACTGGAGCGGGTTGCCATTTCCTTCTCCCAGGATGCATGCATGCACATACGTATTTTTTTTGGTATTGTGCTGCAACCTTCAAACACTCACTTTTCACTTTTCACCTTTATTCCCCTTTTGAGAAAGTTCTTTCCATGACCCTCTTGGCTAAGAGAGCAATCTCCACCCTCATAAATGTATTGAAGAAGCCAGATCTTGCTTTAAATTCAGAACAACAAGACACACACGTGCCACTCTTTCTCCCAGAGCTTTGACGTGAAAGAGGGACTCAAAGGCAGGGGAGGAAGTAGCTGTAGGGGAACAGAGGGCATGAAACCCACCGCTCCCCTGACTCCAGCTCTTAAATATTCGGCCAGTTCTCGCTGCGCTTCCAGCTCAGCTCCCTTTGCTTTAGGTGGGCAAGAGTCTACTTCTCACTGATACGCATGCTTGCTCTATGAATAAGAGGCCAAAACTATGTTTCCATATATTCAATGAAAGAAATAACCTATGCTGCTTAGAAATAAAAGCCAAAACGATGACGACAAAAGCAAGAAGAAGGAAAAGAAGGGAAAAAAGCTCTTGTAAAGCCACATGAGTTCAATGTGGAGCAACCTAGTAAATTACGATATGGACCAAAAAACAGGAGTAAGAATAAAGGTCAGAGTGTGTGTATAATCATGAGCACCTGATTAGCATAATTAGTATGTGTCCAGGAGAAGTTCACCTCCATGTTTTGCTTTTCATAAAATAAAACAAGGGCTTTTAATATTAAGAGTTTAATTCTTAGTGTTCACCGTAGACTTATTGAACTATGAGTCCCCTGGGGAGGCCTGGTTAATTTATTTCATATGAAACAAGTATCTTCTGTATCAGAAAGTATTAGATATTATTCATTTTTGAATTGCTAAACTATCCAGTCTTGTATCTTTCCCTTACTAAGATTAGATTCATAGAGTTACAAATAACATAGAAGGATAAAGAATACTGAAATAATTTATATCATGACTTTCTCTATGCTAAAGACGTCGGTGTTCCCTTTTTGAATACCTGAATAATTCAAGTAAAGGTATTCTTTAAACTTTCCCAGTATTCATATCTAAGAACATAAAATATTTTCACAATACAAGTACATTTACCAAGAGCAAATGTTTAAACAAAAGAACCAGGGTTCTTAATGAAACACCCGCAGGAAAATGTTTAAACTTTGCCCTGAAGTTTACTTTGTTCACTAATAGGGCTTCTATTTCAAGTAGAGAGTAGGAAGGGTAAGTTCAATGTGTTAATAAGAAAAAAGTAATAATATTTAATTAATTCTGGCTGAACACACATGGTTTAATATACTTGGCAATATCATTCCATCACATGATATGATAATTTAATGGAACTTTTTTATTTAAATTGCTGGCAAGTTTATGAAATTATAAAGCAAATAGGCCATGCACTTGGGTGTAATTGACTGTATAAATGTGTTTTATACTATACTGTTGGCAAATTAGCCAATCCCTGTCACGGAATCAATTATTATCTAGCTGAATTCCACAAACACAATAGCAGAAATATTACATTTATACAAAAAACACCACGATTGTTAATCTTGCATTGTGCATCTTAAAGCAAGGCAATAAGCATTTATATAGTGGATAATCGTCTTAGGATAATGCCTCTGCCAAATGATGTACAGTTAAAGATTCCTTGTTTTTTGGAGACAGTCGTGGGGGTTTTATTTGCACTGGCTTCTCCAAATCAGTGAAGAGGATAATATAAGATTCAGTAGTTCAAGTCAAGCAGGAGGTCAGGCATTTGCCCTCCAATGAAGAGAGCCCCATAGCACGGTGCCTGCATCCCTGGCTCAGGCTTCGGCAATAATAACAGCGCCTCGCACTGAAGAGCTGTGCCACGCTCCCCGTGCGCGAGCTCCTTTCTCGTTACCTTTCAGAGTGAAACCCTGCGCGACAGAAGGGCTGGAGAGGAGCCTTGTTTCAGCAACGTCTAGTCTAGCTAAGGAGCAAAGGGCAGGTTCCCAGGTGCGTGCTTTCCTCCCTCGTCGCCTCTGCAATATTCCCAGCACAGGCTGCTGTGAGCTGCTTGTTGGAGGAACCCTTCAGGCAGCTTCTTCGATTCTGAAGTTGTCAGAGCTGCAGTGGGCTCTTGAGAGAACGCTTTCAGAACAGAATCTGATGAGGCAGAGAGTGCCTTCTCCTGGCTACTCATATTTAAACCTTGTAAGGAGTGGATGGGGTATACTTTTTTTACATTTGCCTGATAAGAAAACGGAGACTTAGAGTCTCAGAGAGATTTCTATACGGCGACACTTTCAGAAAGTGGCAGAGTCTGGACCTCCATCCCATATGGGCTAATTCAAGTCCTTTGTTCTTTCCACAAAGACAAAATTCTAAACAGCAAGACCCTCTTTGTGTAGATGATAAGAAACCAAGTCTGGAGAAATACTGCCATCCTGGGTTAGGCAGGAACCTGGTAGGCATGTCCTTTCCAAGGGTACTTTTCTCCCTAAGGAGAGTGCATCTGTTTATTTTTCCCATTTCAGAAGGAGGTAGATGTCTTTAAATGCCCAACTGAAGCGTGCTATCTCTGTACACTACTGTGGTGCTTCCTGCCATACATCAGCGTGAATCGCTCATGGCTGCACACGTGTCTCCCATCCTGAACCTCCCTCCCCGCCCACCGCCCCATCCCTCTGGGTTATAGCGCCCACCGCCCCATCCCTCTGGGTTATAGCGCCCACCGCCCCATCCCTCTGGGTTATAGCGCCCACCGCCCCATCCCTCTGGGTTATAGCGCCCACCGCCCCATCCCTCTGGGTTATAGCGCCCACCGCCCCATCCCTCTGGGTTATAGCGCCCACCGCCCCATCCCTCTGGGTTATAGCGCCCACCGCCCCATCCCTCTGGGTTATAGCGCCCACCGCCCCATCCCTCTGGGTTATAGAGGGCTTTCTGCCTTGTGTTAAGCGTTTGGACATGCCTTTCTTCTGGAAGCTCTCTCTCCCCCTAAGATTTTCTTATTTAATTTTTTTAGGATGTTGGCGGCGCCTATTTGAATCACTTGCCCCCTTGCTCCATTTTCTTTCTCCTCTTTATCTTTGAATTTCCTCTGAGCCTTAATCTCACTACTGCTATAGTAGCCGAGCTACATTGTTTGGAGAGCCGTGCCTCCCAGCAACTTACTTTACAGGCGCTGAAGTGGGAGAATGCAAGAGGGAAAAGAAAGTCTTGCCTTGAACTACTGGATTTTCCTTTCTGTTTGGCTCTGTGTGTGGGATCTCAACTAATATGTGACAAGACTGAGAAGCATCATATAAATAAGCTTTGCCTCCCAGCTACAATTATATTTAGTATAAGTGAATGCATTTTTAAAAATGTAATAGCTTTTACCAAGAGATTCATCCATTTTAGGATACCCAAAGAGTCAATAAGATTTGAAAATCTGCAGAGGTCTTTCCTTACAAGATGTTTCAGAAAATAAATATTTGTTGAATGGCAGAAGGCTCACTTTAGGCCCAGGATCACTTTCTATTCCTCACTTCAGGAAGGAATGGGAGACTCTGAGATGTGCCTGTGACTTTTCTAATAAACAAAGGTAGCTCTTGAGAAATTTCAGAATATTCAGAGATGATAAAACAGATTTTCTCACATACGCATTAGTTTAAAGGTTTATATCAAACTTAAACCAACTGTAAATTTTAGTTTCTACACCCTTCTGAATATCCTTTCTATAGCCACTCAATGAAAGTGAATTTTTTTTTCATTTACTTTGCCCCCAGCTGCAAAACTCTGAATTATAATAAAAAGAAGGGCAGCCAATTTTACCCCCACCCCCCCATCAAGCAACATATCATATTTGGAGAAGAGGACAAGAATCATTTTTCCTTGAAATATCAAGATGAGTTGTGGGCATGTGGATTAAAACCTACTTTGACCACAGAACTTTTGTCTCTTTTTGGGGGGATGGAATTCAGACATTCGACAGATGCTCATTGATTTATTAAAGACTTTCAATATGTGAAGCGCTCAAGTCCTGCAACAATGTTTTTCTGTGAGACACTGACTAGATATGTGACAGGGTGTCTAACCCGCAAATCTATCGTGTGTTTGTACAGGCGTGTGTACGTGTGCAGACGTTCATGCTTTTCTCTCTAACAACCTGCTGGGAGCCTTCCACTGGATGTCCCAGAGTCAGTCCAGTTCTAACTACTCCACAGGTGCAAATAATTCCCATAGTCCCTAAAACTGGCTCCTTTTTTCCTACATCCTCATTGGGGAAACATACTAACCAGTCTAGCCATTTGCCTAATTTAGAGACCCAGTCTAGAAATTTAAAAGTCATCTCGAATCCCTCCTATTCTTTGGACACCTGACGCAAAGAACTGATTCATTTGAACAGACCCCAGTGCTGGGAAAGATTGGGGGCAGGAGGAGAAGGGGACGACAGAGGATGAGATGGTTGGATGGCATCACTGACTCAATAGACATGAGTCTGAGTAAACCCCAGGAGTTGGTGATGGACAGGGAGGCCTGGCGTGCTGCAGTCCATGGGGTCGCAAAGAGGTAGACGTGACTGAGTAACTGAACTGAACTGAATCCCTTTATACAAATCGGAGAACTCACCAGTCAACGAATCCTCAAGACCTCCCTAGGGTGCCTCAGATACGCCTCTCAGTTTCACCAGCTTCTTTTCCAACATTTATGATTTTTTTCATGCCTAGCAATGCAAGCGGTCCCCTAACGCAAGACAGCAAATCTGACACTTTCTCAACTCATGCTCCACAGTCACTGCTAGTCTTAAATGTCATTCTGCTTCAAAACTCTCACAGCATTCTCATCTCTGATGGGATGTCGTCTTGGCTCCTTCGCATGGGGACAAGTTCCCCATGACCTTGCCCAAGGAGCACTCCACTCTCGTCTCCAACACACCTCCACACTCAAGTTGCTTCCATCATACCTGACAGGATTTTGCACTGGGAGACAAGACTCTCACATACTTCCATAACTATGAATGTGATTTTTTAAAGAAATGAATTCCATAGAAAGCAAGGTGCTCATGTATTGTGAGTAGCTAATCATATTACATACTTTCTAGGGATGTGGTGAAGATTAAAGCAAGTTAACACAAGAGTAGTGCTTGGTCAGGCTCTGGCACATGGTAGGTTTGCAACAAAAATTAGCTCTTATTGTTATTACGAGGGTCTGAGGGCTCCCCCTCATGCTCCTGGAGAAATCTCACTCCTAAAGACTGCCCTCTTTGGGAACCCATCTGTGACTTGGCAGAGGGAGGGCCTCCTTCTCTATATACCAAGAGTGCTTTATCCATTTACCTAGTAGAGATCTGCCTGATATAAAATTAAATATTGGATTCAGTGTTTGCTTCCTCCATTAAAACTTCACACTATTAAGAGCCTACATGAGACCCTTCATATTATTAAGACCCTCTCAGAAAGCTAGCCAAGTGCCAGCCATTTAGTAGAGGTATAACCGTGATGGTTGACAGAATGAAGGACATACATTGCATGGTATTGGAAAGCCAAGAGAGCTGTTCTGGGATCTACCTGAGAACTTAAGGGGTCTCTTTAGAATTTTAAACAAATTCTGATAATCTGCTTCCACCCTAAACAGATCTTGTCCTAGGCCACTGATCAGTCTTCATTCTTGGGCATCTTCCACAGATGAGATGGAAGACTCATCTATTCTATTGTTTTCTAATCACACTTTTAAGAGGGATAGAATGGGTGGGGGAGAAGTATTTTATCTTGCTCTTTGTTACATATATTTGCTGAGTTTGAGGTATAGTATGTTTGTGCTAGTAAAATTCACAAAATGTTTCATTCATGTGCTGTGATTCATGCCAGAGGCCTGCCAAAAGAATATAGATATGCATCAGAAACGTTGTGATTCATTTTCCCCATATAGAAGTAATTATCTAACCCATGAGACTCTCCCAGGGGACAGCATGATACTTAAAGCAGGAGAATTTATAGCTCTTACACATATTTGCATTTTTTTAAAAAAAGCTGATCATATTTTAAAAAAACATTATGTGGAATATATGGGTGCCCTCAGGCCTACTGAGTCCCAATGAATCCTGCCAAATATTACAGACTGCAAAGAATTCCGACTCACCTGCAATCCTAAGCTTGATCAGTGAGTGTGGAATAACAATCTCTTGAAGGGATAGCCCCTACGAGTATAAATAATGGCCCTTGCACCCTAGGTTTTCTCTGGGACATTTCCTCAAGTGCGTTTTGCTACTTCCCGAGTGTCAGAGGCACTAGTGGCAAAGAACTCTGCTGTGCTGTATGTGATCAGCCAAGACCAACCCTTGCGACTTCATGGACTGTGCCCACCAGGCTCCTCTGTCCATGGGATTTTCCAGGCAAGAATACCAGCGTGAGTTATCATTTCCTTCTCCAGGGATCTTCCTGGCCCAGGAATTAAACCCGGGTCTCCTGCATTGCAGGCAGACTCTTTACCAACTGAGCTGCGAGGAAGCCCCTAGTGTGAAGAAGCCACCCACCAATGCAGGGGCTCTGGGTGCAGCAGACCCGGACGTGGCCTAAGTCCCCTTGGAGGAGGTCAGCATCAGCACCCCCTTAGAGCTGCCAGAGCCTACACACGACTCGGGAGACAGAAGCTTGCAGAGCATACCGGGGCCCACGAAAAAGGAGCAGTTACCCCACGAGAGACTGACCCGGACTCATCTGTGAGTGCCAAGGAGTCTCCGGTGGAAGTGTGGGTTGGCGGTGGCCTGATGCAGGGTTAGGGTCGTGGAGTGTGGCAGTGCCTGCACGGGACCTGCTGAAGGAGGTAGCTGCTGTCTTCATTACCTCCACCATAGTTTGGTCTCAGGTCAAACAACAGGGAGGGAACACAGCCCCACCCATCAAGAGAAAATTGGATTAAACATTTACTGAGCATGGTCTTGCCCATCAGAACAGACCCAGTTTTCACAAAAATCAGTCTCTCCCATCAGAAAGCTTCCATAATAAGCTTCTTATCCTCAGAGGGCAGACAGACTGAAAACCACAATCACAGAAAACTAACCTAACTGATCACATGGACCACAGCCTGTCTAGCTCAATGAAACTATGAGCCATGCCATGTAGGGCCACCCAAGACGGGCGGGTCATGGTGGAGAGGTCTGACAGAACGTGGTCCACTGGAGAAGAGAATGGCAAACCACCTCAGTATTTGTGCCTTGAGAACTCCATGATCAGTATCAAAAGGCAAAAAGATAGGACACTGAAAGGTGAACTCCCCAGGTCGGTAGGTGCCCAATATGCTACTGGAGAAGGGCAGAGAAATAGCTCCAGGAGGAATGAAGAGACAGAGCCAAAGAGAAAACAATGTCCAGCTGTGGATGTGACCAGTGATGGAAGTAAAGGCTGATGCTGNTGACTGAGTAACTGAACTGAACTGAATCCCTTTATACAAATCGGAGAACTCACCAGTCAACGAATCCTCAAGACCTTCCTAGGGTGCCTCAGATACACCTCTCAGTTTCACCAGCTTCTTTTCCAACATTTATGATTTTTTCATGCCTAGCAATGCAAGCGGTCCCCTAACGCAAGACAGCAAATCTGACACTTTCTCAACTCATGCTCCACAGTCACTGCTAGTCTTAAATGTCATTCTGCTTCAAAACTCTCACAGCATTCTCATCTCTGATGGGATGTCGTCTTGGCTCCTTCGCATGGGGACAAGTTCCCCATGACCTTGCCCAAGGAGCACTCCACTCTCGTCTCCAACACACCTCCACACTCAAGTTGCTTCCATCATACCTGACAGGATTTTGCACTGGGAGACAAGACTCTCACATACTTCCATAACTATGAATGTGATTTTTTAAAGAAATGAATTCCATAGAAAGCAAAGTGCTCATGTATTGTGAGTAGCTAATCATATTACATACTTTCTAGGGATGTGGTGAAGATTAAAGCAAGTTAACACAAGAGTAGTGCTTGGTCAGGCTCTGGCACATGGTAGGTTTGCAACAAAAATTAGCTCTTATTGTTATTACGAGGGTCTGAGGGCTCCCCCTCATGCTCCTGGAGAAATCTCACTCCTAAAGACTGCCCTCTTTGGGAACCCATCTGTGACTTGGCAGAGGGAGGGCCTCCTTCTCTATATACCAAGAGTGCTTTATCCATTTACCTAGTAGAGATCTGCCTGACATAAAATTAAATATTGGATTCAGTGTTTGCTTCCTCCATTAAAACTTCACACCATTAACAGCCTACATGAGACCCTTCATATTATTAAGACCCTCTCAGAAAGCTAGCCAAGTGCCAGCCATTTAGTAGAGGTATAACCGTGATGGTTGACAGAATGAAGGACATACATTGCATGGTATTGGAAAGCCAAGAGAGCTGTTCTGGGATCTACCTGAGAACTTAAGGGGTCTCTTTAGAATTTTAAACAAATTCTGATAATCTGCTTCCACCCTAAACAGATCTTGTCCTAGGCCACTGATCAGTCTTCATTCTTGGGCATCTTCCACAGATGAGATGGAAGACTCATCTATTCTATTGTTTTCTAATCACACTTTTAAGAGGGATAGAATGGGTGGGGGAGAAGTATTTTATCTTGCTCTTTGTTACATATATTTGCTGAGTTTGAGGTATAGTATGTTTGTGCTAGTAAAATTCACAAAATGTTTCATTCATGTGCTGTGATTCATGCCAGAGGCCTGCCAAAAGAATATAGATATGCATCAGAAACGTTGTGATTCATTTTCCCCATATAGAAGTAATTATCTAACCCATGAGACTCTCCCAGGGGACAGCATGATACTTAAAGCAGGAGAATTTATAGCTCTTATACATATTTGCATTTTTTTAAAAAAAGCTGATCATATTTTAAAAAAACATTATGTGGAATATATGGGTGCCCTCAGGCCTACTGAGTCCCAATGAATCCTGCCAAATATTACAGACTGCAAAGAATTCCGACTCACCTGCAATCCTAAGCTTGATCAGTGAGTGTGGAATAACAATCTCTTGAAGGGATAGCCCCTACGAGTATAAATAATGGCCCTTGCACCCTAGGTTTTCTCTGGGACATTTCCTCAAGTGCGTTTTGCTACTTCCCGAGTGTCAGAGGCACTAGTGGCAAAGAACTCTGCTGTGCTGTATGTGATCAGCCAAGACCAACCCTTGCGACTTCATGGACTGTGCCCACCAGGCTCCTCTGTCCATGGGATTTTCCAGGCAAGAATACCGGCGTGAGTTATCATTTCCTTCTCCAGGGATCTTCCTGGCCCAGGAATTAAACCCGGGTCTCCTGCATTGCAGGCAGACTCTTTACCAACTGAGCTGCGAGGAAGCCCCTAGTGTGAAGAAGCCACCCACCAATGCAGGGGCTCTGGGTGCAGCAGACCCGGACGTGGCCTAAGTCCCCTTGGAGGAGGTCAGCATCAGCACCCCCTTAGAGCTGCCAGAGCCTACACACGACTCGGGAGACAGAAGCTTGCAGAGCACACCGGGGCCCACGAAAAAGGAGCAGTTACCCCACGAGAGACTGACCCGGACTCATCTGTGAGTGCCAAGGAGTCTCCGGTGGAAGTGTGGGTTGGCGGTGGCCTGATGCAGGGTTAGGGGCGTGGAGTGCGGCAGTGCCTGCACGGGACCTGCTGAAGGAGGTAGCTGCTGTCTTCATTACCTCCACCATAGTTTGGTCTCAGGTCAAACAACAGGGAGGGAACACAGCCCCACCCATCAAGAGAAAATTGGATTAAACATTTACTGAGCATGGTCTTGCCCATCAGAACAGACCCAGTTTTCACAAAAATCAGTCTCTCCCATCAGAAAGCTTCCATAATAAGCTTCTTATCCTCAGAGGGCAGACAGACTGAAAACCACAATCACAGAAAACTAACCTAACTGATCACATGGACCACAGCCTGTCTAGCTCAATGAAACTATGAGCCATGCCATGTAGGGCCACCCAAGACGGGCGGGTCATGGTGGAGAGGTCTGACAGAACGTGGTCCACTGGAGAAGAGAATGGCAAACCACCTCAGTATTTGTGCCTTGAGAACTCCATGATCAGTATCAAAAGGCAAAAAGATAGGACACTGAAAGGTGAACTCCCCAGGTCGGTAGGTGCCCAATATGCTACTGGAGAAGGGCAGAGAAATAGCTCCAGGAGGAATGAAGAGACAGAGCCAAAGAGAAAACAATGTCCAGCTGTGGATGTGACCAGTGATGGAAGTAAAGGCTGATGCTGTAAAGAGCAATATTGCACGGGCACCTAGAATGTTAGGTCCATGAATTAAGGCAAATTGGAAGAGGTCAAACAGGAGATGGCAAGAGTGAACGTCAACATTCTAAGAATCAGTGGACTAAAATGGACTGGAATGGGCGAATTTAACTCAGATGACCATGATATCTACTGTTGTGGGCAAGAATCCCTTAGAAGAAATGGAGTAGCCATCAGAGTCAATAAGAGTCCAAAATGCAGTTTTTGGATGCATTCTCAAAAAGACAGAATGATCTCTGTTCGTTTCCAAGGCAAACCATTCAATAGAACAGTTGTCCACGTCTATGCCCCAACCAGTAATGCTAAAGAAATGAAGGTGAACGTTTCTGTGAAGACCTGCAGGACCTTTAAGAGCTAACACCCCCAAAAGATGTCCTTTTCATTATAGGAGACTGGAATGCAAAAGTAAGAAGTCAAGAGATACCTGGAGTAACAGGCAAATTTGGTCTTGGAGTACAGAATGAAGCAGGGCAAAGGTTAACAGAGTTTTGCCAAGAGAATGCACTGGTCATAGCAAACACTCTCTTCCAACCACACAAGAGATGACTCTACACATGGATATCACAAGATGGTCAATACTGAAATCAGATTGATAATATTTTTTGCAACAAAGATGGAGAAGCTCTATAGAGTCACCAAAAACAAGATGAGGAGCTGACTATGGCTCAGATCATGAAATCCTTATAGCAAAATTCAGACTTAAATTGAGAAAATAGGGGAAATTACTAGACCAACCAGTATGACCTAAATTAAATCCCTTATGATTATACAGTGGAAGTGATAAATAGATTCAAGAGATTAGATCTGATGGAGTGCCTAAAGAACTATGAACAGAGGTTTGAGATATTGTACAGGAAGCAGTGATCAAGATCATCCCCAAGAAAAAGAGATGCAAAAGGCACCTGAGGAGGCCTTACAAATAGCTGAGAAAAGAAGAGAAGCTAAAGGTAAAAGAGAAAAGGAAAGATATACCCATTTGAATGCAGAGTTCCAAAGAAGAGCAAGGAGACATGAAAAAGCCTTCCTCAGTGATCATTGCGAGGAAACAGAGGGGAATAATAGAATGGGAGAGACTAGAGATCTCTTCAAGAAAATTAAATATACCAAGGGAATTTTTCATGCAAAGATGGGAACAATAAAGGATAGAGATGATATGGACCCAGCAAAAGCAGAAGATATTAAGAAGAGGGGGCAAGAATACACAGAAGAACTGTACAAAAAAGATCTTCATGCAGATAACCATGATGCTGTGATGACTCACCTAGAGCCAGACATCCTGGAATGCGAAGTCAAGTGGGCCTGAGGAAGCATCACTAAGAGCAAAGATAATGGAGGTGATGGAATTCCAGTTGANTGAATTTAACTCAGATGACCATGATATCTACTGTTGTGGGCAAGAATCCCTTAGAAGAAATGGAGTAGCCATCAGAGTCAATAAGAGTCCAAAATGCAGTTTTTGGATGCATTCTCAAAAAGACAGAATGATCTCTGTTCGTTTCCAAGGCAAACCATTCAATAGAACAGTTGTCCACGTCTATGCCCCAACCAGTAATGCTAAAGAAATGAAGGTGAACGTTTCTGTGAAGACCTGCAGGACCTTTAAGAGCTAACACCCCCAAAAGATGTCCTTTTCATTATAGGAGACTGGAATGCAAAAGTAAGAAGTCAAGAGATACCTGGAGTAACAGGCAAATTTGGTCTTGGAGTACAGAATGAAGCAGGGCAAAGGTTAACAGAGTTTTGCCAAGAGAATGCACTGGTCATAGCAAACACTCTCTTCCAACCACACAAGAGATGACTCTACACATGGATATCACAAGATGGTCAATACTGAAATCAGATTGATAATATTTTTTGCAACAAAGATGGAGAAGCTCTATAGAGTCACCAAAAACAAGATGAGGAGCTGACTATGGCTCAGATCATGAAATCCTTATAGCAAAATTCAGACTTAAATTGAGAAAATAGGGGAAATTACTAGACCAACCAGTATGACCTAAATTAAATCCCTTATGATTATACAGTGGAAGTGATAAATAGATTCAAGAGATTAGATCTGATGGAGTGCCTAAAGAACTATGAACAGAGGTTTGAGATATTGTACAGGAAGCAGTGATCAAGATCATCCCCAAGAAAAAGAGATGCAAAAGGCACCTGAGGAGGCCTTACAAATAGCTGAGAAAAGAAGAGAAGCTAAAGGCAAAAGAGAAAAGGAAAGATATACCCATTTGAATGCAGAGTTCCAAAGAAGAGCAAGGAGACATGAAAAAGCCTTCCTCAGTGATCATTGCGAGGAAACAGAGGGGAATAATAGAATGGGAGAGACTAGAGATCTCTTCAAGAAAATTAAATATACCAAGGGAATTTTTCATGCAAAGATGGGAACAATAAAGGATAGAGATGATATGGACCCAGCAAAAGCAGAAGATATTAAGAAGAGGGGGCAAGAATACACAGAAGAACTGTACAAAAAAGATCTTCATGCAGATAACCATGATGCTGTGATGACTCACCTAGAGCCAGACATCCTGGAATGCGAAGTCAAGTGGGCCTGAGGAAGCATCACTAAGAGCAAAGATAATGGAGGTGATGGAATTCCAGTTGAGATACTTTAAATGCTAAAAGATGATGCTGTGAAAGTGCTGCACTCAATATACCAACATATTTGGAAAACTCAACAGCGGCCACAGGACTAGAAAAGACCAATTTTCATTCCAATCTCAAAGAAGGGCAATGCCAAAGAAAGCTCAAATTACCACACAATTGCACTCATCTCACACCCTAACAAATTGATACTCAAAATTATCCAAGCAAGTCTTCAACAGTATGTGAATACTGGATTTAGAATTTAAATTGAATTTAAATTCAAGCTGGATTTTAAAAATGCAGAGGAACCAGAGATTAAATTGCCAACATCTGTTGGGTCACAGAAAAAGCAAGAGAGTTCCAGAAAAACATCTATTTCTGTTTTATTGACTATGCCAAAGCCTTTGACTTTGTGGATCACAACAAAATGTGGAAAATTCTTAAAGAGATGGGAATACCAGACCACCTTACCTGTCTCCTGAGAAATCTGTATGCAGGTCAAGAAGCAACAGTTAGAACCAGACATGGAAAAACAGACTGGCTTCAAATCGGGAGAGGAAAAGATCAAGGCTATATATTGTCACCCTACTTATTTAACTTATACGCAGAGTACATCATGAGAAATGCTGGGCTGAATGAAGCACAAGCTGGAATCGAGGTTGCTGGGAAAAATATCAATAACCTCAGATATGCAGATGACACCACCCTTATGGGAGAAAGCAAAGAACTAAAGAGCCTCTTAATGAAAGTGAAANCAGATTTCTTTACTAGGGGGCTTTTCAAAGCCCTACTGTTCATGTTCATGTCTGTGTGCATTCTCCGGGCGAGAGGGGACCACAGTCCACAGCTTCCCATGCACATTCGACCAGAGGACCCTTTGGTCAGAGAGCATCTCAGGAGCCTCGTAGGAGCATAACGCCTCGGGAATGTGGATCGAATCATTAGCTCGAAGAGCAGACACAAAGCAAAAAGCATCTATTTTCATAGGACAGTAAAACGCTTCTTTTTTTAGGTCAGGGAAGGCTTATTTAGGAACGAGATGTGGAGTTCTCACAACCCAAGACAGTCATCGAGGAAATTTCATTTCAATGAAGCATTTAAATGAGTGAAAACAAATGAACATAAAATAAGTATATAATAACACCTTGGGAAAATTAACCATCTCTCCATTTAACATCTGTCACATAGATAATCGTAGCAACTAGATTGATTATGGAATAGGAAACTGGAAGTTTAAAAAAGAAGCAGCTGAGTTTGCTTATATCACCTGCAAAGGGACTACTTTCTTTGGCAGATTAATATTGCACAAAGGTTTGAAGTTTCATTATAGAAGCCTGGTTAGATGGTGTTAACAGTTGGTTACAGAATGTGTGTGTGTAATCAGACAGTGCATTGCATTAGGCTATTAGAAGATATAATGGCATTATTTATGCATTCTGGATTGGGCTATGCCTTAAGTGACATCTTTTCACAGGGAAACTATAGAACATTGTGGCGTACCTATAACAATGAAAATGGAATCAGCACATTAATTATAAAATGACAGGTAGATTCCCCTGCATCATGATTTTGTGTTAGTTGGGAATTTTTTT
>SJYW01035409.1:344655-358670 GCA_006410735.1 Raphicerus campestris | reverse complement strand
CTTCTCCTCCTGCCCCCAGTCCCTCCCAGCATCAGAGTCTTTTCCAATGAGTCAACTCTTCGCATGAAGTGGCCAAAGTACTGGAGTTTCAGCTTTAGCATCATTCCTTCCAAAGAAATCCCAGGATTGATCTCCTTCAGAATGGACTGGTTGGATCTCCTTGCAGTCCAAGGGACTCTCAAGAGTCTTCTTCAACATCACACTTCAAAAGTATCAATTCTTTGGCGATCAGCCTTCTTCATAGTCCATAGTCATCCAAACATGACTACTGGAAAAACCATAGCCTTGACTAGACGGACCTTAGTCGGCAAAGTAATGTCTCCGCTTTTGAATATACTATCTAGGTTGGTCATAACTTTTCTTCCAAAGAGTAAGAATCTTTTAATTTCATGGCTGCAATCACCATCTGAAATTATCTGGGAGCCCCCCAAAATAAAGTCTGACACTGTTTCCACTGTTTCCTCATCTATTTCCCATGAAGTGATGCGACCGGATGGCATGATCTTTGTTTTCTGAATGTTGAGCTTTAAGCCACCTTTTTCGCTCTCCTCTTTCACTTTCATCAAGAGGCTTTTTAGCTCCTCTTCACTTTCTGCCATAAGGGTGGTGTCATCTGCATATCTGAGGTTATTGATATTTCTCCCAGCAATCTTGATTCCAGCTTGTGTTTCTTCCAGTCCAGCATTTCTCATGATGGACTCTGCATGTAAGTTAAATAAGCAGGGTGACAATATACAGCCTTGACGGACTCCTTTTCCTATTTGGAACCAGTTTGTTGTTCCATGTCCAGTTCTAACTGTTGCTTCCTGATCTGCATACAGATTTCTCAAGAGGCAGGTCAGGTGGTCTGGTATTCCCATCTCTTTCAGAATTTCCCACAGTTTATTGTGATCCACACAGTCAAAGGCTTTGGCATAGTCAATAAAGCAGAAGTAGATGTTTTTCTGGAACTCTCTTGCTTTTTCCATAGTGGAAAGAATTACTGATGCTGATTTTTTTGCCTAAGTAAGATATGATGGGACAGCTTCCTCTGCTAGGAACATCTCCTAGAACAGCAAACTCCATCACTGCCTCAGCTGGAGCCACAGTCACGTCTGCTCACCTTCTGATATCCCAAAGTGACTGGAAAAGCAAGCCCTCCCATAAGTAGGGCTCACCCCAGACTGTCCCAGTTTATCGAGATGAGCTGTGATGGTACGGCAAAGATGAGGTAATCATCTCTGAATGATGCTTCTCGACGTTGTCTTGTCTTGGGTTGAGTGGGGGAGTTATAAATAAAATATTGTTCAAGGAGGTGGATAAATAAATTGGCGTAATTAGGTGTCATAATTAGGTGCCCATTGCAGTTTAAGACGCATTTACATAATTGTCAGCACTGTAATGAAAATAATTGTTTGCCAGGATTGCTTCTGTTAAAGCTGATAGTCTCTTCCTTAGTAGAGTTTGTTCAAAGTGGTTGTTTAGAAAATATTCTGATTGTGGAATCATTGTACCAGACTTAAATTTTGGTTTATTCTTCAAAAGTAGAGCAAAGGGCAAATAGCTCATATTTGCCCATAAGCAGAAATGTTACCTGTAACCAATACTGAGAAAAATTAAAGTTTTTATGCAAATACATATTCATACATCTGTATGAGAAGAATTATATGTGTGTATTTAGACAAACCAAGTCTGCTCTAGATTTCACCTTTTAAAATCTAGGAGGCTCTTTTGAGAATGAAATTATACTCCTTGTTAATGAATAACCGCCCAAGAGCAGCTGAAATTCATACGCTTCTGTCTGAGAAAAGAGGGGAGGGCAGAGATGCCCGTGTTGCTTACTGCCCTTTTATTTATCTCCTGTCTTAAAATCTAGACTTTGTGAAATACATCTCTGCAATACATTTGCTCCAGATGTCCCCTCATATCCTTCTTCTTCGCTCCGTTGTCACCTCCTCAGAAGGTCCTAGTTTAGCCACCCACTTACAGAATTGTGACCCCTACACACACCGTGATGCACTCTACTTTCGTCCTTTCTCTATGGCATTTACCTCCTTCTGTCAGTCTATACGATCTACTATTTAAAGCACTGGTGCTTTCGAACTGTGGTGTTGGAGAAGACTCTTGAGAGTCCCTTGGACAGCAAGGAGATCCAACCAGTTCATCCTAAAGGACATCAGCCCTGAATATTCATCAGAAGGATTGATGCTGAAGCTGAAACTTTGGCCACCTGATGCTGATGTGAAGTTTTTCACCTGATGTGAAGAACTGACTCATTGGAAAAGACCCTGATGCTGGAAAAGATTGAAGACAGGAGGAGAAGGGGATGCCAGAGGATGAGACGGTTGGATGGCATCACCGACTCAGTTGGACATGAGTGTGAGCAAGCTCCGGGAGTTGGTGATGGACAGGGAGGCTGCGGTGCTGCAGTCCATGGGGTCCCAAAGAGTCGGACACGACTGAGCGACTGAACTGAAGCGAACTGAATGTTCATTGTCGGTCTCTCCACTCTAAAAAGTTAAGTTTTAAGGGGCAGAGATCATTGTCTTAAAAAAATATTGTTAAAAACAACTAAAAGAAATTCATTAATTCACCTAGAAGTCTGAAAATAGCTTCAGGCGTGACTGTACTCAGGGGTTCACATGCAGTATCCAAACAGCCTCCTGTGTTTTTCCTTCATCTTTCTGCTTCACTTTTCCTCTTCATTCTGAGGCAAATTTTTCTATGCAGCGGCATGATCTCCAGCAATTCTAGGTTACTTTCTACCAGCTGAGAAGTGGCAAAGCACAGAGGATGCTGCCTTTTTAACAGTTCCAGCGCGAGTCTGAGGCCTGGCTTCAGGGTGCTGTCCTGAGCCAGCCGCCGGGGCCAGGGATGTGGTGGATGCCCCCGGCTATCGCCTGGGCTGGGAAGCGGGGTGGACTCGAAGTGAACCGGGTGGTCTGGATTGAGAGCAGTGTGGTTTCCCCATGTCCAGGTTACACAGAACTCTCCTTTTTGCTAACTGTGCTGAAAACATCAGTAATTTCTAAGTCAAATATTTAAGAATATTTTTTGCTGAATTTTGATGCTTGTCCCTTAGGAAGGATTTATGGATCTATGAGTGTCCTGATACAACTTTCCTTCCTGACTAAACAAGTTATTACAGCAATGAAGAACTCACACCATCATTTTCAACAGAGGAGCTGAGTTCCAGCCCATTTTCCAGGCCACAGACTAGCTCCAGCGTGTTTCAAATGTATTCTAAAGGATTCACAGCAAACTCACTCTTGATTCCGTGGCTGCAAAGCCTAGACTCTGCTGGCGTTTAACTCCTTCATGCAACTGCTCCTTGTACCACAAACACTGTGTCTGATATTCAGTGAAATGGGTGTAGCTCTTCTCCTCTCCCCGCCCTCTCTCTCTACTAATGATAAGTAATGCCTCCTCAGCATGTATTATCATTTAACTTTTAGGCAGACAGTCATCTCTCCCCTCAGCCTCCTTCGGCTGGAATGAGGATCCCCATGCGCTTACCCTTCTCTCATAGGTCTTGTTTGCCAAATCTTTTATCATTTTTGTCAGTCTCTTCTGAGCGACTTACAGCCTATCTTCTTTAAAAACACAGTGTCTGATATCCTCACCTGGACCAAAACCATTTCCTCACAGAGTAGAATTAATTCTTTTGTTCAAGGAATTTGGGGAGGGCGGAGTTGCTATTGTATAAAGACTCTTCTCCCACCCGCAGGTGGGCTACGTTATTGCGTAACTGGTGTTCCCCAGGTTTACAACTATTTGGAAATTTACCAACGTTGTCATTGAACCCCTGCACAGATGTACAAAATATAATGAAGCAATTATTTAAAAGAACATAAAACTAATTGTTTAAAAAACAAGTCTCCCAGTTGCTCCAACTGTTAACTCTGACCTGCTTTGGGCAGGAAGTTTACATGTAAAGAAAGGAGTGTAATCTGCCGGTGTGGACACCCGTTGTTAGAGAATTTAAGTAAAAAAGAATTCAGTGTTAAGGTATTTGTTGTGCGATTTGGTTTTGCTCATTAAAAAAAAATTCTTTCATTATCCATAACCAAACGTTTCAGAAAATGCAAACATGTACGCATTTCAAAGCTACAATAGACACTGAAGTATTATAAAATTGCACAAGAAAAAAAAATTCCCAACTAACACAAAATCATGATGCAGGGGAATCTACCTGTCATTTTATAATTAATGTGCTGATTCCATTTTCATTGTTATAGGTACGCCACAATGTTCTATAGTTTCCCTGTGAAAAGATGTCACTTAAGGCATAGCCCAATCCAGAATGCATAAATAATGCCATTATATCTTCTAATAGCCTAATGCAATGCACTGTCTGATTACACACACACATTCTGTAACCAACTGTTAACACCATCTAACCAGGCTTCTATAATGAAACTTCAAACCTTTGTGCAATATTAATCTGCCAAAGAAAGTAGTCCCTTTGCAGGTGATATAAGCAAACTCAGCTGCTTCTTTTTTAAACTTCCAGTTTCCTATTCCATAATCAATCTAGTTGCTACGATTATCTATGTGACAGATGTTAAATGGAGAGATGGTTAATTTTCCCAAGGTGTTATTATATACTTATTTTATGTTCATTTGTTTTCACTCATTTAAATGCTTCATTGAAATGAAATTTCCTCGATGACTGTCTTGGGTTGTGAGAACTCCACATCTCGTTCCTAAATAAGCCTTCCCTGACCTAAAAAAAGAAGCGTTTTACTGTCCTATGAAAATAGATGCTTTTTGCTTTGTGTCTGCTCTTCGAGCTAATGATTCGATCCACATTCCCGAGGCGTTATGCTCCTACGAGGCTCCTGAGATGCTCTCTGACCAAAGGGTCCTCTGGTCGAATGTGCATGGGAAGCTGTGGACTGTGGTCCCCTCTCGCCCGGAGAATGCACACAGACATGAACATGAACAGTAGGGCTTTGAAAAGCCCCCTAGTAAAGAAATCTGTTTAAGTCCACATCCCCCAACCTTCTCAGACCTGACCCAGTTATACTCTTAAATAGCTTCTATTAACAGTCCTGGGAAACCAGGTGGAACACTGTGGAATACTGGTTTGCAACAAGATTTCATTCGATGATACTTTCTCTGTCCGTTTTCAGGACAGTCAGCTGAGCTTGGGAGTTGGGAGGAGGCAACGCCCATGCTGATTTATGGGAGGAAAAATGAGCCAATACATGATTATTAAGAACCTGTTAGATTCTAGACACTCTTACATCCTTTACATACACACATTCATTAGTTCACTCAACAGCTCTTTATGAAGAGCCCACTCTTCTAGGAGCTGGGCCTCAGTGCAAGCTAAGGCAAATTCCCCACTCTGAAAATGCTCAGATTATCACGGGGAATCCTCAAGGTTAAAAATGTGTGTCTTCATTCTACCCACAAGAAAAACGGAAGCTCAGGGGCTTCACAGAAACGGCCTGAGGTCCCAGAGGTGGTAAGTCTGCAAGGAAAGGTGCCTGGAAGCTCACAGCGACGCACTCCCGAGGCTCACACTCCAGTTCAAATCCGTGTGCTGGACTTGGCTAGCACGGAGCCCCAGCGTCTGTCTCCAGAGGCTGACCCAGGATGAGATCAGGCAGCTGCAAACTGGAAGACAGCTCATCAGAGGTATTAGAGGCCTTCTCTACCAGCTGCCTGTAATAACCAGAGGAGGCCACCTGGAGCCTTATTTATGTAAGTAAATAACACACCTTTCCTTTCCAGCGCAGTTGTGCGTCAGCATTCTTAGTAAATATACCCATTCTTGGTTTGCAACCTAATTTTATGGGGAAACTTAATGTATATATTTACAAATCACTCTCCCACTGTGAGCTTCAAACCCATCTTTACGTTCAGAGAACCTCTCATTTTGCCTGTAACAGCCAAGAACACTCTGCATCCAGAAGCTCCTCTGAGTCCCCGGCTGTCATGGGGATACCGAACGTGCGGTGGACTCCAGGTTTGCTTCCCTGATTTTCTACCGATGCTTACTTAGCACGAACACTCAGGCACTGCCTTCCTTCCCCACCGCCCTCCCCCTTGGCGACCGCCACCCCTGGGAGTGTGCGTCTCTTTTGTAGATAGGTTCTTTTACACCACATTTTAGCTTCCACGTATAAGCGACATCTTAGGATATTTGTCTTTCTTCTTCTGACTTATTTCACTTGGTATGATAATCTAGGTCTGTAGCCAGGGAGCATTTTGAGGACAGTNCACCACATTTTAGCTTCCATGTATAAGCGACATCTTAGGATATTTGTCTTTCTTCTTCTGACTTATTTCACTTGGTATGATAATCTCTAGGTCTGTAGCCAGGGAGCATTTTGAGGACAGTTGGCTGGATGGCATCACGGACTCGATGGACGTGAGTCTGAGTGAACTCCGGGAGATGGTGATGGACAGGGAGGCCTGGCATGCTGCGATTCATGGGGTCGCAAAGAGTCAGACACGACTGAGCAACTGAACTGAACTGAACCAACTATTATGGGCCTTCCCTGGTGACTCAGCTGGTAAAGAATCCGCCTGCAATGAGGGAGGCCTGGGTTCGATTCCTGGGTTGGGAAGCTCCCCTGGAAAAGGAAACGGCAACCCACTCGAGTATTCTGAAACCTGGCCTCCCAGAGGTTGCGGTGTAAAGAATCCACCTGCCAGTACAGGAGACGCAAGGCACACAGGCTCAGTCCCCGGGTCAGGAGGGTCCCCAGGAGACGGAAACGGCAACCCACTCCAGTGTTCTCGCCCAGAAAATTCCACGGACAGAGGAGCCCAGTGGCGTACAGTCCATGGGGTCGCAAAGAGTCAGATACGACTGAGCGCACGTCCGTCCACCTTCATCTGCCTTTGCGTTCCCGATGCTTAGCAAGTGCCAGACACGCTGAGTGTCGAGTGAACAGCTGCGTGAATGAATGTGTAAGTAAGCACAGTGGGGATGAAGGTCAAAACGATTGATAGTCATGGTGAGTGCCACCTATTTGCTAAAAATACTGATATTTTAAGACCCGTAAATTAATAGTAAAATACTCACACCATTTTCTTCATTTAACTGTTCATCAATGATTCTGGAGACCTTCATACCTAAAGCACAGTAACGAGCAGAGTGGGAGTCTGTCTAGTAAAAAATGGATTTAAAATGATTACTCTGAAGTTTAAGACTCTAATATCTTTACATAGTGATAAGTCTGGATATCTTGGATGAAGAGGCAAAGATACAGATTTCACATTTGTGTATTTGTTTCTTGCTGTTACACAGCCACAGGATTGTTTGGTATGGCATTAGAAATAAGAAAAGCCCAAGATGGTGGGCAGAATATTTCTTCATGCGTCTCCAAGTTTGGAATTGCTTGACTCAGTTCTTCGCATGTTTTCTTCAGCTCACTGGCTTTCTTTGCCTTTAAAGAAGAGAGTTTATGGCTGCTCATCAAGTACATAGAAAACCATTCTGGGATGATAGGAAAGGGTCTTCAGACTTGAGCTTCACATTACTTCTCATCCAAGGCAGATGTTTATCTGCACCTTAAACAGGGGAATGTCCACAAAGAACCCCCTTTTCTTTTATAATAGAACAACAAGGAGACTGTAGCCAAATTTCCCAAGTTTCTCCACAGGTAAATGAAACAATCATAAGCCTGCTGGTCTTTAAGATGTTATCTGGGTTCTTGTAATCTATTCAATACACAAACAGGGGAGCTTTCACGACTTTTCCTGTGAGGCTGTCGACACTTGCCTTCCTGACAATGGAAAAAGAACAAAGTATCCTATTTTGCTTTTTAAACATAAGAACTTGTTTAAAGGACAGCCTATCCACTGCATAAAACAGAGACCATCATACTCGCTATTTAAAAACGGGGACAGGGACCTTCCACTCCAAACAAAAGGTTATGTCCTCTCTGATGTATTTTAGTGGCCAAGTCATGTCAGCTCTTCTGCAACGACCCCATGGATTGCAGCCCACCAGGCTCCTCGGTCCATGGGATTTTCCAGGCAAGAACAGTGGGGCGGGCTGCCGTGCCCTCCTCCAGTTCTCTTTGATAGCATGGAGTAAAATGTGACAGCAAATGGACTTTAGGCTCATAAATAATAATAGCAAACATACACTGCTGCTGCTGCTGCTGCTAAGTCTCTTTAGTCGTGTCTGACTCTGTGCGACCCCAGAGATTGCAGCCCACCAGACTCCCCCATCCCTGGGATTCTCCAGGCAAGAACATTGGAGTGAGTTGCTATTTCCTTCTCCAATGCATGAAAGTGAAAAGTGAAAGTGAAGTCGCTCAGTGTGTCCGACTCTTTGTGACCCCATGGACTGCAGCCCACAGGCTCCTCTGTCCATGGGATTCTCTGGGCAAGAGTACTGGAGTGGGGTGCCATTGCCTTCTCCAAAACACACACTGGCATCTCTGATAAGCCAAGATCTCTAAGTGTGTTAGAGAAACCGCAGTTAGCCTTCATAGCCGTCGTGTGAAATACGTACTGTTTTCACCCATTTTACTGTCGAGGAGACCGAGCAGCAGAAATGCGCTTGGGGCCCAGAGCGCACAGAGCCCGGGCGCGTTCAGAGCCCAGCCTCTGTCCCCTCGGCCTGAGCCAGCTCCACTCCCCCCGCGGGCCTCCTGGAATGTCTTCGCTTGGGCCGTGCAGGGATACGGGAGGAATGAAGTGAGCGTTGAATGAAAAACGCTCCGGGGAGTCCCGGCCTCGGGCAGGAGGAACTTCAGCTACAGCGAAGGAAAGCCAGCACTGGGAGAGAAGTCACCTGGGCCGGATGCTGATTACCGGGAGACTGCACCTCCCCTAGACTGGAAGGGGACGGGGCGGGGAGCAGTTTCTAGAACCATCTGCTCCAGCCGGCGGGTTGGTAGGTCCTCAGCGGAGGAATCATCGCAGCAGACGCGAGGCCTGAGCGTGGGGGCCCCGCGCGACAAGCGCCAGACCCCGAGACCGCCGCCGCCGGCCGGGCCGCGCAGCGCCGGCGGGCCGCCGCGGAGAGCCAGACCCCGGGGCTTGATGCTCCGCGCAGCTTGAGCCACGTGTGCTTGGGGTCTGCTGTCGCCGCCATTAAAAAGTAAAAAAGTGTGTTTCTGTGTGGTCTGCACGCTTCTGTGGGAAAATGCGCTGAACGCAGAATTTTAAATCAGGCGCGGGGGAGAGTTTCCGGGCTCCGTGTGCCCTGCTGACCAGCCCTAGGCAATGGGTTCACTGTGCTGGGCCATGCGTAGGAGGCGGCTGCTCATCATCTTGGAAGGTGCTGGGAAGCCTTTGTCTAAGGCTGTGATGACAGAATACCACAGCTGCGGCTTCAGCGCTCATCTCTCCCAGTTCTGGAGGCTGGGAAGCTGAAGAGCGAGGCGCTAAGCAGAGCCTCGGTGTGGCGCAGGCGCTCCCGCTGGTCTGCAGACGGCTGTCCTCTTCCCTGCCCTCACACGACAGAGAGGAGATGCAAGCCCTCCGCCTCTTCTTCCGAGGGCACTCATCCCATGCACGGGGCGCCACCTTCAGGACCTAATCACCTCCCAAGACCCCTGCATCTTGAAACTCTTATATTGGGTATAGGACTTCAACACGTGGTTTGGAAGGAGACGCACATACTGTCTGCAGCATCCTTTTTTTTTTTTTTTTCTTAATACATATATTTTATTGAAATGTAGTTGACTTACAGTGTTTTCAGGTGCACAGAAAGGTGATTAAGTTATGCTTTGACACATATATCATTTCTCAGTCTGTAGCATTCTTGAAGAATTTTAGGCATGGGAGTCGTGCTTCCTTGGTACTTGTAGGGAGGACTGAACAGAGAGAGGAAAGGAAAAAGTGTCAGCCAGAAGATAGCCATGGTGTACATCCACTACTGACACCTCAGTACTTTAAAATGCTCTGTTATTATGCTCTCTACTTTCTAAATATATGTGTTAAAAATGTTTCATCTGCTTCATGTTTTATGAAATGCAGTCCTAGCTTTACCAGTTGCAAAGCCACTAGGTTTCATACGTGGACAACTGCACCCTTATGGTGAGATCTCTCACTATTTAGATTTCAAAATATGTACGGTTTTCATTTCCCTTAAGTTTCCTGACTTGTCCTAAACTGCCTTTTAAAAGCAGATACCTGCCTGCCAACATCTGTAACTGCTGCTGTAACCCAGTGCTTAAATTGCTCTTCAGGCTTGTTCTTAAGGGGCTAATGCTCCTGCATCATCCAATATGGTCATCATCAAATAACCTGTGGTTATTTCCAGCAAGTGAAAATGAAGTTTCTCAGTCATGTCCGACTCTTTGTGACCCCATGGACTGTAGACTGCCAGGCTTCTCCATCCATGGGGTTCTCCAGGCAAGAACACTTGACTGAGTTACTATTTCCTTCTCCAGGGGATCTTCCCAACCCAGGGATTGAACCCGGGTCTCCTGCACTACGGGCAGACTCTACCATCTGAGCCACCAGGGGAAATTAAATACGTTGATAATTCAGCTGCTCAGTGGCACTCGCATCTCAAGTTGATCATTTCAAGTGTTCAACAGCCATGCATGGCTAGGGGTCTAATGTACTGGATAGCTCAGACCCAAAGGTTGATTCCTTCCAGAAAGTTCTACATCATTCTAGAAAGTTCTACCTTTAATGGAAGTTTTGAGCTAAACCATTATCTTTCTTGATTCATTTGAAATGCTGTAACTGACCATTCAGGATGCTAATGAAAGTCTCCCTTTAATTCTCTTCATTGAAAACACACTCCACATATATTTCTGCATAAACTGCCTGTGGTATTTACCACGTAATTTTGATGTTGTCATGAAAATAGTGAAGTTTGAAATATTTAGGAAACAATTTTGGTCCTGTTACCAGAGGTTGCCTGTACTGAAAAGATCATCAAGGCGCAACGGTTTTCTCTGATAAGATGTCAAAGTGTCACCACTACTTTCACAAGGGAAAAGTAGTTCTCAATAGTAAACAATTCATCCTGGTTGATTTGTCTCCAGGGAGTAATAAATCCTCCCAGTTTGCTAACTCAGCCAACGGATGTGCTTGATTGATTCAAGAGAATTTATAGTCTCTAAAAATTTATTACTGAGTGGATCAGTATATTCATAATTTCAAGATTCCAAATGAACTCTTATCTAGCCATGTCACAAATGAATAAAGTGGCATCATTTGTTTAAGTGGTAACTAGAGTTTCATGAGCATATCCCTTGCAAATCCACTTCTACCATGACTATCAGGAAGCCAAAAAGTATATAACTTAAAAAAAAAAAAAAGACCAAAAACACATCACTGCATCACCAACTTTGGGTACATTTTAAAAGTGAATCAACCTCCTTTATGAAAAGACTAAACACCAGTAATTCATCTACCTAGAATATCCAAAAGAGAAATAGGTCATCACTGCAGCAAAAACAATAAGCATAGCACTCTTTGGAAAGATCAATAGTGTCATGATAAATGAAGTCCCCTCTTGTGTTGCTGCAGCAAACCTCCTGTGACTGGGAAGTCCCCGCTGACTCCCTGCCATCCCTCCTCCCATCTACTCAGCTCCTGGGGTTCTCTCGGAGACCCTTTTAAAACAAGAGTCTAGGTCACACAGTTTGCAAAACTCCTCATAGACGTAGCTACAGTCAGAGGCAAACTAGACCCTCTGAAAGGACACCCCAATGTGGCAACTGATGGCTGGGCCTTCGTCATATTTTCAGCTGTGCTGGCTATCTCGTGCAGCCACCCTACTTAGCAGGTGTGACGGACACTCCGTGCCGGGAGAACGTGATGTCATTGCTGCTGACAAGGACACTAACATGCTCACTTCTACTCATGTCGTGTGGTGGCACATTGCACAAAGAGGCGAGCGGCCGGGATGCTCAAAGTTAACTGCAAACGGGNTCAGCTGAGCTTGGGAGTTGGGAGGAGGCAACGCCCATGCTGATTTATGGGAGGAAAAATGAGCCAATACATGATTATTAAGAACCTGTTAGATTCTAGACACTCTTACATCCTTTACATACACACATTCATTAGTTCACTCAACAGCTCTTTATGAAGAGCCCACTCTTCTAGGAGCTGGGCCTCAGTGCAAGCTAAGGCAAATTCCCCACTCTGAAAATGCTCAGATTATCACGGGGAATCCTCAAGGTTAAAAATGTGTGTCTTTATTCTACCCACAAGAAAAACGGAAGCTCAGGGGCTTCACAGAAACGGCCTGAGGTCCCAGAGGTGGTAAGTCTGCAAGGAAAGGTGCCTGGAAGCTCACAGCGACGCACTCCCGAGGCTCACACTCCAGTTCAAATCCGTGTGCTGGACTTGGCTAGCACGGAGCCCCAGCGTCTGTCTCCAGAGGCTGACCCAGGATGAGATCAGGCAGCTGCAAACTGGAAGACAGCTCATCAGAGGTATTAGAGGCCTTCTCTACCAGCTGCCTGTAATAACCAGAGGAGGCCACCTGGAGCCTTATTTATGTAAGTAAATAACACACCTTTCCTTTCCAGCGCAGTTGTGCGTCAGCATTCTTAGTAAATATACCCATTCTTGGTTTGCAACCTAATTTTATGGGGAAACTTAATGTATATATTTACAAATCACTCTCCCACTGTGAGCTTCAAACCCATCTTTACGTTCAGAGAACCTCTCATTTTGCCTGTAACAGCCAAGAACACTCTATATCCAGAAGCTCCTCTGAGTCCCCGGCTGTCATGGGGATACCGAACGTGCGGTGGACTCCAGGTTTGCTTCCCTGATTTTCTACCGATGCTTACTTAGCATGAACACTCAGGCACTGCCTTCCTTCCCCACCGCCCTCCCCCTTGGCGACCTCCACCCCTGGGAGTGTGCGTCTCTTTTGTAGACAGGTTCTTTTACACCACATTTTAGCTTCCATGTATAAGCGACATCTTAGGATATTTGTCTTTCTTCTTCTGACTTATTTCACTTGGTATGATAATCTCTAGGTCTGTAGCCAGGGAGCATTTTGAGGACAGTTGGCTGGATGGCATCACGGACTCGATGGACGTGAGTCTGAGTGAACTCCGGGAGATGGTGATGGACAGGGAGGCCTGGCATGCTGCGATTCATGGGGTCGCAAAGAGTCAGACACGACTGAGCAACTGAACTGAACTGAACCAACTATTATGGGCCTTCCCTGGTGACTCAGCTGGTAAAGAATCCGCCTGCAATGAGGGAGGCCTGGGTTCGATTCCTGGGTTGGGAAGCTCCCCTGGAAAAGGAAACGGCAACCCACTCGAGTATTCTGAAACCTGGCCTCCCAGAGGTTGCGGTGTAAAGAATCCACCTGCCAGTACAGGAGACGCAAGGCACACAGGCTCAGTCCCCGGGTCAGGAGGGTCCCCAGGAGACGGAAACGGCAACCCACTCCAGTGTTCTCGCCCAGAAAATTCCACGGACAGAGGAGCCCAGTGGCCTACAGTCCATGGGGTCGCAAAGAGTCAGACACGACTGAGCGCACGTCCGTCCACCTTCATCTGCCTTTGCGTTCCCGATGCTTAGCAAGTGCCAGACCCGCTGAGTGTCGAGTGAACAGCTGTGTGAATGAATGTGTAAGTAAGCACAGTGGGGATGAAGGTCAAAACGATTGATAGTCATGGTGAGTGCCACCTATTTGCTAAAAATACTGATATTTTAAGACCCGTAAATTAATAGTAAAATACTCACACCATTTTCTTCATTTAACTGTTCAGCAATGATTCTGGAGACCTTCATACCTAAAGCACAGTAACGAGCAGAGTGGGAGTCTGTCTAGTAAAAAATGGATTTAAAATGATTGCTCTGAAGTTTAAGACTCTAATATCTTTACATAGTGATAAGTCTGGATATCTTGGATGAAGAGGCAAAGATACAGATTTCACATTTGTGTATTTGTTTCTTGCTGTTACACAGCCACAGGATTGTTTGGTATGGCATTAGAAATAAGAAAAGCCCAAGATGGTGGGCAGAATATTTCTTCATGCGTCTCCAAGTTTGGAATTGCTTGACTCAGTTCTTCGCATGTTTTCTTCAGCTCACTGGCTTTCTTTGCCTTTAAAGAAGAGAGTTTATGG
>SJYW01035409.1:330435-344633 GCA_006410735.1 Raphicerus campestris | reverse complement strand
ACTTTAAAATGCTTTGTTATGCTCTCTACTTTCTAAATATATGTGTTAAAAATGTTTCATCTGCTTCATGTTTTATGGAATGCAGTCCTAGCTTTACCAGTTGCAAAGCCACTAGGTTTCATACGTGGACAACTGCACCCTTATGGTGAGATCTCTCACTGTTTAGATTTCAAAATATGTACGGTTTTCATTTCCCTTAAGTTTCCTGACTTGTCCTAAACTGCCTTTTAAAAGCAGATACCTGCCTGCCAACATCTGTAACTGCTGCTGTAACCCAGTGCTTAAATTGCTCTTCAGGCTTTTTCTTAAGGGGCTAATGCTCCTGCATCATCCAATATGGTCATCATCAAATAACCTGTGGTTATTTCCAGCAAGTGAAAATGAAGTTGCTCAGTCATGTCCGACTCTTTGTGACCCCATGGACTGTAGACTGCCAGGCTTCTCCATCCATGGGGTTCTCCAGGCAAGAACACTTGACTGAGTTACTATTTCCTTCTCCAGGGGATCTTCCCAACCCAGGGATTGAACCCGGGTCTCCTGCACTACGGGCAGACTCTACCATCTGAGCCACCAGGGGAAATTAAATACGTTGATAATTCAGCTGCTCAGTGGCACTCGCATCTCAAGTTGATCAATTCAAGTGTTCAACAGCCATGCATGGCTAGGGGTCTAATGTACTGGATAGCTCAGACCCAAAGGTTGATTCCTTCCAGAAAGTTCTACATCATTCTAGAAAGTTCTACCTTTAATGGAAGTTTTGAGCTAAACCATTATCTTTCTTGATTCATTTGAAATGCTGTAACTGACCATTCAGGATGCTAATGAAAGTCTCCCTTTAATTCTCTTCATTGAAAACACACTCTACATATATTTCTGCATAAACTGCCTGTGGTATTTACCACGTAATTTTGATGTTGTCATGAAAATAGTGAAGTTTGAAATATTTAGGAAACAATTTTGGTCCTGTTACCAGAGGTTGCCTGTACTGAAAAGATCATCAAGGCACAACGGTTTTCTCTGATAAGATGTCAAAGTGTCACCACTACTTTCACAAGGGAAAAGTAGTTCTCAATAGTAAACAATTCATCCTGGTTGATTTGTCTCCAGGGAGTAATAAATCCTCCCAGTTTGCTAACTCAGCCAACGGATGTGCTTGATTGATTCAAGAGAATTTATAGTCTCTAAAAATTTATTACTGAGTGGATCAGTATATTCATAATTTCAAGATTCCAAATGAACTCTTATCTAGCCATGTCACAAATGAATAAAGTGGCATCATTTGTTTAAGTGGTAACTAGAGTTTCATGAGCATATCCCTTGCAAATCCACTTCTACCATGACTATCAGGAAGCCAAAAAGTATATAACTTAAAAAAAAAAAAAAGACCAAAAACACATCACTGCATCACCAACTTTGGGTACATTTTAAAAGTGAATCAATCTCCTTTATGAAAAGACTAAACACCAGTAATTCATCTACCTAGAATATCCAAAAGAGAAATAGGTCATCACTGCAGCAAAAACAATAAGCATAGCACTCTTTGGAAAGATCAATAGTGTCATGATAAATGAAGTCCCCTCTTGTGTTGCTGCAGCAAACCTCCTGTGACTGGGAAGTCCCCGCTGACTCCCTGCCATCCCTCCTCCCATCTACTCAGCTCCTGGGGTTCTCTCGGAGACCCTTTTAAAACAAGAGTCTAGGTCACACAGTTTGCAAAACTCCTCATAGACGTAGCTACAGTCAGAGGCAAACTAGACCCTCTGAAAGGACACCCCAATGTGGCAACTGATGGCTGGGCCTTCGTCATATTTTCAGCTGTGCTGGCTATCTCGTGCAGCCACCCTACTTAGCAGGTGTGACGGACACTCCGTGCCGGGAGAACGTGATGTCATTGCTGCTGACAAGGACACTAACATGCTCACTTCTACTCATGTCGTGTGGTGGCACATTGCACAAAGAGGCGAGCGGCCGGGATGCTCAAAGTTAACTGCAAACGGGGAGAAGAAAGTTAATGGAAACACTGCAGTATTCTCCCTTAGCATGCAGTTGCAAGCTTTGAAAGTCCCGTTAAGTATCTCTTTTTTAAGATAAATACCTATTAAGTAATGTATATGCACAAGCTGAAGTGTTAAATGGTTTGTTGAAACCTATTAGAGTACACAAGCTGATAAACATAAATTATAGCTAATATACTGCACCAGTGATTCTTAAACATAAAAATTACTGACACTGTAAAAACACACTTGAGTCATCGTAGCAGCATAATAGCACTAATCCATGTTTATCCAACCATGCACTTTTCAAAAACAACACAAACCTCTAATAAATGCTTTGGCTTCACCTTGACAACTTATATGGGTTATTGCCTCGTTCATGCCTGGATAACCATGTGTTATGACTTAAATGTTCTTTAATATCAATTTATGCCTTGAAGAAAAAAGATTGAATAACATAGTGTACATATGGTTCAATTTATTACAGCAAAACAATCATTTTAGTTTGAAGATATTCTCTCATGGTGCATATCATAGAAATCTTCTTCAATAGAGCTCTCGATAAACCAGATTTTTTATGTCACAATAAATGAAACTAAGTCGGCTAATTGTTGCTAAGATTCTAAATAGATGGCTCTATTTGGCTTCCTTGTCAATCAAGAAACACATTCCTTAACACTTGTATTTCTGGATTCTAATGTCTCTAATTGGATTTTACACTATCTGATTAACGAGGTAGTTTATAGGCTACTATAAAAAAAGCGATACTCAGAAAGTGGAGGAAATTGGAGACCATCAGCATTACTGAGAGTCAAGAAGATAACAAGAAAGTGAGAGTGGGCAACAAAAGCCAAAGGGGAGGAAAGGAAGGATGAGGATATGAATTCTAGAAAGAGAATGTGAAACCACCAGAAATGCTTCTGAAAGAGTGGGCCTGCTATTGTCCAAATGAGACAGTATGTCCACCCCAACAACACTTTCCCTCATGCCCAACACACCAGTGCCCAAGGTCTTGTGAGTAGATGCTTGTGTTTGACTCTGGTGAGGCTTCGTGGCAGGGGCACACACTTGGTCCACTGGCTGTGAAGCCCCGTGTGCTGGGTGGATTGGGCAGGTGAGCAGATGACACACACTCTGTAGAGGTCTACGTCCTTGAGAAGAGTCAGCCAGTCCGACCACCAGCTCCTCACAGAAGGGAAGTGGGATCAACACAGTCACATATGGCTCATAATAAGATAGCAAACGCTACAGCAATCTAAAAATAAATCCTTCAACCACTTGGTTTTTTATCCCTCAATTTCCCTCTGCCAGTCAGCAACGTTCTTTGAGAACTTACTGTGTGACATTCAGTCAGTTCAGTCGTTCAGCTGCGTCCAGCTCTCTGTGACCTTATGTACTTCAGCTTACCAGACTTCCTCGTCCATCGACAACTCTTGGAGCTTGCCCAAACTTATGTCCATTGAGTCAGTGATGCCATCCAATCATCTTATCCTCTGTGGCCCCCTTCTCCTCCTGCCTTCAATCATTCCCAGCATCAGGGTCTTTTCCAATGAGTCAGCTCTTCCCATCAGGTGGCCAAAGTGCTGGAGTTTCAGCTTCAGCATCAGTCCTTCCAGTGAATATTCGGACTGATTTCCTTTAGGATTGATTGGTTGCATCTCCATGCAGTCCAAGGGACTCCCAAGAGTCTTCTTTAACACCACAGTTCAAAAGCATCAGTTCTTTGATGATTAGCTTTCTTTATGGTCCAACTCACACATCCATACATGACTACTGGAAAAACCATAGCTTTGACTAGAGAGACCTTTGTTGACAAAGTAATGTCTCTGCTTTTTAATATGCTGTCTAGGCTGGTCATAGCTTTTCTTCCAAGGAGTAAGCATCTTTTAATTTCATGGCTGCAGTCACCATCTGCAGTGATTTTGGAGACCAAGAAAATAAAGTCTCTCACTGTTTCCATTGTTTCTCCATCTATTTGCCATAAAGTGAGGGAACCAGATGCCAAGATCTTAGTTTCCTGAATGTTGAGTTTTAAGGCAGCGTTTTCACTCTCCTCTTTCATTTTCATCAAAAGACTTTTTAGTTCCTCTTCACTTTCTGCCATAAGGGTAGTGTCATCTGCATATCTGAGGTTATTGATATTTCCCTGGCAATCTTGATTCCAGCTTCATCCACTCCAGCGTTTCTCATGATGTGCTCTGCATATAAGTTAAATAAGCAGGGTGACACTATATAGCCTTGACGGACTCCTTTCCCANCACCAGTGCCCAAGGTCTTGTGAGTAGATGCTTGTGTTTGACTCTGGTGAGGCTTCGTGGCAGGGGCACACACTTGGTCCACTGGCTGTGAAGCCCCGTGTGCTGGGTGGATTGGGCAGGTGAGCAGATGACACACACTCTGTAGACGTCTACGTCCTTGAGAAGAGTCAGCCAGTCCGACCACCAGCTCCTCACAGAAGGGAAGTGGGATCAACACAGTCACATATGGCTCATAATAAGATAGCAAACGCTACAGCAATCTAAAAATAAATCCTTCAACCACTTGGTTTTTTATCCCTCAATTTCCCTCTGCCAGTCAGCAACGTTCTTTGAGAACTTACTGTGTGACATTCAGTCAGTTCAGTCGTTCAGCTGCGTCCAGCTCTCTGTGACCTTATGTACTTCAGCTTACCAGACTTCCTCGTCCATCGACAACTCTTGGAGCTTGCCCAAACTTATGTCCATTGAGTCAGTGATGCCATCCAATCATCTTATCCTCTGTGGCCCCCTTCTCCTCCTGCCTTCAATCATTCCCAGCATCAGGGTCTTTTCCAATGAGTCAGCTCTTCCCATCAGGTGGCCAAAGTGCTGGAGTTTCAGCTTCAGCATCAGTCCTTCCAGTGAATATTCGGACTGATTTCCTTTAGGATTGATTGGTTGCATCTCCATGCAGTCCAAGGGACTCCCAAGAGTCTTCTTTAACACCACAGTTCAAAAGCATCAGTTCTTTGATGATTAGCTTTCTTTATGGTCCAACTCACACATCCATACATGACTACTGGAAAAACCATAGCTTTGACTAGAGAGACCTTTGTTGACAAAGTAATGTCTCTGCTTTTTAATATGCTGTCTAGGCTGGTCATAGCTTTTCTTCCAAGGAGTAAGCATCTTTTAATTTCATGGCTGCAGTCACCATCTGCAGTGATTTTGGAGACCAAGAAAATAAAGTCTCTCACTATTTCCATTGTTTCTCCATCTATTTGCCATAAAGTGATGGAACCAGATGCCAAGATCTTAGTTTCCTGAATGTCGAGTTTTAAGGCAGCGTTTTCACTCTCCTCTTTCATTTTCATCAAGAGACTTTTTAGTTCCTCTTCACTTTCTGCCATAAGGGTAGTGTCATCTGCATATCTGAGGTTATTGATATTTCCCTGGCAATCTTGATTCCAGCTTCATCCACTCCAGCGTTTCTCATGATGTGCTCTGCATATAAGTTAAATAAGCAGGGTGACACTATATAGCCTTGACGGACTCCTTTCCCAGTTTGGAACCAGAGAATTGTTCCATGTCCACTTGTAACTGTTGCCTCTTGACATGCACACAGATTTCTCAGGAGGCCGGTAAGGTGGTCTGGTATTCCCATCTCTAAGAATTTCCCACAGTTTGTTGTGATCCACCCAGTCAAAAGATTTATTGTAGTCAATGAAGCAGAAGTAGATGTTTTTCTGAAATTCTCTTGCTTTTTCTGTGATCCATGAATGTTGGCAATTTGATCTCTGGTTCCTCAGCTTTTCTAAATCCGGCTTGAACATCTGGAAGTTCTTGGCTCATGTACTGCGTGATGTTGGGGATGAAAAAGTGCCACTTTCAGGGTGGCGGCTGGGATGAAGCAGACAGTTTACAAATGATTATATTCGTGTCTGATAGGCAGTAAGATAGGCACTTGCTGGGAAGGATTGAGGAAAGAAGACTTCATGAAGGACATAGCACTGGCTGCTGAACCGCGCAAGACAAACATGAGTTTTCCTGAAAATGAGGCATAATAGTGATCCCATAGTAAACCAAAAAAAAAAAAAAACCAGACATATCTCTATTGAAATGAATAATTTTTAATGAATAACTGAGAAAAAAAATTTAGAGGCCCAAAGAATTTACCCAAGGAATGTTTGGCAAAGGAACATTCCACATGCTGAACAAACTTACTTCCAAATAGGTTTCTTTGGGATGCGTGAAGCACTACTTGAATCATCCTCCACCCAAGTCAACACTCTTTTTTTTCCATAATGAACTTAGTTGCTCTGTAGGGTCTCCCTAACAATTTGCTCTCTCTTACCAAGACATTAATTAATCTTGTATGTCAGTAGGTAAAAACTATTCTTTCAACCAGATACATTTCACTAGGCATCCTAACCAAATATAATTGCCAGCTGATTAATTAAAGAAATAAAACAGTCAAACTGAACTTCTGTTTCCAGAGCTTGGTTGCATTTCCACCCGGTTCTCCGAGCCTTGGGCCGCAGTGGTTTCTCCACCTCACACCCCTCTGTCTCTCTTTGACCTCTACACCCTCAGCTCTTTCTTTGACCTCTACAGCCTCAGCTCTCTCTTTGATCTCTACACCCTCAAATTCCACTTATTCTTTGTTTCTTTTTAAGGATTGGTTTTTTGATGTGAGCCATTTTAAAAGTCTTTATTGCATTTGTTGCAATATTCTCCTGTTTTATCCCTTTTCTTTTTTTAATGGCTGTGAGGCATGTGGTCTTAGCTCTCTGAGGAAGGATCAAACCCTCACCATTTGCACTGGAAGGCAAAGTGTCAACCAGGGACTGCCAGGGACATCCCGCCACCGAGTCTTTACTGCAGCAATCTCATCTCACGCTATGAAGAAGCCTTCCCTCCTTGCCAGTGGCTATAAGTAGCCCTTCTGTGTACCTTCAGCTTCCATCGCTTTTTCTCTGGATTTATTCTGTTGACCTTGGTGAATTCTATTCTACATTCTTGTTGTTTATGTTTGTGTTTACTATCTTCCTTGACACAAAGCAAAGAAGAATGAAAGGACCTCCTGATGAGGATGAAAGAGGAGAGTGAAAAAGCTGGCTTAAAACTCAATATTCAGAAAACTAAGATCATGGCATCCAGTCCCATCACTTCAAATGGCAAATAGATGAACAAAAAGTGGAAACAGCAACAGACTTTATTTTTTGGGTTCAGAAATCACTGTGGACATTGACTGAAGCCATAAAATTAAAAGACACTTACTTACTCCTTGGAAGAAAAGTAATGACAATCCTAGTCAGTGTATTAAAAAGCAGGGACATCATTTTGCCGACAAAGGACTGTATAGCCAAAGCTATGGTTTTTCCAGTAGTCATGTATGGATGTGAGAGTTGGACCATAAAGAAGGCTAAGCACTGCAGAATTGATGCTTTTGAACTGTGGTGTTGGAGAAGACTCTTCGGACTCCCTTGGACTTGAAGGAGATCAAACCAGTCCATCCTAAAGGAAATCAACCCTGACTTTTCATTGGAAGATCTAGTGTTGAAGCTGAAGCTCCAATACTTTGGCAACCTGATGCAAAGAGCTGACTCACTGCAAAGAGCCAATTTTCCTTACTGATGCTGGGAATGATTTAGGGCAAGAGGAGCAGGAGATGACAGAGAATGAGATGACTGGATGGCGTCTCCAACTCAATGGATGTGACTTTGAGCAAACTCTAGGAGATAGTGAAGGACCGACCGGGACGCCTGGTGTGCTTCAGTCCACGGGGTCGCAAAGAGTCAGGTGTGACTTAGTGGCCGAACAGCAACAGCAACAGTCTTCCCTGGTGTGTTCTAAGCTCTAGGAACAGTTAGTACCGCTCCTTCTCTCTATGTCCTAAAATCAGAATACTTCCCAAGCAGCATAAGCTTCAACCAACTTTCTTTAATAAACATGATTGCTTTGCCCATAATTTTGAAACTTCCTCCAAAGAAACTGGCCCGCATGAAGATTATGCCCTTGCAAAACTATTAATGGAGAAGTGGAAATAGAGATAGTCCTTTCGTACCCCTATTACTGTGTTCTAAGACTGCTGGTTTGTAACTATGATTTCTTTCACTTTAGTTTCATTCTTAATCCACTCAAAGGGGCTGAATCGCACACTTCTATAAGTCATGAATATGAACATCAAAACTCCTGAAAATATGCCTGTCTTGTCCACCCTTGAACGTATCAGAGTGGCATCCTGTGCCAGGACATAGCCTTCTAAGGGGCTAAGCCTGGCTGTGTGCCCACTGGAATGCGTACGTGAACTGCCTAGTCCTTTTCTGCTGTCATGAGCCCAGCACACATATTCTGGGATGGAACTCAAAGTCAGTGACTTTCTCATCATTAGCTCCCCCAAGCAATGATTTGACACGCAAGTCCAGCACTGGCCGATCAGCATCCAGGTTCCCCCTAGAGACTCCTCAAGTGCTTCCAGCTTGAGAAAACCCGCCCCAGGCCCCAAATGTGGAGGTCCTTCAGCAGCCTCTGAGGAGAAGAAGCCGTCTGCACTTATGAGCTCCCCGTGGGAGCATTGCCTCTGGAACGGAAACAACGCAAGCAGATGTGCAGTCAGATAAGCATCATCTGCTCCGATTGGGGTGTGTAGTCATGTCATCGAGGCCCAGTGCTGCTGTAAGAGCCGTGTGTGTGGGATTTGAAATCAATTTGCCCTCGGGATGGGGTGGCGGTGATGACGTTGCAGTGACAGAGTCTTGGTAAGTTAGAGAATGGCTCTCAGAACATCCCTGGCTCCCTTGATTTAAAATAGATATAGATTTCCCCCCTCCCCAGAGCAACATGAATGGTTTCATGTGATAACTGAAAAAAAAGACCATCCGGCAGACTGGAACAGGGACCTGGAAGACAAATCTCTCAGCTCTAACTTTGGCAATGGCGACAACTTGCTGGGCTAATCTCTGGAAAATATTTGTTCTAATTTTGAGAGCATCATCTTCTTCCCTAAAAGTACAGGTATATCACCAGGGATAATGTTTCCTCGTTCTCTTAATAACACATTTCAGTCACAAAATAAGTGATTGGATTTTCGTAAACTTTTAAGGTCATTTATCTTAAATAAATGATTCTGTCTTCAAGAATCATGATTTTCTGTGCCCCCAAAATTGCCTGTTAACAACTGGAAAAGAATCCACCTACTCTGTTTGAAAAGCAAAAACCCAAAAATAAGGAAACAAAACTACTTTCACCATGATCCATATATTTTAAAAAGTCTCTGAATCTGTACTTTAAAGCTATATTTAGGAATTATATAAGCAATGGCATTCATTTTATTTCACATAATTTTTTCTCTTCTGGTTTAAAAATCTTCATATTCAGAAATGCAGTGTGCATTTTGCATACATTTTCTCATATATCCTCCAGGGTGAAGTTTACAAACTCATCAGAATGAAGAAAGTCCAGAATCATGTAAAATTCTTCATGATATTTGCCTTTGCAATTGTCATATCAACATGTCCTTTCTAATTTAGAGATGGCCTATCATCAAAACCTGATTTCAGGCGACCAAGTCATTCATGGTACATTCTAGTATAAAAACAAGATGATGCAATCACTTTCCTCTTACCTTGGATGTCAAATCAGACTCAACTTAGGGACTGAAGAAAAACGACTAGCCTAACAATACAAAACAAAGACAAAAGGAGCATGATGTGGTCCTCAGCATCCTAGAAACCATGCTCCCAGGATACTTTCGATAGTCAATAACAAAATCCGCCTATATAAATGAGAAACCCCACATACTGACTTTGTGCTTGTTTGCATTGTTAGGCTAAGTTGTTGTTCAGTCCCTAAGTTGAGTCTGACTCTGAGACCCAGCACACCAGGCTCCTTGGTCTTTTGTATCTCCTGGAGTTTGCTCAAACCCAACAATGGCACCCCACTCCAGTACTCTTGCCCAGAAAATCCCATGGATGGAGGAGCCTGGTGGGCTGCAGTCCATGGGGTCGATAAGAGTTGGACACGACTGAGCAACTTCACTTTCACTTTTCCTTTCATGCATTGGAGAAGGCAATGGCAACCCACTCCAGTGTTCTTGCCTGGAGAATCCCAGGGACAGGGGACCCTGGTGGGCTGCCGTCTGTGGGGTCGCACAGAGTTGCATGTGACTGAAGCGACTTGCAGCAGCAGCAAGCCCATTGAGTTGGTGATGCCGTTCAACCATCGCACCCTCTGCCACTTTCTTCTCCTTTTGGCCCCTATCTTTCCTAACATCAGAGTCTTTTCCAATGAGTCAGTTCTTTGCATCAGGTGGCCAAAGTATTGGAACTTCATTTTCAGCATCAGTCCTTCCAATGAATATTCAGGACTGATTTCCTTTAGGATGAACTGGTTGGATCTTGTAGTCCAAGGGATTGTCAGGAGTGTTCTGCACACCACAATTTGAAAGTATCAGTTTTTTGGTGCTCAGCTTTCTTTATGGTCTAGCTCACATATCCGTACATGACTCCTGGAAAAACCATACCTTTGACTATACAGATCTTTGTTGGCACAGTGATGTCTCTGCTTTTTAATAGCCTGTCTAGGTTTGTCATAGTTTTCCTTCCAAGGAGCAATCCTATATGCAAAATAATTATTAAATATAAGAAAGAAAAGTGGTTCCACAAAATTACACATTTCCAGTACATTTTTAGACCATCCTACTCCCCTTTTTTAGCATTTCTAGGTGAGGGAAGATGTTCCTAGAAATAAAGGGTCAAGGGCAAGGGTGGTCTCAAAGGCATGCACTCCAGCGTCCCCCTTTCTGAATCCCGTAACGTTTTACCTCAATTTCCCCTGAGTGAACAGTCTGTGTAGAGACAGGGTTTATCTCCTTTACATTCAGATGGTTGCATTTCCTGCTTGAAATGTCAGCTGGATTGTCTCTGCACCCTGCCTCCCCCATCTTTTGGTCTCCCAGAAGCTGTCTGCTGCTTCAGGCAAACTTAATGATGGCAGGGCCGCAGAGCCAAAAAAGGAAGCCCACCTGTGGCCAGTGGAAAGTTTAGTCCTGAAATAGACAGGCAACGGCCATCACCTGCCTGCTGTGTGAGAGCCCAATCAAGTCTATTCATCGCAACTGCAGATAAGGGTTTTTTTTTTCAGCCCCCTCCTTTTTTCCCCCCTGCTGTTGTTTTTGTTGAGCTGAGTGTGATAGGAAGAGAACAAAATATAAGGAAGGAATGGTGCCCTTTGCTTGGCCCCAAAGGGCTGCTATTTAGACACATCCCTGGAAATGGTCATTCTGAAAAAATGGCTCACAGAGCGTTCATGCTGGAAAATGAACTTGAGCTTCCTTTCAAAAATCCCATTACAACGTTTTCTTTATGTTTCCAGAGGAAAGTATGAGATAGAAGAAGATGAGGTTTAAGGACAGCTAAATTCAGGGCTGACCTGTTGCATGCCAGGGGCACCTTGCAGGGGAAGGGTACCTTGGCACAGGAAAAAAAAAAGGAAAGGGGAAAAGCCCCATATTTATGGACACGGAACAGAAATATATGATTCCACCCTTAGCTTTGAGCAAGTCTTGATATTATTTATTCCNCACCACAATTTGAAAGTATCAGTTTTTCGGTGCTCAGCCTTCTTTATGGTCCAGCTCACATATCCGTACATGACTCCTGGAAAAACCATTCCTTTGACTATACAGACCTTTGTTGGCACAGTGATGTCTCTGCTTTTTAATAGCCTGTCTAGGTTTGTCATAGTTTTCCTTCCAAGGAGCAATCCTATATGCAAAATAATTATTAAATATAAGAAAGAAAAGTGGTTCCACAAAATTACACATTTCCAGTACATTTTTAGACCATCCTACTCCCCTTTTTTAGCATTTCTAGGTGAGGGAAGATGTTCCTAGAAATAAAGGGTCAAGGGCAAGGGTGGTCTCAAAGGCATGCACTCCAGCGTCCCCCTTTCTGAATCCCGTAACGTTTTACCTCAATTTCCCCTGAGTGAACAGTCTGTGTAGAGACAGGGTTTATCTCCTTTACATTCAGATGGTTGCATTTCCTGCTTGAAATGTCAGCTGGATTGTCTCTGCACCCTGCCTCCCCCATCTTTTGGTCTCCCAGAAGCTGTCTGCTGCTTCAGGCAAACTTAATGATGGCAGGGCCGCAGAGCCAAAAAAGGAAGCCCACCTGTGGCCAGTGGAAAGTTTAGTCCTGAAATAGACAGGCAACGGCCATCACCTGCCTGCTGTGTGAGAGCCCAATCAAGTCTATTCATCGCAACTGCAGATAAGGGTTTTTTTTTTCAGCCCCCTCCTTTTTTCCCCCCTGCTGTTGTTTTTGTTGAGCTGAGTGTGATAGGAAGAGAACAAAATATAAGGAAGGAATGGTGCCCTTTGCTTGGCCCCAAAGGGCTGCTATTTAGACACATCCCTGGAAATGGTCATTCTGAAAAAATGGCTCACAGAGCGTTCATGCTGGAAAATGAACTTGAGCTTCCTTTCAAAAATCCCATTACAACGTTTTCTTTATGTTTCCAGAGGAAAGTATGAGATAGAAGAAGATGAGGTTTAAGGACAGCTAAATTCAGGGCTGACCTGTTGCATGCCAGGGGCACCTTGCAGGGGAAGGGTACCTTGGCACAGGAAAAAAAAAAGGAAAGGGGAAAAGCCCCATATTTATGGACACGGAACAGAAATATATGATTCCACCCTTAGCTTTGAGCAAGTCTTGATATTATTTATTCCCAGTCCTTCTTGGATATTCCCTTCCCATGGCTACAGGATTCCAAAGTGTCCAGGTTTTTGCCCAGTCTTCTTGGCTGGCACTTATCCATTTCCTTTGCGAACTCCTTTCCCTCTGTTCATCGTTCTTCACTGGTGTTGATCCTTGGCCTAAGTCATTAGTTCTCTGCATACTGTCCTTGGGGAGTTCATCTCACCCACCCCAAAACTGCAAGTGACATCCCCTGCTGGCACTGCGCAAGCAGGCTCTGCACCTGAGGGCTCTCTGCTCAGCTCCACTTCAGGGCGGCCACTCGCCACGGTGCTGGCCAGTGAGATGCGTGCGGACAGCCACTCGGGATTTCTTAGTGTTTTCGGTCTTCCAGATAGAAGTGCCAACGGGCTGTCTTTCCTGCTCTTGTACAGGAAATCATACGAGACTGGAAGTTGGAAGAAAAGAAAGAAAACCAATGTTGGAACAGAGGCAGCCATCAGGAAGAAAGCAGCCTGCTGAAAGCAGGGGGACAGAATGCTGGCTAGCGCCTAAGACCACAATGAGGCTGTGGCCTTCCTGCATAACTGCGGGCCGCCTGCCCACAGGACTTCCTATACAGTGAGGAAAACAAGCTTTTTGTTTGTTTGTTTTATGTGTGAAGTGAAGTGAAGTCGCTCAGTCGTGTCCGACTCTTTGGGACACCATGAATCTCACCACTCCAGGCTTCCCTGTCCACCACCAACTCCCGGAGTTCACCCAAATTCATGTGCATTGAGTTAGTGATGCCATCCAGCCATCTCATCCTCTGTCGTCCCCTTCTCCTGCCCTCAATCCCCTCCAGCATCAGGGGCTTTTCCAATGAGTCAACTCTTCGTATGAGGTAGCCAAAGTACTGGAGTTTCAGCTTTAGCATCATTGCTTCCAAAGAAATCCCGGGGCTGATCTTCTTCAGAATGGACTGGTTGGATCTCCTTGCAGTCCAAGGGACTCTCAAGAGTCTTCTCCAACACCACAGTTCAAAAGCATCAATTTTTCGGTGCTCAGCTTTCTTCACAGTCCAACTCTCACATCCATACATGACCACTGGAAAAACCATAGCCTTGACTAGATGGACCTTTGTTGGCAAAGTAATATCTCTGCTTTTTAACACGCTATCTAGGTTGGTCATAACTTTTCTTCCAAGGAGTAAGTGTCTTTTAATTTCATGGCTATAGTCACCATCTGCAGTGATTTTGGAGCCCAAAAAATAAAGTCTGACACTGTTTCCACTGTTTACCCCTCTATTTCCCATGAAGTGATGGGACCAGATGCCATGATCCTCATTTTCTGAATGTTGAGCTTTAAGCCAACTTTTTCACTCTCCTCTTTCACTTTCATCAAGAGGCTTTTTAGCTCCTCTTCACTTTTTGCCATAAGGGTGGTGTCAACTGCATATCTGAGGTTATTGATATTTCTCTCGGCAATCTTGATTCCAGCTTGTGCTTCTTCCAGCCCAGCGTTTTTCATGATGTACTCTGCATGTAAGTTAAATAAGCAGGGTAACA
>SJYW01035409.1:244721-299416 GCA_006410735.1 Raphicerus campestris | reverse complement strand
CAGCAGAGAGAATCACGCCAGCGTTTAGGGAGGGTGCTCGGGCGGGGGTGTTTCTTCCACCAGACCAGGAGTCTGCTTCACATTTTAGCTGCCACCAGTTCTGAAGCTCATTTGCATATAAAGCATCTGGAATAAGCAAAACTAATTTGAATCTTCTTTTATAAAATGTTAGTGGGATTAAAGGATCAGGTAGCTGGTTCCCTTACAAGATTCACTGGAGGGAAGTCAGAGACGGAGATAAAATCATTAGGCCGGTCCCACACTGGCAACTGTTCCCGTGTAAACCCCGTCTCTGCGAAGGCTGCATTGATCGGGCAGCTTCTCCTCCCCCTTCCGGACTGCAGAGTGGTCTACAGCATGGGAGCTTTAACTGCAGACACACCTGGGACACTCTTATCTTCCCCCACTCGTGTAGGCCCTCTGATCTTCAGCCTCCCCCCAGGGCCGGCGCACCCCCGAGCGCCCTACTTAAACACCTGGGCAGGCCAGCTCTGCAGTTTTTATCAGAGACCCGTTTGCTGGGCTATACCTCGCCCACCCCTGTCTCTGGGGTGAAGACATCTGGCAAAAGCGACAGGGCCCCACTCGTGTGTCTAGAAGAGAGCTTGTTTTTAAGTTTACCTTGTGAAATTCATAACAAAACACACGTTTACAGATGGAATCTTGAGACCTTGTGGTTAGTTCTGACTCTTTCATTTAAATAAAAGAAAATCCTCAGAACTCAAAGAGGCAGACACTGCTTCAGGGTTAATGACTGAGTCAGGCTGAGAACTCAAGACTTCTTACTTTTAGATGATGGTTCTTTCCCTTTTGGGCTCATTTTATTAAAAATTTTAAAACAGATAGTTACTGAGAAAGACCCATGAGAAAGGCAGAGAAGGTACTGGCAACCCACTCCAGTGCTCTTGCCGGAAAATCCCAGGGACTGAGGAGCCTGGAGGGCTGCCGTCTGTGGAGTCGCACAGAGTCGGACACAGCTGACACGACTTAGCAGCAGCAGCAGCAGCAGCAGCATGAGAAAGGATCACGTCCTCACCCTGGGGAAACACGCTGAGGACCAATGCCCAGCCCTGTCCCCAAGGGCTCACGCTTGAATCGCATAAAAAGACCACAGTTCAGTCCAGCCAGTCGCTCAGTCGGGTCTGACTGTGNCTGGCATGCTGCGATTGATTCATGGGGTCACAAAGAGTTGGACACGACTGCGGGAGTGAACTGAACTGAACCTTACCCCAGGCTGGAAGATGGATGTTTCTGAGGAGAGACGCAATTAACAAAAGAGAAAACGAATGTTTTGGTGACAGAAGAGCTAAGAGAGTAGAACAGCATGGGAGATGCAGCTGAGTTAGACGTTAAAGGCCCAGGGAGCTAACTCTGTCTTTTCAGCACATACACTGCGTGATTTTGGAAAAGTTGCTAAACTTGTCTGAGAGTTTGTTTCTACGTCTCCAGCTTAAAAACGCTGCTTCGTTCCCAGCTGGATTCAAATGAGAGTGTCATTAATTGATGCTGGTAAAAAAGAGTTGTGTGAGCTTACAGAGCTATGCAAATATGCATTATTATTGCGCAAAAGCTGGGGACAAAAAAAGTGGGGATGGGGAGTGAGTTTTCTGTAGTCAGTTGTTGCACGTGTTTCCAGAGATATTTTAAGACAATTAACTGTAAAGAAGAGGAGACGAGAGGGGACAGTTGGCTCTCCCCACCTTAGAGCTGCCTGGCCAGAAATGACAGGTGGCCTGGGCTCCCTGCCCCTCTGCCCCTGCCTGACGTGACAGTGGGTTCTGAGTGGGAGAGAAGCACCCTGCCAGGCAGCAGTGGGAAAATGGGATCCGTGGGAGTCGTGCTATTTTACACTGTGCTGAGCGTGGCCAAAGGCCGGGGGCTGGCGTTGATTTTCTGGTTTGAGGAGCAGCTTCACTAGCCTCTGGTAGTGGCCCACTTACCCTCCTGCTTCACACCCTGTTCAGAGGCAGGCATAACCCTGTGCCTGGATTATTGAGGCAAACATTTATGCAACTCCAATGCATTACACTGGTGTGAAATTACTGATACATTGGGATCCTCTATTTTCCCTAATTAGACCAGTGAGTGAGGGATTTGCAGAAACAATTCCAGAGACTCTCACTTTAATATTAACTAATGTGCACTTGGCCTACTTTTTGATTTTCCCACTGAACATATAGGGTCAGTTTCTCATCTTGCTTGGCACCCCTGTGGCGTGAGGTCTGAGCTCAGAAGTGCAGTGTTTTCAAGCGCGGTCTCTTTCCTCTCTTTACCTCTCTCTTGTCTCTTGCCTTCCACGAGGTTTTGGGACACTGTCCATCCAAGTACAGAAGCTGTAGCTTCGTGGGGCTCTAGAACAATTTTCATTGGCTTCTCTGGTATATAAAATTAGGATATTGGAACTGTTGAATTGATTAAAAAAAAATATTGACCTGTATGATCACCATGTCTGGATATGTATGTTTTTGTGTGCATTAGAGAAATAAATAGGAAATTTAACATGGATTGAATTTCAGTATAGGATAGTCTTCATTCAGATAGGCTTTGGGGATGGGAACCCAGGAACATAAAACACTCTATTGGCATCCCAGTTAGATGCAGTGGGAAGAAGGACAAATTCTGGAGTCAGGTGGATTGCTTTCAAATTCTGGCTCCCTAATGGACTTCGTTGTAATCTTCAGGTAGACAGTTTATCTGAACTCAAATTCCTCATCAGTAAAATGGGGGTGAAACTTAGCTCCTAATTCAGTGTGAAGATATAATAATGTAGATAAATAGCTCCCTGTATCCTGCCATGAAAAAAGCACTGGGTGAATTAGTATTATTGCCAGAGAACTCGTAGCATGACTTACTCATCCTTTCTGAAGGTTCATGAGAAATGTAAGAGATAGAAAAATGTGTGGAAAATCTACCTATAAAAGTAAACAAAAATATTAATTCAGAGATCAGAAGAAGTGCGATCAAGGCCTCCAGGAAGCTTCTTTGTCTTCTCAGCATTAGGCTTGCTCATCAAAAAATAAGGTGTTCAGACTCTCAGAGGTTTTCAAACTAGCCCTTCTAAAGCCGTGCCGACCTTGGGGTTGAATAGACCAACCCTGGAGGGAAAATGGAGAGGAATGGAAAAGAAGGTACTGGACACGCGCTCCCCAGTGCAGCTCCAGCCAGAAGAGTGGCCGTTTTTTCTCTTGGGCGCCTGGTTTCTGGTGAGGACTTGGGTGGCTAAAAACGCTTCCTCACCGAGAGCTTGGCAAGCGGTGGGACAAGACGATTCTGAGATCCCTTTCAGCGCTCACATTCTGTCAGGTCTTGTCACCTCTTCCAAACTTCAGCTTGGCAGGCTGTCACGGTGCCTGAGGCACTAGGGAATTTCAAGGTGGTTCCAGGGCAGAGTCAGCTCTTTGAGAAGCAGGCACGGAACTCTGTCTCCATCTCTAGAGAGAGATGGCCCTGCTCATTTGAAGACTCCTCACCGCAGGCTGTCCTGCCTCTGCACTTTCCGAGAACGGCTCCCTCCTCGCTCCACGCTGGTCCCCCACAGCTCACAGCTCTCAGCACTGCTCTGATATGAGCACCTAGTCCTCATCGCTGTGTGAGTGCCCACCTCCAAATGACTGGTGGCTTAATTAGGAGAAAGCACTGCACCCCGTCCGCCCCCAGGAAGAGCTTTATGGCCCAGAATGGAAACCTCCGAGGGAACTGCTTTCCTTCAGGGGCCTCTCTTCTCAGTGTTCATTGCTAGCCTTCTGGTGCTTCCACCCCTTAACTCCAACCAGCACTGAGTTCAGATATCAAAGTGTCTGCTCTCGCCATTAAACGGGGCACTTTGGGGTCGAACAGAGACACACTTCAGTCCTGGCTGTATACGTCTTTTGCTTCTTCATCTTGTATGACCTACTTAAAGTCTCCAGTATTTAAAAATGTTTTGTATTTGTATTTTTTTAGTAGCTATCTGGGGGGTTGTTCTAAGAATGTAAAGTTTTCCTGGGATCAGTTCAGTTCACTCGCTCAGTTGTATCAACTCGTTGCAACCCCGTGGACTGCAGCACGCCAGGCCTCCCTGTCCATCACTAACTCCAGGAGCTTATTCAAACTCATGTCCATTGAGTTGGTGATGCCATCCAACCATCTCATCCTTTGTCGACCCCTTCTCCTCCTGCCTTCAATCTTTCCCAGCATCAGGATCTTTGCAAACAAGTCAGTTCTTTCCCAGCATGAGGATCTTTTCAAATGCGCTAGTTCTTTGCATCAGGTGGCCAAAGTATTGGAGTTTCAGCTTCAGCATCAGTCCTTCCAATGAATATTCAGGACTGATTTCCTTTAGAATTGATTGGTTGGATCTCCTTGCAGTCCAAGGGACTCTCAAGAATCTTCTCAACATCAATTCTTTGGCACTCAGTTTTCTTTATGGTCTAACTCTCACATCCATAATGACTACTGGAAAAACCATAGCTTTGACCAGATGGACCTTTGTTGGCAAAATAATGTCTCTGCTTTTTAATATGCTGTCTAGGTTGATCATACCTTTTCTTCCAAGGAGTAAATGTCTTAATTTCATGGCTGCAGTCACCATCTGCAGTGATTTTGGAGCCCAAGAAAATAAGGTCTCTCACTGTTTCCTTTGTTTCCCCATCTATTTGCTAGGAAGTGATGGGACCGGATGCCATGATCTTAGTTTTCTGAATGTTGAGCTTTAAGCCAACTTTTTCATTCTCTTCTTTCACTTTTATCAAGAGGCTCTGTAGTTCTTTGCTTTCTGCCATTAGGGTGGTGTCATCTGCATATGTGAGGTTATTGATATTTCACCTGGCAATCTTGATTCCAGCTTGTGCTTCCTTCCGCCCAGCATTTTGCGTGATGTGCTCTGCATAGAAGCTGAGTAAGCAGGTGACAGGACACAGCCTTGACGTGCTGCTTTCTCAATTTGGAATCAGTCTGTTGTTCCATATCCTGTTCTACCTATTGCTCCTTGACCTGCATACAGATTTCTTAGGAGGCAGTTCAGGTGGTCTGGTCTGGGGTAAAGAGCCTTTATAACTGATCATACCTCCTACTTTTTTGTTATCATCATCATCATCTATTCCTGGTCCAAACCCAAGATACATTTCCATATTTTGCTGCATTTCTATATTTTGCTGTAAATAAGCTAAAAAGCTCTATTTAATATCAGTGTTGCTCTCTCTCTCTCTCTCTCTCTCTCTCACACACACACACACACACACACACACACACACACACACACACATTGTACCCAAAGGCTCTGTTATCCTCCCAACAATGAAACCATGAGAAAGACCTCCCACCATTGCTGGTTCAGGGCTTCCCATCATCTGGACTTCTCCAGGAACCTTTCCGTTCATCCAGGGGCTCTGCTGGTTCTGAGTCCTACCCAGGTCATAAGATGCCTTGGTGACAATGGAGGCGCCCCTGTTTGGAGTCTCATATCCTCACCATCACACACTCTGAAGTTAGACTCTCTGGTCAGAGACATGTTAATCTCGGCCCTTTTCCAGTCTAGGGAACCAGTGCCCACGTACAAGCACAAGTTATAACAATCCTCCGTCAGAGTTAGCAGCGTGACGGCTGTTAACATCACCACTGGCATCATCACCGTGACCAGCACCGCCATCATTGCCCATGCCATCAACATCGGCAGTCATGACATCTTATAATTCTTAGAAGAAGACAAAGATGACTTAGATTTGTAATATCTTGGGAGATTTTGTTATTCTTATGAAGAAAGAGAGACACACATGAGACAGACCACGCAAAACTCTAAGCCTGAATGGCATTTTTGACTAAGATGAATTTAGGTACCAAAAATTCTTTCCCTTGCACAATACCGCATAGTCTTTTCACCACATCAGATCTTCCAACACAAAACTGAACTGCCACGGCATATGGGGAAGGAGGACTATAATCAGGAGGGACTGGGTGAAATCTGTTTGACACTAACGTTTCAGCTTGAATTTTAAAAAGATAGTGACATCTCTTTGTGAGCTGGTAGTCATGAACGATTCATGTTAAACTGGGCATCTTGCTGATGGATCTTTTCCCTATTTTCAGAAAAGTTCTAACTTCATGTGAATCATCTTTAACTATGAAAAGTAAAACACTTTCAAAGATGAAAGTGTTCCGGTTATACACAGGAAATCCACTGCTGCCATTTAGTCGTTAACTCGTGTCCGACTCTATAACCCCGTGGACTGTAGTCTGCAAGACTCCTCTGTCCAAGGGATTTGCCAGGAAAGAATACTGGGGTGGACTGCCATTTCCTTCTCCAGGGGATCTTCCCAACCCAAGGACTGAACCAATGTCTCCACGAATCCTCCTGTCGGGCAGATTCTTTACCACTGAGCCACCTGGGAAATCCACATAGAGGGCTTAATAACTTTAATTCTGCAACAGTATAATTCCAGACCTTTGGTGCTTTTAGTCAGAGCCCAAAACATTCCTCCAGTTTTGATTATATACTCATAGTATGTATAAAGAAATAGCTGTGTGTCACCTGCTTGGCAGCAAGATAAGATCTTTACAAACAGTATTTCAGTTAATTCTTACATAAACTTTGGGAAAAATGCTACTGCATCTCAGAATGGCGACACGGCTCTGCAAACACACAGAGAGGAAGCGGCAAATCACACTTCAACATTTCCTGGTTGACTTCAAGACCTAAGCTCTTAACTACTAAGCTACACAGCCTCTCACTTCCTAACTTCTCCATCTAAATAAGAGCAGTAAGACGTTGGTAATGCCAAATTTGGTTAGGGACAGCTACCCCTGTCCACCAAAGTTTTCAACATTTTTTCTACTCACATAATTTTCCATTTATTCAATTTGGTTGAGTAAGTGAGAATGTTTAAATACCTTTCATAAATATGGTGCCACTTTTCAGCTTCCCAATTTACATCCCCACCTCCAAACAGTTGACAAGAAATTTTTCCTACCTTTCAAAAGTTTATCTGTGTCTCAGTTAGTTAAGGCGCTGTTTATTTGTCCTGTAGATGTACAACTAGTTCCTACCCAGGTCTCTCTGCTGATTTTTCCTATTTTCATCTGTAAGAAAAGTTGCAGAAGACTTTGAACAAATTAATTTACCCAGTGCCCTATCTGGCAGGCTTCCAGGTTATTTCTTCACTTCATTGTCTTTGACTTATTTACAACTCTTTACAGAGAACTGAGAGCAAGATAAATGGACCCGGTTCATATACATGTAAATTATCCTGCCTTGTGAAGGATCAGCTGACCTTTCTGCTCCAAAAACAAACCAGAAACAAAAGCAGTGCCGCAAGTTTTGCAGTGTATTAGTTTCAGGAATCTGTACTGAGCTGTTTTTGTTTAATGTTTTAAATTCTCCTTTAAACTAGTTGTAACATCTTACAACTAGCTCATCATTAGTTTCCTCATGAGTTCATAAGTTAAATAAAATCTTTGACAAGCATTCACTTCCTGTTTGTTGGATATTCATCATTTTATCTTTTTTTTTTTAATTTAACACATAACACATCTTACTTGACTTTGCTATTTATCTTAATTTGGATTTCCCAGAAAGCAGAGCCTGAGGTGCAAATTTGGTGTCTTTATACAGAGGTGACACCAGGAAACTAGGATGGTGATGTGGGGAGAGCACCATGGGCAAAAAGGGAAAAATCAGCCAAGGATGTGCTACTGAGTCAAGGACGAGTCAAGGATGTGCTACTGAGTCAAGGACGAGTCAAGGATGTGCTACTGGCGGGCTGCAGCCCATGGGGTCGCAGCCAGACCCGACAGAGGCGCTGAACTGAGTTACTTACCACTGTGGGAATCATAACCTCTCAGGAACTATGTAGAATAAGCAACTTCAGAATCTTTCACCCAAAGTGTAAAAGGCTGGGGCGTTTCTCTTCCAGCCACTGTCTCCTCTAAGTTTGAAACAGGAAGGAAGGAGAACAACCTTTAAAAGTGTGACAAAGCCATAGGGCAGGACAGAAAGGGGCTAGAACCAACCAGGGCAAGGATGGTAAACGATTTAACTTCCAGTGGACCTTGCACCTCATTACATACTCAGTGGAAAACATTAGCATCTAAATAAGACACCCACCAGTGCCAGACAGTTCTGAGGATAACTCTACAGGGCCCAAAGCTGGGTGGTAGCCCAGTTTCTGGAAATCCCTCCCCCTTCCCAGAAATAGTTGGACTAGTTTTCACACTCATTAGCCTAAGAAATAAACAGGCCCGTTAAATTAACCGTGCCTTATCTCAGGGCTTCTTGCCCTCTGAGATGACCCACACTTTGTCTGCAGACTGCGTGCTTCTCTAAATAAATCTGCTTCCTGCCTATCACTCTGCCTGTCACTGAATCCTTTTGTGATGACACCTCAAGAACCTGAGCTTCATTAAGGCCCAGCAGGCATGGATCAAGCCCCAGTACGGGTTACACGATGGATACTGAAGCCACAGACTCAGCCTCTATGTTGGTGCTGGTGTCCAGTCGCTCAGTCATGTCCGACTCTTTGCAGCCTCGTGGACTCCAGCCCACCAGGCTTCCTGTGCTTCACCAACTCCTGGAGCTTGTTCAAACTCATGTCCATTGAGTCAGTGATGCCATCCAATCATCTCCTCCTCTGTTGTCTCCTTTTCCTCCCCCTTCAATCTTTCCCAGCATCAGGGTCTTTTCAAATGAGTCAGTTCATCTCATCAGGTGGCCAAAGCACTTGAGTTTCAGCTTCAGCATCAGTCCTTCCAATGAGTATTCAGGACTGATCTCCTTTAGGATGGGCTGGTTGGATCTCCTTGCAGTCCAAGGGATTCTCAAGAGTCTTCTCCAACACCACAGTTCAAAAGCATCAATTCTTTGTTGCATAGCCTTTTTTACTGTCTGGCTCTCACATCCATACATGACCACTGGAAAAGCCATAGCTTTGACTTGATGGGCCTTTGTAGGCAAAGTAATGTCTCTGCTTTTTAATATACTGTCTAGGTTGATCATAGCTTTTTTTCCCCCAAAGCAAGTGTCTTTTAATTTCATGGCTGCAGTCACCATCTGCAGTGATTTTGGAGCCCAAGAATATAAAGTCTCTCACTATTTCCACTGTTTCCCATCTATTTGCCATAAAGTTATGGGACCAGATGCCATGATCTTCATTTTTTTGAATACTGAGTTTTAAGCTATCTTTTTTACTCTCCTTTTTCACCTCATCAAGAGGTTCTTTAATTCCTCTCTCTTTTTGTCATAAGAGTGGTATCATTTGCATATCTGAGGTTATTGATATTTTTCCTGGCAAGCTTGATTTTAGCTTGTGAGTCACCCACTCTGGCATTTTTCATGATGTACTCTGCATATAATCTAAATAAGCAGGGTGACAATATACAAACCTGATGTTCTCCTTTCCCAGTTTTGAATGAGTCTGCTGTTTCACGTCTGGTTCTAACTGTTGCTTCTTGATCCACATACAGGTTTCTCAGGAGAAGGAAAGGGTGGTCTGATATTCCCATCTCTTTAAGAATTTTCCCAGTTTGTTGTGATCCACACAGTCAAAGGCTTTAGCATAGTCAATAAAGCAAAAGTAGATGTTTGTCTGGAATTCTCTTGCTTTTTCTATAATCCAGCGGATGTTGGTAATTTGATCTCTGGTTCTTCTGCCTTTTCTAAATCCAGCTTGTACATCTGGAAGTTCTTGATTCACATATTGTTGAAGCCTAGCCTGAAGGATTTTGAGGATTACTTTGCTAGCATATAAAATGAGTGCAACTGTATGGTAGTTTGAGCATTCTTTTGCATTGCCCTTCTTGGGATTGAAATGAAGACTAACCTTTTCAAGTCCTATAGCTACTGCTGAGTTTTCCAAATTTGCTGGCATATTGAGTGAAGCACTTTAACACCATCATCATTTAGGAACTGAAACAGTTCGGCGGGAATTTCATCACCTCTACTAGCTTTGTTCCTAGTGATGCTTCCTAAGGCCCACCTGACTTCACACTCCAGGATGTCTGGCTCTAGTTGAGTGATCACATCATTGTGGTTATCTAGGTCATGAAGATCTTTTTTTTGTACAGTTCTTCTGTGTATTCTTGTCACCTTTTCTTAATACGTTCTGTTTCTGTTAGATCCATTGCCAGGAACCAGCGTGAGGAACTCCACCCGTGGCAAAGGTCATGAGGAAGGAGGCGCGGCATACGCAAAGGCAGGATCGAGCCTCAGGAAACCCCCTGTTTCCAAGCATCTACCCCCCAAACCAGAGTCTGCCTACTTTACTTACGCCCTCACCTACACCTCTGACTTTATGGGGGGCTCTCCCCCATCACTATTTCTCTCGGAGAAGGAGTTAACTTGCAGCTCCAATTAATAAAAATTCCTGGGTGTGACAGGGTGTTTTGACTTACAAACTCCTCTGGAGGTTCTCTAGCCTGCCTGAGCGGGTTCGTCTGGCCACATGTGATTGTTTACAGCCTCCCAACCGTGAGAGGCACGAGATGCTTTAAAACTTTCTAAATACAGAATCTTTTGAGAAGTTAGAAAATTATTAGTATAGTATAGTGGGTTGATTAGAAATTATATTGGTGAAGGGTTTTTCATTTGTTGAGCCGATATTTGCTGCTAAATCTCCATATTTCCTGCCCTTATAATGAATATAACTAGCATATAGGAGAAATAAGTATTAACCTTTAAGATTAATCATGTTAAACCTTAGGCTAAGTAAATTCCCTTTCTTGATTGTAACCCACTACACCCTCACCCTATAAGAATGCAACTTTATTTGGAGGGTAGCACTTGGTTTAAGAAAAAATCACCCCTGGAAAAATAAGTTTTCTGGTTGACTGACTGTTATCAGAAAGGGCCATAAAATGTCAGCAGGCCTCATGGCTAGAGGATGATTAAAACCCCTGAGACATTTTTATATATACATTTATATGAAGCATCTGATTTTGATAAAGGTTAGGACTGCTGACCCCTGCGTGACTTTACAATTTCCATTTGTCTGTATGTGTAACAAAAGGTATATAAGCAAACCTAAAAAATAAAGAAATTGGTGCAGTTTCTGGAAAGACTGATTTCCCCGTGTTGTTTCTTTCTTGCTTCCCGTTTTCCTGGCTGAATTCCCATCTGAAATGTGGGTACTCACCAAGCCTGCTAATTTTGCCTGGGCTTCTAAGATTGAACTGGGGAGGCCTCAGTGCCTCCTCTCCTTTGGGAGAACGGAAAGATGCCTGTGGCCTACATAGGTGGTGATTGGTATTCCACATAAACCAAGTTATTAAGCCTCTTTTTGTCCACTAATTTTCCTACTACACTATCCATTTATAGTCTCTCTATATATCTGTAATTAAATAAGTTTTTTCCTAGGATGCCAATTCCGTCTCCCCTTCAAATTACCCTGTATCCACCGGGGCTGGGCCCCAGCAATCCATACCATTTGTGTATTTAATTTTGCCTATGTCTGTGGTACCTGCTTGCCAAGTCAAATCTTGAAGACAGAATTTTGGGTGAACTAAAAGTGAATCACTTTATTGCTTTGCTAGGCAAAGAGGGACACAGTGGACTTGTCCCTTAAAAATTGTGTGTCTCAATCAAGGGGAACTTGGTGAGGAGTTTTATAGCCAAGGTTCAAGGGTGGGGTTGCTGAGAAGGATTGGGGTGTGTTCAGGGCCTGCACCCCTTTAGTCTGGCCTCAGATGGTCTCCTGATGAGCTTCTCTCAGGGTCATCAAACTGCGACCCTCTCTCTGCAGTGAAGAGCGCTTCATCAAGAAGTTGACATCTTCCAGCTGTGGGGCTTTCACTCAGCAGCTCAAAATTATTGTCGTCTGTGTCTCTTGAGTGGAGCCAGGGCCCTAGAGCAGGGCTGCACTATCGTTTTTGAGCATCCCCCACTCCTGTCTCCACATCCATCCTCTTTCATCATCAACAACTGTTTCAACCTGCCTTTTGGAATGAAAGGGAAGTCAAGAAATGGGGGACTTGAAACTGCTTTTGTGCCAAGAGATCCATAGGGTCCTGCTTGGTTTTGGTATTAACTCTCTTGTACATTGCATGGCTTTAGAAAACGTTGTGGAGCAGAACAGTGAAAACACTGTGGTGCGCACGTGAGGGATAAGTGGGCAGAAAAGCACAGAGCAGGTTATCTCAGGGGCAGTAGAATCAGATGGGCTGAGGGGATGTGGAGCTGGGCATAGAAGCAACAGCTGCAGGGCGGGTGTGATCTAAGCTGAAAATTGTTATATTCTTCTCCATTTTAAAACTACAACCTGATTTTCCATTGCCTCTAAGGGAAAATGCTAACACACGTGGTGCAGGCGTTCACCATCCGGCCTTTGCCTCCCCTCTCACGTCTTTGCTTCTCAGCCACTAGCGTCCTTCCATACACGGAAGCTTGCCCTTCACCCCGACACTGTTACGAATGGTACTTGTGTTCATGCTGCTTCCTCCTCCTTTCGCAGTAACCCCTCATTAAATGTCATTAGACACGTTAAGCCTACGTCCTTCTTGCTCCTCCACAATATTCTGCTGTGCTTGCCTTTATCAGAGCATCAGCCACACGGCCTTCCCTTTGTCTCTTCTCCCCCTCTCTCCCTTTCTCATTACTCTGCGAGTACTTTGAGGTCAGCTACAATTTTTGCATCTTTGCATCACCAGTGTGCAACACCTCTTCCCCCATAACAGGCACTCAAAAACAGTTTGTTGATTTAAGCACTTACTCAGCATTTATCTGTACCTGCTATGACTGAATGTAAAGAGTCCGCCTCAGTCAGGAAAGGCCAGGTACTGCTACAGCAACAAATAACTGGGAAATCTCAGTTTTTTAAAGCTACCAATGTCATTCCCCACTCGCACTACATATTGCCAATGATCAAAGTCAAGCAGGATCCTTCCTATGTTAAAAAGATGGATTTATGTTTACTTTCATTAATGGAGTTTAACCAGAAAATTGCCGCAGCTCCACCTTAGCTAAGCTAGACACTGACTGTGCATTTGATAAAACGGCTTCCCTTGAGGCCTCCTTCTTAGTGAGAGATAGGACGATGCCATGGAGAGACAGGACGATGCCATGGAGAGATAGGACGATGCCATGGAGAGACAGGACGATGCCATGGAGAGATAGGACGATGCCATGGAGAGACAGGACGATGCCATTGAGAGACAGGACGATGCCATGCTAGAAATGGCAGCTGTGATGATGACACAGAATATGTCTGAGGATGGCAGAACGTTCTCATAGCCCTGTAGAGTCCAGACTCACTTTCCCAGCAAATGCCATTCTATGTACATTTTAAGAACAGACATTCTCCAATTCAAGTGTGCTTACCTCTAGATTCTAGTATTTTATATGATCTTTGTGGCTTGGAACATCAAAATAAGTCTATTTATCTACTTGTCATTCTTTAATCATTCTCTACTCAATTTTTAACTCTACAAGATAGAAAACAGTTAGGAGAAAACCTCCAATGAGAAGACAGAAGGCTCATAAAACAGAAGAAAAACTATTTTGGTAAGGAAAATATTTCCATATTATATTTTCAAGAGGTCAACATAAACAATAGTGAGTTAAAAAACATTTTTAAAATTATCCACAGTGTTACTTCCAGTGTTGTGTTAATTAATGCAAATGTGGAACGCTGCATCAATTCCTGCTTGAATTCCACCAATGAGCATCTGTACAGCAAATATGTTAGTGAATAACCCTCAGCCACTGTCAGAGGCTCTTTCTCAACTGCTAATTCCTAGAAAGTCATTGCCAGCATTCTAGGCATATTTTAATATCTTCAGGCAGATCCGAAGGAGCCAACAGAAGTCTCGAGAAAGGGTGTGACACTCTCCCATTCTTCGTATTTATAAATTCCACTCCCCAAGAGTAGGCAGAGAATAGAAGTAAAACCACATTAATTAAATACCTATTAAAGAAGTGGTTTTCATCCTAGCTATATAATTTAATTTTTACAAACTAGGTATTATTAAAATGTCTGCTAAAATGCCTTAAGTTTTCTCAAAGTGGTTGAGAATAAAATAAGTGATTAGTTAAAACAGATAACTTTTTTTTGCCAACACTGTATGTTGACAAAAGTCCACCATTCCCATGATTGACATTTTTACCACTTCAGAAGAATTTCAACATCGACAATTTTTTTTTTCATAGTGAACAGGAGACAAAATTAATGCCTAGGAATCCAAAACCTCTTATCCTTTTACACTATTAAGGAGAAATCTGTGTCTGCCAGTTTGGATCTTGACTCTTTCTTGTAGAGAATCATGAAAATAACTGCATTTGAAAACAGCAAATCACTGGCAATTGCTTGAGTGATTGACGTTGGAAAAACCAGAAGGTTAATGGTGGAAGAGAAAGGAATGTATACAAATATTTTTAAAAAATAGGGAAGAGAAAAGGCCATGTGGGTTGCATTCTGGAAGGTGGGGAACGGGATTTAATGAGCTTTTAGAGAGAAGAGAAGATTTACAATCTGACTTACATGAAAGAAAGAATTGTCAAGGCAGAATGTAAAAACATAGTGATATCAAGTGGCATCTTTTTATCACATTTACGGATGACTTTAAAAAACAAATTTCACTTTAAATTAAACATGGACTAATTTTTAAACTGTATCTCAGATTTAGACTGGACCACAAGATTATTCAGTTTTTGTGGTTTTACATTAGCAGTATTAATTACGTGATCATTTCTGTGAGGATAATGGTCTTCTTCTAAATATTTCTGGATACTCCCCAATTTGCATTGGTCCGTTTTCATTCTTGATTTTGAAGATTTCATACCCTCGACTCTGACTCATTATACAAATAGGAAGAAAAATAAGCTGATACATTTCTATTCAGATTTGTTTACAAACATGAAAAATTCCCGTTTTGAACAAGACTCTGGAAGCTTTTTGAACTTATGAAGAACTGAACACAAATCCATTACTAAGCTGGAATGGCAGTATGAAGAACTCTGCAGACGCTTTCCTCCACAAAAACAAACANTATTAAGGAGAAATCTGTGTCTGCCAGTTTGGATCTTGACTCTTTCTTGTAGAGAATCATGAAAATAACTGCATTTGAAAACAGCAAATCACTGGCAATTGCTTGAGTGATTGACGTTGGAAAAACCAGAAGGTTAATGGTGGAAGAGAAAGGAATGTATACAAATATTTTTAAAAAATAGGGAAGAGAAAAGGCCATGTGGGTTGCATTCTGGAAGGTGGGGAACGGGATTTAATGAGCTTTTAGAGAGAAGAGAAGATTTACAATCTGACTTACATGAAAGAAAGAATTGTCAAGGCAGAATGTAAAAACATAGTGATATCAAGTGGCATCTTTTTATCACATTTACGGATGACTTTAAAAAACAAATTTCACTTTAAATTAAACATGGACTAATTTTTAAACTGTATCTCAGATTTAGACTGGACCACAAGATTATTCAGTTTTTGTGGTTTTACATTAGCAGTATTAATTACGTGATCATTTCTGTGAGGATAATGGTCTTCTTCTAAATATTTCTGGATACTCCCCAATTTGCATTGGTCCGTTTTCATTCTTGATTTTGAAGATTTCATACCCTCGACTCTGACTCATTATACAAATAGGAAGAAAAATAAGCTGATACATTTCTATTCAGATTTGTTTACAAACATGAAAAATTCCCGTTTTGAACAAGACTCTGGAAGCTTTTTGAACTTATGAAGAACTGAACACAAATCCATTACTAAGCTGGAATGCAGTATGAAGAACTCNTGGAAAAGACTCTGATGCTGGGAATGATTGGGGGCAGGAGGAGAAGGGGACGACAGAGGATGAGATGGCTGGATGGCATCCCAGACTCGATGGACGTGAGTCTGAGTGAACTCCAGGAGATGGTGATGGACAGGGAGGCCTGGCATGCTGCAATTCATGGGATCACAAAGAGTCAGACATGACTGAGCGACTGAACTGAACTGAACTGAATGGAACAAGAAAGGCAACCAACTCCAGTATTCTTGCCTGGAAAATCCCATGGATAGAGGAGCCTGGCGGGCCACAGTCCGTGGGGTCACAAAGAGTCGGACACGACTGAGTGAGAAACACACACTCACCTGGGTGGATTGCCAGTGCAGGCAGCCCAGCCAGGAGCTTATCAGGGAGATCAGAAAGATCATCAGGGACGCCTGGCTAATTGCTGCTGATCGAGAGGTGATGGAGAGGGGAGGAAAGCAGGTGAGCTGTGTATCACCGAGGCTGCACCCTCAGGAGCAACACATAAAGCTACGCATCACAGGCAAAACAGGCAAGCTGTTCCTAGACAGAAGCCCACAGCCGCGCGTGGCTAAAGGAGAACTAGGTGAGTCACACTTCATCAAAATTAAAAATGTTTTGCATCTCAAAAGCACCGTCAATGAAGTGCAAGGTTACCTCACAGAATAGAAATATTTCAAATTATATATCTGAAAAGAGAAATGTAATTCAGAAGATATAAAGAAATCTTATAGCTCAAGAATAAAAGGACACATGACCCAACTTAAAATGAACAATGAATGTGAATAGACATTTCACCAAGGAAAAAGATAAATGATAAATAAGCACAGGAATAATGCTAAACATTATTATTATCTGGAGAAATACAGAGTAAAACTACGAGATACCACTTCACATCGGTTAGGNAGGACATGTCACCCAACTTAAAATGAACAATGAATGTGAATAGACATTTCACCAAGGAAAAAGATAAATGATAAATAAGCACAGGAATAATGCTAAACATTATTATTATCTGGAGAAATACAGAGTAAAACTACGAGATACCACTTCACATCGGTTAGGGTGACTAAAGTAAGTAAGAAAGGTAGACAATTACAAGTGTTGATGGGAATGTGGAGAAATTAGAATGCTTATACATTCCAATTCTATTCCTCGGTATATATCTCAGAGAAATGAAAGTCTATGCACATACGAAAGCTTACACACAAATATTCATAGCAGCTCAGCAGCATTATGACCAAAAGCAGAAACAGCTCACGTGTCCATCACCTAGTGAAAGGCCAGCAAAAATGAGGTGTCACAAACAGTGGGCTGTTACTCAGCAATATGAAGGAACGAAGTGCTGATGCATACTACAGCAGGGATGGAAACTGTGACGTGGAAGGACGTGGTCACACAGGACCACACAGTGTGGGAGCCCCCGTACGTTAAACATCAGAACGGACAGTCCTCTAGAGACCAAGAGCCAGTTAGTGCTTGCTAAGGGTTAAGAGGAAGATGGAAAGAGGAAGGGGCTACTGATCGGTATTGAGTGAGTGAAGTCTCTCAGTCATGTCCGACTCTTTGGGACCCCATGGACTGTAGCCTACCAGGCTCCTCCCTCCATGGGATTCTCCAGGCAAGAGTACTGGAGTGGGTTGCCCTTTCCTTCTCCAGGGGATCATCCCAACCCAGGGATCGAACCCAGGTCTCCTGCATTCCAGGCAGACACTTTAACCTCTGAGCCACCAGGGAAGCCAATTGGTATTGGGAGTATTTAAAAATTAGCTCGTGCTAATTGTCCATTTTTATTATTTTAATTTTTAGAATTGAAGTATAGATAATTTGCAATGTGTTTATATGTATATGTATATGTGGCTATATATATATATATATTTCAGATTCTTTCCACTATAGGCTATTGCAAGACATTGAATATAGCTCCCTGTGCCACACAGTAGGGCCTTGTAGTTTATCTGTTTCATATACAGTAGTGTGTATCCGTTAGTCTAAAAATCCTGATTTATCCCTCCACAACACCTTCCCCTTTGGGAGCCGTAAATTTGTTTTCTATGTCTGTGAGTACATTTCTGTTATATAACTAAGCTAATTTGCATTACTTTTTAGATCCCACATATAAATCATATCATATGATTATTGTCTTTCTCTATCAGACTTACTTCACTGATTGCACACTTTTGATAGGTGAATTGTATGAGATGTGAATTATCTCAATAAAACAGTTCAAAAAAATCCACTCCTGAAACTTTACCAACAATCATTTGTATCTTACGATGAAAAGATTGAAGTTCAAACTGGAAAGTGGTTACCCAAAGCTACATATGTAAAAGGTAGCAGAGATATGTTTGAAACTGTAGACCAGAGCTTTGAAAGAAAACTTTTTAGAAAAAAAAAAAAAAGATTTGGGGAAGAGTAGTTTCATACTATTTACTAGAGCAAGTCAGGAGAAGTTTCTCAAGTATTATATTCAATAAGCATTTCCAAAACATACCTTCGGGCTAGGGCTGATGCTGAGGTGGTGAGGTAAATTCAAATAAAACATATCCTGTAACTTCAGTGAGCACAGAGGAACGTGGGAAACAAGGCAGCAAGCCCGTGCTGGGACGAAGTTGTCCTCTGTGGAAACACAGGAGAAGCACTGGAATCAAGCAAGACGCTTCGGGGTGACCTTTGGGCTGATTCTCGGAGGAGACCCAGGTTTAGGCTGGATACAGAAGTACTTCCTGGTTGAGGAGTTTTGACCGGTCAGTATACAATACTGCTGTCTTTCTCTCCAGAGTTTACAGTCCGTTGACAAGCAGACCCTAGAGTAAAAACATGGAGATTTAAAAAGATGTCAGCTTAGTCACTCATAAAGCTGTCTGCAAAATAAGATTTAAGTGTATGTCCAAATGGGTTTGCTAAGTTCAACCCTAAATTACAAGAAAGAGATATGTTGCCTCCTGCCAGTGTAGGTGCCCTGAAGTGGCGCTCTGGGAAATGCTCCATTGCCTCTGATGGTCTGCAGGTTGACAGGACACGGCTGCCGCGTGGGGGTCACTGCACGCGCGGGTGGCGGCTGTGCGGGGTGGATGGCCCACGAGAGCTCCGGCGCGTCTGTGGGCGTCGGTGCCAGGAGCTGGCTGAGGCCCTTGGTTCTCCTCTGAGGGGCTCTTCACCTCATGTGGTGCTGTCTCTCCACATTCTGTCTCTCCAGCAGAACAGCCTGGCATCTCGTAGCACAGCCAGAGGGGGACGGATGGAAGCTGTCAGGCCTTTCAAGGGTAAGACCCAGAACTTGTAAAATGCCTCTTTCTCTTCATTCTCGTGGTGTAAGCAAGTCAGAAGGCCAGCCGGAGCTTCAGGGGTAGGGAGTGTGTTCCACTTCTTCCTGATGAAACAGGCAGGCAGGGGAGGAACTGCTGGAAGCCTGTCCTTATGGGGCAATTCCCGCCTCTCACAACCAGCCATCCGCACGGCCAGACGGCCACTCTGACCCAGGGACCTTGATGCAGGGCCGAGAGCAGACAGTGCGGGTGCCTGCTGCAGGCCAGGATGCACAAGCGGGCAGGTGGTCCTGTGCCCCCAGAAGGAGTGTAGATTGCTGCAGCCACGGTGGAGAGCAGTAGGGAGGGTCCTCAGAAGCCTAGAGTTCCTATATGGATATGACCCAGCAATCCCATTCCTGGGATATACACAGAGAAAACTATAATTCAAAAAGATACACGTACCCCAATATTCATCGCAGCACTATCAACAGTAGCAAAGACAACAAAGCAACCTAAATGTCCATCAGCAGATGAATAGAGGAGATGTGATACAGTTAGGCAATGGAATATTACTCAGCCACAAAAAAGAACAAAAAGAATGCCTTCTGCAGCAACATGGATGGGCCTAGAGCTTGTCACACTAAGTAAGCAAAAAAAGGAATGACATAGACCACGTGATATCTCTTATAGGTGGAGTCTAAAATATGACACAAATGAACACGTCTATGAAGCAGAATCAGACTCACGGACACAGAACAGCCTGGTGGCTGCCAAGGGGGCGGGAGGGGAGCAGGCAAGGAGGGATGAACTCGAAATCTGGGGTTAGCAGACGCAAAGTATTATGTGTGTGATGGGTGAGCAACAGGGTCCTGCTGTGTAGGACAGGCAGCTATACTCAATAGCTTGTAATAAACCATAATGAAAAAGAATGTATTTATATGTACAACCAGATCACTTTGCTATATAGTAGAAATTAGCATAACATTATAAATGAGCTATAATTCGATTCAATAAATTTTAGAAAAGAGAGAGAGGAGGAGGAAGGTTCTGCTCTAAGAGCTCCCAAGTCTTTGTCCCAAGTTCACGGATCAGATGAGTTCTCCTTCCTTGGGGAAGAATGAGAGAGAGGGTGGAGTGCAACTTGAGTCTCAGGGAGAGCCCCCTCCTCCGGGAGCTTGAGGGGAAAAGTCGACCACCAAAATCCCAGGCCGAAGTCACAGGCAGCGTTTGCCAAACAAAACATCAGGGTGTGTGCACAAACTCTGCAACTTCTCATTAGTCAACATGGCCCAGAAAAGTGCCAGGAGGTTGCTTCCCAGGGCAATAAAACAAGCAGAACCAAATGGGCTTCCTTTTTCTGAGACAATCTCAGCTACCTTGCCTAACTCCCAGTGGAGTTTTTTGAGAGAAGTGAGCTCTTCTAAAATAGGATTTAAGTTTGAGTACACACTTGCGATGCCTGAAGATGGTTGTTTTAATGACAAGGGGGAGTAGGGCCCATGCTGCAGGGGGATGTATAAATTGTAGGGACAGGAAGCACCCCAAAGCGTGGCCAACTGGGTCATGGGACCCAGCTCCTCCCACGGCGCCGAGGTGTACCGAGGAGGTGCGTGACTCCTCCACCTAATTAATGAGGCAAATTCTGGGTCTGTTGGAGCTCACTCCCAGTGAACGCACAGTGAGGCAGGGTGCTTGCATTGAGATATGTTAATGAATGTTGTTTTAATTTTGTTCCATCTTCTCTCCAGAGCAACTGAGGTTTCACACTCTGGAAGAAGAAAAAAATGGTAGAGACAAGGAGCATTAGCAATGGACTTTCTCCCTGAGGTAACTCACCTGAAACAGGAACTGTGGTACAAAATAAATAAATATGAAATATAAACATTGCCATTTGGTGCAGATTAGACAAGGCTTCTTGTCCTCATTTTGGAATCCCACNACATTCTGTCTCTCCAGCAGAACAGCCTGGCATCTCGTAGCACAGCCAGAGGGGGACGGATGGAAGCTGTCAGGCCTTTCAAGGGTAAGACCCAGAACTTGTAAAATGCCTCTTTCTCTTCATTCTCGTGGTGTAAGCAAGTCAGAAGGCCAGCCGGAGCTTCAGGGGTAGGGAGTGTGTTCCACTTCTTCCTGATGAAACAGGCAGGCAGGGGAGGAACTGCTGGAAGCCTGTCCTTATGGGGCAATTCCTGCCTCTCACAACCAGCCATCCGCACGGCCAGACGGCCACTCTGACCCAGGGACCTTGATGCAGGGCCGAGAGCAGACAGTGCGGGTGCCTGCTGCAGGCCAGGATGCACAAGCGGGCAGGTGGTCCTGTGCCCCCAGAAGGAGTGTAGATTGCTGCAGCCACGGTGGAGAGCAGTAGGGAGGGTCCTCAGAAGCCTAGAGTTCCTATATGGATATGAACCAGCAATCCCATTCCTGGGATATACACAGAGAAAACTATAATTCAAAAAGATACACGTACCCCAATATTCATCACAGCACTATCAACGGTAGCGAAGACAACAAAGCAACCTAAATGTCCATCAGCAGATGAACAGAGGAGATGTGATACAGTTAGGCAATGGAATATTACTCAGCCACAAAAAAGAACAAAAAGAATGCCTTCTGCAGCAACANACGGTGGAGAGCAGTAGGGAGGGTCCTCAGAAGCCTAGAGTTCCTATATGGATATGACCCAGCAATCCCATTCCTGGGATATACACAGAGAAAACTATAATTCAAAAAGATACACGTACCCCAATATTCATCGCAGCACTATCAACAGTAGCAAAGACAACAAAGCAACCTAAATGTCCATCAGCAGATGAATAGAGGAGATGTGATACAGTTAGGCAATGGAATATTACTCAGCCACAAAAAAGAACAAAAAGAATGCCTTCTGCAGCAACATGGATGGGCCTAGAGCTTGTCACACTAAGTAAGCAAAAAAAGGAATGACATAGACCACGTGATATCTCTTATAGGTGGAGTCTAAAATATGACACAAATGAACACGTCTATGAAGCAGAATCAGACTCACGGACACAGAACAGCCTGGTGGCTGCCAAGGGGGCGGGAGGGGAGCAGGCAAGGAGGGATGAACTCGAAATCTGGGGTTAGCAGACGCAAAGTATTATGTGTGTGATGGGTGAGCAACAGGGTCCTGCTGTGTAGGACAGGCAGCTATACTCAGTAGCTTGTAATAAACCATAGTGAAAAAGAATGTATTTATATGTACAACCAGATTACTTTGCTATATAGTAGAAATTAGCATAACATTATAAATGAGCTATAATTCGATTCAATAAATTTTAGAAAAGAGAGAGGAGGAGGAAGGTTCTGCTCCAAGAGCTCCCAAGTCTTTGTCCCAAGTTCACGGATCAGATGAGTTCTCCTTCCTTGGGGAAGAATGAGAGAGAGGGTGGANGAATGTATTTATATGTACAACCAGATCACTTTGCTATATAGTAGAAATTAGCATAACATTATAAATGAGCTATAATTCGATTCAATAAATTTTAGAAAAGAGAGAGAGGAGGAGGAAGGTTCTGCTCTAAGAGCTCCCAAGTCTTTGTCCCAAGTTCACGGATCAGATGAGTTCTCCTTCCTTGGGGAAGAATGAGAGAGAGGGTGGAGTGCAACTTGAGTCTCAGGGAGAGCCCCCTCCTCCGGGAGCTTGAGGGGAAAAGTCGACCACCAAAATCCCAGGCCGAAGTCACAGGCAGCGTTTGCCAAACAAAACATCAGGGTGTGTGCACAAACTCTGCAACTTCTCATTAGTCAACATGGCCCAGAAAAGTGCCAGGAGGTTGCTTCCCAGGGCAATAAAACAAGCAGAACCAAATGGGCTTCCTTTTTCTGAGACAATCTCAGCTACCTTGCCTAACTCCCAGTGGAGTTTTTTGAGAGAAGTGAGCTCTTCTAAAATAGGATTTAAGTTTGAGTACACACTTGCGATGCCTGAAGATGGTTGTTTTAATGACAAGGGGGAGTAGGGCCCATGCTGCAGGGGGATGTATAAATTGTAGGGACAGGAAGCACCCCAAAGCGTGGCCAACTGGGTCATGGGACCCAGCTCCTCCCACGGCGCCGAGGTGTACCGAGGAGGTGCGTGACTCCTCCACCTAATTAATGAGGCAAATTCTGGGTCTGTTGGAGCTCACTCCCAGTGAACGCACAGTGAGGCAGGGTGCTTGCACTGAGATATGTTAATGAATGTTGTTTTAATTTTGTTCCATCTTCTCTCCAGAGCAACTGAGGTTTCACACTCTGGAAGAAGAAAAAAATGGTAGAGACAAGGAGCATTAGCAATGGACTTTCTCCCTGAGGTAACTCACCTGAAACAGGAACTGTGGTACAAAATAAATAAATATGAAATATAAACATTGCCATTTGGTGCAGATTAGACAAGGCTTCTTGTCCTCATTTTGGAATCCCACTGGGCCTAGGACACGCTATGCTCAAGGACTCTCCAAGTTGCTCGTTCTTTTTGTTGGTTATTCCTTCCTTTGTGCTTATTTTTAATGGCTTTTTTGTTCTTTTAAAGAACAATGCATTTGAAAGCATGTTAGGAGTAAACCAGGATATAAAGATATATCTATCTATGTTGAGTAACTAGCTGCGCTTGGAGGTTAAAACAGATCTTAGGATAAAGCGTGAAAAAGAGAAAAAAAGCTGTTAGCTGCTCAGTCATGTCTGACTCTTTGAGACCCCATGGACTGTAGCCCGCCAGGCTCCTCTGTCCATGGGATTCTCCAGGCCAGAATACTGGAGTGGGTTGCCATTTCCTTCTCCAGGAGATCTTCCCAACCCAGGGATTCAACCCAGGTCTCCCACATTGCAGGCAGATTCTTCACCATCTGAGCCACCCGGGAAGCCCAGGATGAAAAGTGGATGCAGGTTTTGTGGAGTCCAAAGCTTATATAATCTGGGTGCGCCCTTTAAGAAAAATAATTCAAATTAAGAATATAAAATTAGGCCCTAGGCCTTAGAAGGAGCGAATGTAATTGGGGGATGTTAAAGTTTAAATGTCTTTGGTTTCATGGCAAACGAGCATGGACTACCTCAACTGGCCCCTCGGGTCCCCTGACCAGCTGGGTTCAGCCTGCGGGGACCTCTGCAAGAAGAGGGGAAGGCGTCCGCGGGGTGAGGCCGCTCCTCTGACCCCCCGCCTGGCTTTGTCTCAGATGGACAGCGCTGTTGCTCGCGAGCCTCTGACTCTACACAGATACCCCCCGATCCCGGGTGCCTCTCCCTCTCCTTCGGACTTTGGGTGAGGACAGCTCAGGTTCCTTCAGGGGCTGGGTGAGGTCTTGAGGCTCCTTATTTCCTTATACCCACACTTTTGTTAAAAATCTTCCCCCTAGATTCATTCTATTTTAAATGGCCCGTCTGTTTTGTGTTGGTAGCTTGACTGATACATCCGCTAACACACAAATGCAGTCACTTCCTTCTCTCTTTCTGGCGGACTGGACTTAATTTCATTTATCTGGAATAGCATTCTTTACTGCGTTCTGCGTCTGTAGTGGTCTACACCCACCTGACTCTCTTCGTCTAAGGAGGAGCACCTCCCACGTTAGACCGCTGCAGCAGCCCTGCTAGCCCGTCCTTCCAGTAGAGAATCCAGGCACCCAGTTAGAATGACTGAATCTGGTGTTTGATTAAATCTGCCTCTTTCTTCCTCCTTCTCCCCCGTGTCGTTAGCAACTGAACTCTAAAAGCAGCCAAGCTAGCAATGTTTATTTCCACATAAAAGTCCTTCTGTATATGGCACATTATTTATCAAAATAAAGTAATTGAAAAGATATAATCATAGTGAGGAAAAAAACTACAGACTTAAGAAGGCATTAATTTCATTATTATGCAAGAAACACTATAATTTTTTTTCCCATAAATCAACCCATTTCATAGCTTCAGAGGAAAATTTGACCATATCCAGTTTCCATGTTCCACTTCTCAAATTTTGCACAGTGACAGTTCAGTTCAGTCACTCAGTTGTGTCTGACTCTTTGCAACCCCATGGACTGCACGCCTCCCTGTCCATCAACTCCTGGAGCTTGCTCAAACTTGTGTCCATCGAGTTGGTGATGCCATCCAGCCATCTCATCCTCTGTCGTCCCCTTCTCCTCCTGCCCCCAATCCTTCCCAGCATCAGAGTCTTTTCCAATGAGTCAGGTCTTTGCATCAGGAGGCCAGAGTGTTGGAGTTTCACTGTGACAAAGTGCTTGGAAAAGATGCTATGGGATGAGTCATGGGTCATTTGTCCACAGAGTTATGCCAAGGTCAGCATTGTTCCTAAAGCTCTCTATTTCATCTTTTTCAGGTTCAGGGACTAGCATCCTTCTTTGAAGCTTCCTCTGCAGAGTTCCAAAGAATAGCAAGAAGAGATAAGAAAGCCTTCTTCAGCGATCAATGCAAAGAAATAGAAGAAAACAACAGAATGGGAAAGACTAGAGATCTCTTCAAGAAAATTAGAGATACCAAGGGAACATTTCATGCACAGATGGGTTTGATAAAGGACAGAAATGGTATGGACCTAACAGAAGCATAAAATATTAAGAAGAGGTGGCAAGAATACACAGAAGAACTGTACAAAAAAGATTTTCATGACCCAGATATTCATGATGGTATGATCACTCATCTCGAGCCAGACATCCTGGAATGTGAAATCAAGTGGGCCTTAGGAAGCATCACTACAAACAAAGCTAGTGGAGGTGATGGAATTCCAGTTGAGCTNCTACTTCTTCAGCCATTTGATCCATTTGCTGAAGTCCCCTAAAGTCTTAGCGTAGAGGGACAGAAAAACCACAGAGAATTCCATCTTCAGTTTTGATCACAGGGGAGAGGAGCAGAGAGGAAACAGAGGGTGAAAAACCTGCACAGTGATTCACATTTTAAAATATTATTCCCCCATAATATCATGCACTGAGTTGGAAAGCTAAGTGCATGGCTATGGAGAGGAACTGGAGCAGGAATGTAGAACTCATGAAATTTGGACTGGATTGAAGAGGAGCTTCAGACAGATGGAGGGAAAGCAGATGAAAAGGTCAGCCCTCATCAGAATCAAGTCATCTCCTGGCCTTTATAATGACTGAATCCATAAGGGCTGGCTTCCCTCTGGACAGACACGGATATTCCCAAGGAGAGATGTGATCATACATGAGCTTGAGATGGCAATTCAGCTGTACTGTTGTTTCATGAGCCTTCCCATCAGAGTGTCTGAGTGACAGGGTGGGAACCCATGTGTCACCCTTCAGTTTCACCGGAGATTGTCCCACAACAGGAAATCAGCCACCAGGAGCGTCTGTGGAGAGGTCTGGCCCTACCCCACCGGAGAAGTCCCCTAGGCTGCCTCCGTGTGACACTGTCTCTTATGTGCAGCTTCATGGGGTCACTCGCTCCAAGCATCACGTGCTCCTCCTGGCTGCTTCGTGCCCTTCCCACCCAGGCCTCCCTAGCCTGAATCCTCTCGATCGCAGCTCTGTCGTTTCTTGNGTCTCTTACGTGCAGCTTCATGGGGTCACTCGCTCCAAGCATCACGTGCTCCTCCTGGCTGCTTCGTGCCCTTCCCACCCAGGCCTCCCTAGCCTGAATCCTCTCGATCGCAGCTCTGTCGTTTCTTGCGTCATTTCGTAAACTCACCGAATGTGTAGATTCACCAAGTGAAACCTGCTTCCACTTCTCCTTTTAGTCACTTGCCCAGGAATTCACATTTCTGGATCAGTGGTTCTCAAATTTGAGCGTGCCTCAAAATCACCTGGAGTTGAGCTGGGGTGGGAGTGGACTTTTTTGAACACATATTGCTGGGCCCCATCACCAGAATTTCTAATTCAGTGAATCTGGAACATGAAATGTTAGTGAAACGTGAGAATGTTAGTTTCTTTCTTTCTTCTTTTTTTTTTTTTTTTTTACTTTCTTTCTTATTAAAAAAAATTAATTTAATTATTTTAATTGAAGGCTAATTCCTTTACAGTATTGTGGTGCTTTTGGCCACCCATCGTCATGTGTCTCCCATCCTGACCCCCCCACCACCTCCCTCTCCACCCCATCCCTCTGGGTTGTCCCCAAGCACCAGCTTTGAGTGCCCTGCTTCATGCATCAAACTTGGACTGGTCATCTATTTCATATATGGTAATATACATGTTTCTAGGCTATTCTCTCAAATCATCTCACCCTCTCCCTCTCCCACAGAGTCCAAAAGCCTGTTCACATCTGCGTCTCTCTTGCTGTCTCGCGTACAGGGTCAGTGTTACCATCTTTCTAACTTCCGTATACAGGTGTTAATATGCTGTATTGGTGTTTCTCTTTCTGGCTTACTTCACTCCACTTTCATCCACCTCATTAGAACTGACTCAAACGTGTTCTTTTTCATAGGCGAGTAATAGAGAATGTTAATTTCTAACAAGTGTCCAGGATCACGCTGATGCTTCTGTCTCCAGGTGATGCTGCTGCTCTGGCAATGCCAGAACACAAACACTTACACTGAGAAACAGGAGACAGTCCTGCTCTCCTGAAAGCAAAGTGCTTCAGTGACATTTAGATCATGCTATTTTTCTCTGGTCAAAAATGGTTATTTGTTTCCCAGCCTGTGTGCTTTGCTACAGTCTAGGCACCTGAGAGAATGTAAGAATATTTTTTTGTCTGTAGTTACTTTCAGGCCAGGCTTATGCAATGTTGTGTGAATTATTTATTTACTAAATATTTAGTAAGCACTTACTTTCTGTGGTAGGTATTATGAGATGGATGAATATGAGACACGCTGCATCTCATCTGATGGAGGTAATACTATGCTGTCAAAAGCCTGCAACTTTTGGAGTCCCACAGTCTCGATGAAAGCCCACCTCTGCAGCAAAGGATGGTGGTGTGGCTGTGCACCGTCTGCGTTGATTGCAGACCCCAGGGCCGCTGTGTCTTTTAGCTAAACTTGACCTAGATTTCCAGTAATTCTGTTCCTTGTATGATTCTAGCAAGGGGTGGGCACAGGAGAAATCTGTGTAAGATTTGGAAGCAGTGGCCATCACGCACCCGCTGTGGCATCCTGTGCCATCATCACTGACCTGAGGGCCCACCTCAAGGGCATCAGCAGCAGCCAGGCCACAGTCCCCACCCCTCCCATTTCCTCCTTCAGCTTCCTCAAAATACAGTCCAGGTGCTGTACAGCCTGGTGGGAAAGGGCGCCAGCTCCTCCTTCACTTTGCCCGCTTTATCAAGACTGGGGGCACGGAGACACAGACACGGGCTCCAGTTTGTCTTCGTGGGATCCAGTTTGTGCTGGGGGGACCCACGCTTTCCTTGGGTTCCAATTTGTCCTCCACTTACATAAAATTTTCTTAAGACTGTGAGCCCTGGTCACTTACATTGTCTTTCCTCCCACACCAGAAAAAGAGACAACTTTGCAGAGATTCTTTATCAGCTCTCATGATCATGCAAGATCCAATCTCTCACCAGATCCCTTATCTCACATCCCTCTTAGTGGTTCCAACTATCAAATCCCAATAAATAGACGTTTCATGTAGACTATGACACAGATACCTCTCTTGAGAGTTTTGTGATGTACAACCTTTGTGATCAAAGGCCTTAACCCTGTCTAAATACTTAAGATCTAAATGACCTTGTCAATCTGTGGAGCTTAACTTCAATTTGCTCATGTGTAAGCTGAAAACAGGGCTTCCCAGGGGGCACTGAAGTGAAGTGAAGTGAAGTGAAGTCGCTCAGTCATGTCCGACTCTTTGCAAACCTATGGACTGTAGCCCACCAGGCTCCTCTCTCCATGGGATTCTCCAGGCAAGAGTACTGGAGTAGGTTGCCATTTCCTTCTCCAGGGGATCTTCCCGACCCAGGGATTGAACCCGGGTCTCCTGCCTTCCAGGCAAACGCTTTAACCTCTGAGCCACCAGGGAAGCCTAGTGATGAAGAACCCACTTGCCAATGCAGGAGATGCGATAGCTATGGTCTCCATCCCTGGGTCAGGAAGAACCCCTAGAGCAGGAAATGGCACCCCACTCTGGTATTCTTGCCTGGAAAATCCCATGGGCAGAGGAGCCTGGCGGGCTACAGTCCATGGGACTGCAAAGAGTTGGACACAGCTCAAGCTACTGAGCACAGTCAAACTGATAATAGTAAGAAGTAGCTCAGGGTATTAGTCTGAGGATGGAATGAACTGGCACACACGAAAGCTGTTGCCCACTCTAACGCAGTGCACTCACGCCATCCCAAGTTGCTGTCCTCTGGATCATGATTCTGTTTATTTTCTCTGTATCAACTATTGCCCTGTAAACTGTCTTATTTATTCCCTTCACGTTTATGATCCATATTCCTCCACTAGAACATAAATTCTATGAGGGCACGTGCTCCGTCTACCTTGCTTGCCATTCTATTTCCAATCCCTTGTCCCAGAACAGGCTTCGGTGCTCACCCAGGATGATGGAGGATGGATGGATCGAGGCTAGGAGGAGTGTGAGAGGGTGAATGAATGCAATGCCTCTAAGGCTGGCTGTCCCAGTTCATGGTGAGACTCAACATGTCACAGCATTCTTTAATGAATTTGTAAACTGACCGTGGAAAGGTGTTCCCATTGCCACAGTATCTAACAGATGGAGATATAGGCCATAACGTGGTACTTACAGAATCTGAGGCTACAGGGAAGCCATACTTGGTTAAACAAGAAGCCACGGTAACCATAAAGTTTCTTTTAAAGTTACAAATAACCATAAAGGCTTCTTTATGGTTAAGAAGACATTTCAGTGATGGATAAAATCAACGGGAGAAGTTTGGATGGCAGGGTGGTAAAGGGGGGAAAGCCCAGGTGTTCAGAAAAGCATAGGATGCGTTTGAATAGCATAGTCTTCAACGTAGCGCTGTGCTCAGTTCTCAGTCATGTTCAACTGTTTGTAGCCCCGTGGACTGTGGTCTGCCAGGCTCCACTGAGCATGGAGTTTTCCAGGCAAAAATACTTAAACACGCTGCCATTTTATGTCGGGGATCTCTGCATCCGGGGAGGGAACAGGCGTCGCTTGCGTCTCCTGCACTGGCAGGCGGATTCTGTGTCCCTGTGCCACCTGGGAGCTCTTGACGTAGAGTTAGTAAGAGGAAATGTGTAGAAAATAAACGAGGTAGAATGGGAGGATAGAGAAGGAACAAATTAGGGAAGCCGTTTTCTTGCTCTAAATATGAACTTTATTTTTTTGAATAATATCTCACTAAACATGTGCTTCACAAGGCACTAGCTAGTCAAGATCTAGGGAAAGGGGCCTTCTGTTCACGAGTGTATCCTTTCTCTTCCTCTGCGAACACTCCAAGTGCTTCTCCATATTCAAGTCTCAGGAAGACCCTGCAGTCAAGTTAACTTTTTAAAGTTTTCTTAAGATGGTGGTCCCTATATTTACTGGTGGAAAATCGTGCAACATGCACGTTGATTTCCAGGAGAAATCCAGCACGTGATGGATGAATTTCAAGAAGTTCTTTGCCAACACTCTGTAGCGGCTACCAAGAAACATGAAGATGAATAGTTTACATTCCAGGCTATGAGTGACGTAGTGTTGTGTACTGAAAAAGCCCCAGATTTAAGTCGTGACTCAGAGATGGAGAGCAATACAATCAGAATACAACCGCAGGCAAGGTCCTCTTGAAGCGGCAGATCTCAGACTTGAGGGCTGAGGAATGAGGACAAACAAGCTGGGAAGTGTCTCAGTTCAGTTCACTCAGTTATGTCCGACTCTTTGTGACCCCATGAATCGCAGCACGCCAGGCCTCCCTGTCCATCACCAACTCCTGGAGTTCACTCAGACTCACGTCCATCCAGTCCGTGATGCCATCCAGCCATCTCACCTTCTGTCGGCCCCTTCTCCTCCTGCCCCCAATCCCTCCCAGCATCAGAGTCTTTTCCANTGCTCAAACTCATGACCATTGAGTCAGTGATGCCATCCAACCATCTCATCCTCTGTCTCCCTCTTCTCCTCTTGCCCTCAATCTTTCCCAGAATCATGATCTTTTCCAATGAGTTGGCCCTTGCAGCAGGTGGTAAAAGTATTGGAGCTTCAGCTTCAGCGTCAGTCCTTCCAATGCATTTTCAGGGTCGATTTCCTTTAGGATTGACTGGTTGGATCTCCTTGCAGTCCAAGGGACTCTCAAGAGTCTTCTCTAATACCACAGGTCAAAAGCATCAATTCTTCAGTGCTCAGCTTTCTTCACAGTCCAACTCTTACATCCATACATGACCACTGGAAAAATCATAGCATTCACTAGATGAACCTTAGTCGGCAAAGTAATGTCTCTGCTTTTGAATATATTATCTAGGTTGGTCATAACCTTTCTTCCAAGGAGTAAGCATCTTTTAATTTCATGGCTACAGTCACCATCTGCAGTGATTTTGGAGCCCCCCAAAATAANAGTTGTGTCTACACTTGTCGAAAAATTTGAATTTGGGGTTAACAGTGAATGTGCTCCTTTATGCCCCTTCTTTAGTGGGGACGATGGGGTCCAGGCCAGGTGAGGAATCCCGAGAGACCCCAAGGGAAGCAGAGGCTAAACCCTGGGTTACTCTTGACATGTCAGAAGGCCAGAGTTGGGAGCCTGAATGCAAACCCCATGACCCATAAGAGGGCTGGAAGGAAAGACCCAACTGGACGATGAGGTGTGATGCAAAGTGAAGAGCTGGTCAAGGAAAGAGGACCGAGAGAAAAGAGAAGCCACACTTAGGTAAGCAGGAGACGCACAGATGCCATTAAGACTGCGGTTCCGTGAGTGATCAAGGCCATTAAGACTGCGGTTCCGTGAGCGATCAAGGCCAGGTGACTGTGCAAGTGTGAATGGGAGGAAAGTGAGGTTAAAGGCATTGGAGATGGGGCGTCATTAAAGTCTGAAAGCTGATGAGGGTGAAAACAGGCATGGTCTCACAGGGAGTGGAGGCCTCCGGCAGGGGCCAGATGAAACTTTGCTCTCATCGCTGCTTTCTTTAGGGAGAGGTGGAGAGGTCCCTAGGGGAACATTGACATGGACTTGGCTGTGGCAAGTTGTCTGGGCTTTCTGCAGCAGGGTTGAAGCTAGACCTCCAGGAACAGAAGAGCTCACATTCCCCTGTCTTTAGCTAAGACCCCTGTGGCTGTTTATCTATGGGATCCCCAAGCAAAGAGCTTCAACTTCTATTAATGGTAACTTCCTCTAGTGTGGCATGGCTCTCTCTGTATCTGCAGATTCTGGGTCAGTACTAGTATGCACGTTATCATGTAGTATGAACTTGATAAATATTTGATGAGTGAATGGAAGGAGAAAGGAAGAAAAGAAGGAAGGGAAGTAGGGAGAAAGGGAAACCCTGCCAAAGATGTGAGAACATGTAAAGATCATTTAAGAACATGAGCGCATGCACGCTAAGTCACGTCAGTCCTGTCCAGCTCTTGTGACCCCATAGACTGTAGCCCACCAGCCTCCTCTGTCCATGGGATTCTCCAGGCAAGAATACTGGAGTGGGTTGCCATGCCCCCCTCCAGGGGATCTTCTCCATCCAGGGATCGAACCTGCGTCTCCAATGTCTCCTGCAATGCTAGGTGGATTCTTTACCACTAGCTCACCTAGGAAACCCTGACATCATGAGTCTCTGATAAAACCTAAGGACATTATGTAAATGCCTAATGACATGAAACACGACCTCTATGATTTTTTTGAGGCACCAAACTTTTCTATGATTTTTGAGGCACCAAACCAAACCCAGTATATCTTTTGCTCTGACATCTTCTGATTCTTCATCTTTATCCCATAGTGTAAGCAAAAGACAATCTGGTATTTGCATGCATGAGTCAGCTTTCAGTAACAGTTGTCCGGCGCATTTTCTGTGAACGCAAGACCCATCTGAACACTAATAACACAGGCCCGTCTACACTCAGCCAGAACGTGCTGCCGTCTTCTTCAGGCTCTGCATTTGTGGATTCAATCAACCACAGATTGAAAATATTGAGGGAAAAATCCCAGAAAGTTCCAAGGCCAAAACTTACATTCGTCACACCAGTAATTACTCACATAGCATAAATGTATTTGATATATAAGCAATCTAGACATGATTGAAAGTATACAAGAGGATATACATAAGCTATATGCAAATACTATGCCATTTCTTGGCTTGGCCAAAAAGTTGGTTTGGATTTTTCTGTAAGATTTTATATATTATATATATATATATAAAAGACTTGAGCATTGGCAGATTTTGGTATCAGAGGGGGTCTTGGAACAAATCCCTCTTGGACATCAAGGGATGACTCTATAGAGACAAGAGTAATCAGAAAATGAAGCAAAGCAGAGATGGGCACTGTCCTCTGATGAACTGAGCAATGTTGAGGAGAAGATGGGTGTTTGGAGTCTAAAATCAGTCCAGGGCATCTGCATAGACACAACAAAGATGTCCTTCACAATCAGAAAAATAGCACTTTTCGTTTGCCGTTAACATTTGCCTACGTCCAGTGTCAGTGGCCACAAGAAAAGTTGGCCAGGCGGAGTTGGTTAGCCTGAATTCTTTGGGGAGAGAGAAGGAAAACCAGATTACTCCAGTATGAAGGCAATTTAAAATCCGTAATAAATAAAGTAATGAGATTTTCAGAGAATCACTTAAGCAGGAAAAATGGTGTGAAGTTACTAAATCTATAGCAAAATAAGGGTTCTTCAAAAGTTTTAGCTCCTAATTTATTAAACAGTAATTTCATGTTTATTTTCTAATAAAAAAGAAAAGATCTCTCTTTCCTGGTTTTGTGTAAAATCTAAATATTGTTTTGTTACATGTATAAATTTACTGCTGAAATTTTACTGCTGAGAATCTGCATAGCATAGCACATTAAATGGATATTGATCTAACATTAGAAATAAAAATACCCATTAAATTAATCAATAAGGATCTAATTCCTGATGAACTCAGCAGCCTAAGGTAGGGTATATTTGTCTGCCTTTCCCCTTTCCACGTAAACTATTTCATGTTATAGGAAATAATCCAACATTTAAAAGATTATACTGGGGGAAAACAGCATTGGTGAAAGCTGCAGTTTGTAATTGCAAAGTTAATTATCTTTCCTAAACCATCAGTTGTCACTTAGAGAGACCAGATTCTTGCAGACTCTCCAGGGATTTTCTTTATTTCATTCCTAATGGCTTGGGACCCACCATTTTGCTGTCTCTGAACATTTGGTCACTGAATGCACCATTTATGGAGTATTGTTTAATTAAGGACAAATTAAGAGAACTGTGCACAGAATTTAATTTCATAGACTCCGTAAATTCTTTTAAAGAGGATAGTAACTATGGGCATGATAAGTCTCATTATCCATTGCTTCTGTAAGGTACTGACAATTTATTGTTTGCCACAGTTCCAAGTTTTGTTTACTCTTCAGGGGATTTTTTTGGGCACCGCACTTTTTCCTGTGTGCTTTTTCCACTGTGCTTCACAGCAATCCTATGGAGACAACCGGCTCCTCATTAACCCCTTTGGTTCTGAATCAGCCCAGAGGCAGAGGACCACATGCTTGGAAGATTGCATCTGACTTTTGTAAAGACTAGTGATTTATGGCAAGGGTCAAATAAAAAGTGACATCATTAGAACATGTGCTTAATGATCTAGATCCTGGGATATAAAATATCTCAAGTGGATAGTCATTCATTTATTCTTTCATTTGACAAATATTTATTGAGTGCCTGCTACGCACCACGAAATATTCTAATATAGAATGTACCATTTACTAAGAAGTAGAGGAGTTCTCAAATATTTTGGTTTAAACATTTTTGAGAATAAATTGTTTTTTTTCCTCAGGATCGCCTCTAAGAAGTCAAGTGCAAATAATGCTTTTTCTGCTGTTGCTTTGATAAAATAGTTTTGTATTTGATATGGACTCAGAGATCTTATTATCCAAACTCCCATATGTTACTAATGAGTAATTTGAGTTATAGAGAAGTATTTTTACCTGTCCAAGTTCATTCAACACATTAGTATCTTACCAGATACTCCAGTGTTCTTGCCTGGAGACTCTCAGGGACCGGCGAGCCTGGTGGACTGCTGTCTATGGGGTCACACAGAGTCGGACACAACTGAAGCGATTTAGTAGCAGCAGCAGCAGCAGTAGATACTTAAAGCCTCACATATAAAATTACTTTAAAGTAACTATAATTATAATATAATAATAAATATCTGTAATGCTAACGCTCTTATATTTGCATATAAAAGAAGCTCAAACCAAACTCTAATCGGTGAATTTCTCATAAAGATATAGAAGCTCCAGGACAAACTGACACCAGGAATCTGATCATCAGGCGTCTCTGCGATCTTATATCTCTGCCCCCTGGACAGCTCCTTTTTTTTTTTTTTTCCTTTTTAAATATTTTCTCCTTCCATTTGGAAAACAGAGCTGCCAAAAATTCCTGGATTTATGCATTATATTCTGGCAACTCAGACATATAGTCCCTCCTGTTCCAAATCAAAATTCCCAGGAATTTTTGGGAAAACTTGAGGCCAAATATCTTCTGAACCAGTCCATCATGGCTAGTTAGGAAAGCTGTCTTGAGGGCACTGTGATTAATTCATGTTAGAGGTCCATCAAGGATCAGTCAGCTAATGAGGGAGTCCATCAAGAGAGTATAGCAGGGACTGGGCAACTGCGGAGGGCCGATGTGTATCTCTTTTGAAACTGGGTGCTCCTGCTAACAGAGAAGGCAATGGCATCCCACTCCAGTGCTCTTGCCTGGAAAATGCCATGGGCGGAGGAGCCTGGGAGGCTGCAGTCCATGGGTTTGCGAACAGTCAGACAAGCCTGAACGACTTCCCTTTCACTTTTCACTTTCATGCATTGGAGAAGGAAATGGCAACCCACTCCAGTGTTCTTGCCTGGAGAATCCCAGGGACGGGGGAGCCTGGTGGGCTGCTGTCTATGGGGTCGCACAGAGTCAGACACGACTGAAGCGACTTAGCAGCAGCAGCAGCACCTCCTGCTAAAGTCGTAGGAGTTTTATTCAAAGAACTGAAAGCAATACAAATGTCCTTCAACGATAAAATAGCTGACTATGTTGTGCTGTTTTGTAGAGTAGCACACTGCACAGCAATAGCAAATGAATGAGCTGCAGCCACACACCATCACAGGCATCAGTTTCCCAAGCGTAAGTCACAAATGTAGGTTTCGTGTGTGAGAAAAGCCGCAGATGAAAAACACATACTGGGTTATTCCTTTTATGTAAAATTTTTAAGAGTCAAAGCTTCACGCTCAAGCAGTTGAAACTATCAATAAAACCATGAAGTTATTGAAAAATCAGGATTATCTTTGGGTGAATGATGAATGTTTAAAGGGCCCACGAGAAGGGTTTTGGGGATCTGGCAACGTTTTATATTTTGAACCGGAAGGTTTCACATAGGCATTGACTGTGAGAATTCACTGAGCTATATATTTACGTCTTGTGTACTTTTATAAGGGAATTATTATTCATCATAGAAAACAAGCCAACTTTTCTAATAAAGGTCTTGGCCCGTGCACACTTACCCAATCCCGGGATATTGACAAAGAAAAGGAGAGACAATGGAACCATTTCAGGGCTCTTGGAGCGGAGGGGCCTTAATCTTATTTCTGCTCTAGATTTCCAGGTGTTAACAAGTCTCAGCAGATTGTCTTCCTGCTCCTAAATCCGGCGCATGGGGAGGGGCATCTGACTGCTTGCTGGATGGCCCAGCCTAAGCGCCCTGCGGAGGCCTCTTGAGTCCCCGCGGGTCCTAAGAGAGCGTGGGGTGAGCAGCCCGTGGAGCCGCGGTGGAGCTCCGGAGACAGTCCCCCGGCGGGGCGCAGGGTACGGAGAAGCTGCGGTGAGGCCGCCACTGATGATGTTCCACAGACCCGCATCCTCGCCGCTCTTTCTTTAATTGTTATTATTTTACTCTGGCTGCACTGGGCCTTCACTGCTGTGCCGCGGGCTGTCTCCAGGGGCGCTGAGCGGGGTGGGGGAGGCTACTCCCGGGTTGCCGCTGAGCACAGGCGCTGGCTCCTCGCACCGCTGTGCACGGGCGCTGGGCCTGCGGGCCTACAGCGCGCGCTCAGGAGTCACGGGGCACAGGCTTAGCAGCCCTGCAGCTTCTGAGATCTTCCTGGACCAGGTTTCGAACCCGTGTTCTCTGCACTGACAGGCAGATTTTAGCCACTGGGCTGCCAGGGAAGTCCATCCTTGCAACTTTTAATCCTCAGGGTTCATGAGACCCACAGGCCCCTCTGGACTCCCTTAAAAGAGAAAACCGCTTTTAGAGTGAAACAGTTTCAAATCTAAACCTTCCTTTAAATCTAAACCATCCTTCGAAACCTTCCTTCCTTCAAATCTAAACGTCAGTGGATATAAGATTGTGAAGGAAACGCCCAAGTAATATATTGCAAACATCCTTATGTATCAAAGCACAGAGTTTGGTACCTACTTGAATAGAATAATAGAGAAACGTACAGGAAAACCAATAAGAACCACAGAAAACTTAACCTCAAAATTATAAATTTAATATCCACAAGTGAGCTCTTCATAAGTTCATTTAAAATAGTTAGAATTGGCTGATAGCAGCACATTTGACATAATAGTTGTAAGAAGCAGAGAGCTGCTGTTATTCTAGTTTGTAATAAATCTCAGAAGAAGCCAGTTTCTAGCATGGACTCAACAGTTGTGCATTTTCAGGGCCTTGGGTGGGTAGTTTATATTAACTCTTCCCTGTAATCACAAGGTGGTTGCTACAAATTAGCTCCTACAAACTCATTCAAAGCAGCAAGAAGGGAAAATGCTGGGGAATGACATATCCAAGATGTGACTCACGGATCTCTGCTTACAAAACTCCTGTTCAGAGCCAGGTTCACTCTTAACTGAAATAAAGAATGTGGACGTTTAATCAGACTCATACTATCCCAGTTGCCAAGAAACAAGAGTGAATTGGCTGTGGAATAGGTGACCGAGGACATCTTCCACACTGTTGTGGCCTCCTATTATTTATTAAAACAGTGTCACATCAAAGGATGATCCCTGTGGGGACAGAAATCACTTAAGAGCACTTATTAAAAGGTTGTTAAAGGCAGCTTCAACCTAAACTGTATCAGAAGCGATTGTCTACCTTATTAGAGACGAGTTTGGGAAAGGCCTATGACTTTAAAAGAGGGGTCATAGTCCTATCTAAAACACGGAATTCATCAATATGCATTGTTTTCATTTACTTTCTTGAATAATATTATATAACTTCTGCATTTTCAAGGCAAAATTGATATACAAGAGGAAGAACATTTAAAGTACCTCCAGTTCCTTCTGGGTTTCTCTTGTGGCTCAGATGGTAAAGAATCCCCCCACAATTCAGGAGACCTGGGTTCGATCCCTGGGTTGGGAAGATTCCCTGGAGGAGGGCACGGCAACCCACTCCAGGATTCTGGCCTGGAGAATCCCCATGGAGAGAGGAGCCTGGCGGGCTGTAGTCCACAGGTCACAAAGAGTCGGACACGACTGAGCTCCAAGCACATAATTTCCTTCTGGCCCTATTTCCTATTTTCATCTATTAGTAATCCCACATCATCTTCAGTAAATGGAATCCTGAAGTCCTAACATCATTACAATATATGACTATTTCTTTGCTACTGAAGCAACCAATCCTTAACTATTTTTCCCCAAACTGAAAAAGTCTTTTGTAGAGATAGCATCATTCTTTACAAAGTTATCACCTATTTGGCAGCCCTTCACCCACCAGAATGAGAAATAAATACACCCACTTAAAAAAAGTGAACACATTTTAGGCAGTGTGTGTGTACCTGTGTGTGTCTCTGTGCAGGCATATACACACATTTATTCATAAAGTGGGGCCAAGACAGAGTTCATAAAAGGCTAGATCACTGAACACAAGATCTGGGACTAAATCCTTGCAATTTGCATTTCTACCATTACAGAAGAAATAAGACAGTAAACATTTGGTTATGGGAAAGAAAAACTTAATAAATCCACAGCTAGATAAATGAGTAGATAAAGCTCCAATATGTGCCCTCAGATTTGCAGGTGTGCACACTCAGATTTGCAGACAGACAAGAGGGTTTTGTTTTATCATACTTCATAAAGAATCCCCTAGCCATGAACTAAGTCCTAAAATATTTAGATAAGATGGAGTGTATACAGAGGGAGAGGAAGGAAAGAGGAGGCCTGATGTGGAAGAGAGGGCAGACTTGGAGGGGAAGCACTGAAGAGCTCAGGCATGAAACATCTTCTGAATCACAGCTAATGGACTGCTCACACAACACTCAAATGCTATAGAAGAATTATACCAAATCCAAAACCTGTCAAAGGAGATTTAGCCACACAGTTCAGAAGTTATCCCCCATTGGGTAACTGTCTATAATCTTGCAACAAACCCCAGAAGTGTTCACGGTAGTTATTCCATATGCTAAGGGTAGCATAACATTTCAGAGCTGTCAGTTTTAATTTCAGCTTTATTAATTTTACCATAAGCCCACAGACGTATATTTCAGAAGGCATATATCACAAAGATCGTAAACTCCCACAAAGAAGCTGGTGATAGTTATAGGTTATGTCACAGGTTTGATGGGAATTAGATTCATCAGGAGACTAGTAACAGGTTTAATGTATATGTCAAAGCATGCATGAAGAAAATAGCCTGCCCACAAATTGACAGTTAGGACATGTCCAAGTGATTAAACACACTGTGCAGAGATGGTTTTTTCTCATTAACACCACATTGTGTTACAAAAATGTGAGCTTTAAAGCAAACCTAGGAGCTTGTGATGAAAGGTTTACTTTTTTAAAGAAAACTATTTTTATTTCTAAAAGCACTGCTTGTTACCTCAATATTTCTCAGTAACTTGATTATTTTTGTGAACTGGAATCAAAATTTTTATGGTGTATTAGCAAACATTTTTCTATCACTGACTGGCTGATGTCTGTGGGCTTTAAAATGTATATACTGGAATGTACTGTGGTAAATTAAAATATTATAATTGCTGCACATTCTTTGCCACTCATCCAACTGAGAGAAAGAATCTGTTTCCCTCTCCTTGAATTTGGGGTAACTTTGGAACTTGTTCCATAGAGTAGAATGTGGGAAGAATCACTCTGTTTAGCTTTCATGGATGATGAGCCTTAAGATATCATAAAACAGGCTCATCTGTGTGAAAGCAGTCACAAAAAATTCTTATATTATTTATTAAAATTATTAAATCTCAAAGATGAGCCAGTGGCAATTGCTGGAACCATTGATCATGACGACATAACGGTTGGGAACCTGAGTGCTCTCACCTTCACCTCTTAGCACCTTCACTCCGGAAGCCAGCTGCCATGTAAGACGTCCCACCCCCGTGACACCTCCACGCTGTAAGGAAGCCCGAGTACTCGGAGAGAAGTTGCTGGGAGGAGAGCTGCAGGCAGCATCAGATGTGCAAGAGAAGCTTGCTTAGGTCTTCCGGCCTGGCCTTATCAGGAGCTGAATGCAGCTAAATGAATTTTAGCTGATGCCATGTAGAAGAACTGCCCAGGAGAGCGCCATCTAAATTCCCAACTCACTGTACTTCTTTTAAGCTACTGTGTCTCAAGGCTGTTTGCAGCAGGACCACCAACAGATAAGCCACATGGATGGTGTGCGGCGTATGCGTGCGCTTGCCCTTCTGTGCCGTGTGTATCTTCATGAGAGGAAACTGACCAGGGTTAGGAGCTACTCCTTCAGCCCTGGCCCCAGGCTGAAGGCAAGAATACCAGACCTAAGACCAGCTGAAATGAAAAACACCAGACTCAGCTGGACCTACGGCCAGCTCCGGCTGCCAGAGCTCAGCCTAGAGATGCCGACCGCGGCCGCTCCACACACGCGGGAGAAACGAATGCTTCTGGTGTCTGCTGCAGTGATTACCACGCAGCAATAGCTGACTGATGCCATTTCTTAGAAGATTTGGGAGAAAGAGACAAGTGGGCTTTTGAAGAGGATTTGCTGAATACTCCCTGAGTACTTGGATGGCATCCCTGACTCAATGGACATGAGTTTGAGCAAGCTTGAGGAGATGGTGAAGGACAGGGTAGTCTGGCGTGCTGCAGCCCGTGGGGTCGCCAAGCGTCAGACACGACTGAGCGACTCAGCAACAACAGCAACCCTGTATACATGGGAATTTTGGCTCCACTGGGCAAACACTGGACAGAGAGAAAATACAGAGGGGAATTGATTTAAAAACCGATCTGATGAAAAGAAAACAAAACCCTGAGTGGGGACCAGTGTAAAGCAGAGAGACAAGTTTAGAAAATGAGCAGAAGAAAAATCACCACGGGCCAATGGACATGGCTTCCTTACACCTTAGCAGCAGCTAGGATTGTGACGCTAATCATAGCGTCTCTCACATTCATATTGCCCTTTGGTTCAGACGGTAAAGCGTCTGTCTACAGTGCGGGAGACCCGGGTTTGATCCCTGGGTTGGGGAGATCCCCTGGAGAAGGAAATAGCAATCCACTCCAGGACTATTGCCTGGAAAATCCCATGGACAGAGGAGCCTGGTAGGCTACAGTCCATGGGGTCGCAAAGAGTCGGACACGACTGAGCGACTTCACTTCACTTCACTTCACTCCAAAACTGAAAGCCCGTCTAGTACACACAGTAGCGCTTTTTGCTATTTGACCCTCACAATATGCAAATGAAGAAAACAGGGAAGGCATTGCTTTCTATTTCATAAATTAGACAAAGCTGAGAGAGATTAAATGCCTCATCTGCTGCAAAAAACTTGTCTCTAAGACTTTTCCTCTGAGATCTAGCCCTTTATAGAGCAATGCTTTTCATCGCAGTTTTACCAGGAAAAGCAAAAAGGCTCATCCCAACCCGGAATTCAGTAGAGTGCCTTGTCTAAGAACCGCAGAATGCTGCCAAGTGTTCGCAGTGCTTGTCTCGGGCCGGGTCTGCGCCGCCGCCGCCTCGCTTGGTTTCGTTGTGGAGCTGCGGTATCATCCAGGTCAGCCCTCCCCGCTCCTTAGTGGTTGGCCTCCCACCTAATGCTGCCGCCTGACACTGAGTCCCGGCAAAGGATGAAGTCAGAAACTGGGGGGAAGGCGTAGTGTTGGCTCCTGTGTAATGGATTAAGCAGAAGCAAAATGCCAGCCGTAATTGAAAATATATCTTGGTCCTAGGTTGATATTTAGTATCTCGTCCATTAGCTTTCTGGCTTGAGAGTTCATAGCCTTTGCGGTCATCCCATTTGAGGGTTCTAATTTGGGCATTGTGGTAAAGTCCATTGTCAGCACTCAATGGGGCTATTAATAGGAAAATCTACAAAGTTCTGTTGTATTAGATTTTCTTGCTTTGGTGTATTCTTCCACAGGAGTAACAGAATCACTGCCTTTCTCATTAAAAATATTCTATGCTGATATTCCTTTAGCCAAACACATTATTAATTGCTCAACTAGTTTTAGCATTTTTGGTCTTCTCTGACTAAAAGCCTGGTATTTTATTCTACAAACAAGTATCACCTATATATGCCAGGCATTTTGGTACAGGTTAAATAATACACCGACAGGGGAGCCTGGTAGGCCACAGTCCATGGGGTTGCACAGAGTCGGACACGACTGCAGCGACTTAGCAGCAGCAGCAGCAGCGGTAAAGAACCCATCTGGCGATGCAGGAGACACAGGAGACACGGGTTTCAGTCCCTGGGTCAGGGAGCTCCCCTGGAGAAGGGCATGGCCAGCCACTCCAGTATTCTCGTCTGGAGAATCTCATGGACAAAGGAGCCTGGTGGGCAATAGTTGATGGGGTTGCAAAGAGTCGGACAGAGTTGAAGTGACTTAGCATGAACATGCAAATTCTAAAAACATTTCTTTGGCTGGGATATTTGCTAATTTTTATGATAAGAAAGTAATTAAACCTTCCAAGTCCAGTTAAGTAAATTAGATTAATCTGTTTGATGATTTGTATTTTCAAGAGACTTGTAGATCACTTCCAATGAGAAAAATGTTCTATAAGCTCATTAAGGGATCTTTTCCTATTAAAATGTGGGCAGAAGGGAGACAAGATTCACATGCATGTAGTGTGTGCACACACTGCTCTCTCCCTCATCCCACGAGGTGTGCTATCTGAGGTCATCGGAGGGGTCTTCAGATCATGTGGTGCCAGAATGCCTTCACAAGACTATTCCCCTCTCCAGAATCCCCTCCAGATTCTTCTGCAGACACTGGATCTTCTGCAGACCCATGGGAATGGTAGAAAGAGGTGTTCCTTATCCTATTGTGCTGCCTCTTCTAAGGCAAAATTTCCCATTCCTGAGCTTCCCAAGTCTCTCCATCAAAATGGCCTCAAGCTAGCCTACACCTCTGTGATAGGGTACTATAAGAAATATATATATGTATATAGACACATATTGGTTTCTGTTCCCAGATCTGGCCAGAGCTCCTAAAACCTACTGCAATTTCCTAAGCAGTAAAGGTGCTGGATGTATCTTTTATTTTAAGAGTTGATCTTGGACCCAGGTTTCTGACTCAGAGCTCCTAAATTCTTTGGAATTTTCTGACTGATGGGAGGGACTTTTAGCTCAGATGACTCTTGGTGGGATCCTGGATGGGGGCTGGTCACCAGAAAAACCAAGTCAGGATGAGAAGCTTGGACTTTCATTTCCATTCTCCATCCTCCAAGGAGGAGAGAAAGGTTAGGTTACATTGACCTAATAATTGATCACAGCTTTGAGATGAAGCTTCCCTGCATAAGAAACCCTGAATGATAGGGTTTAGAGGACTTCTAGTTTGGTGGACATGCAGAAAAGGGAGGTGGGTGCCTGGAGAGGACATGGGTTTAGCCTAATACCTCTTAAACTGTATCCTCTCTAGTAAGTAAACTATTTTCCTGAGTTTGGGGAGCCATTCTAGCAAATTACTGGACACGAGGTGGGGGTCATGGGGACCCTGATTCACAGCTGGTTACTCAAAGGCACAGATGCAAACCTGGGACTTGCAAGTGGCATCTGATATGTGCTCAGTCTTGTGGGGCTGAACCCTTAGCTTGTAACATCCGATGCTAACACCATGTAGACTGTGTCAGAAAGAACTAAACTGTAGGACACACAGCTGGCGTCAGAGAACTGGTTAGTGTGAAAAAAATCCCAGACATCTGATGACATAAGTTAGCAGAGCAGACAAGAGAATCAACAATCACCCAACGCTTATTATACAAGTATATGAAGCATGTGACAAAGCAAAGATGGCTTCTGAGTGTAAGACTGGACAGGATAATTAATAAAGAGTTTCTGCCAACAAGAACTCACAAACATGGACATTTCCTTCAGCATCTTGAATATGGTTACATGACGAATAAAATGCATTTGAAACTTTTTATTAAAAAAAAAGAAGAAAGTACAGTTTTTGTTGAATCCTCACCTCTCTCCCCTACAGTCACACTGTCCATTGTACGTCCACACATTGGCTATTGGGCACTTGAAAAGTCACTAGTCCAAATGGAGATGTGCCTTAGTGTAAGACACATACACTTCAAAGATTTAATATGGGAAAAATGTAAAATATTTATCAATAATTTTATATTGATAAATGATATAGGATAAAGTGATAGGATGGATAAATTGGGTTAAATACATTATTAAAATTAACTTCACCTGTAGTATTGCTTGAACAGGCTACTGAAAATAAAGATACATGTGTGGCTTACATTAAATTCTATCAGATANTTTTTTTTTTTTTTTTCCTTTTTAAATATTTTCTCCTTCCATTTGGAAAACAGAGCTGCCAAAAATTCCTGGATTTATGCATTATATTCTGGCAACTCAGACATATAGTCCCTCTTGTTCCAAATCAAAATTCCCAGGAATTTTTGGGAAAACTTGAGGCCAAATATCTTCTGAACCAGTCCATCATGGCTAGTTAGGAAAGCTGTCTTGAGGGCACTGTGATTAATTCATGTTAGAGGTCCATCAAGGATCAGTCAGCTAATGAGGGAGTCCATCAAGAGAGTATAGCAGGGACTGGGCAACTGCGGAGGGCCGATGTGTATCTCTTTTGAAACTGGGTGCTCCTGCTAACAGAGAAGGCAATGGCATCCCACTCCAGTGCTCTTGCCTGGAAAATGCCATGGGCGGAGGAGCCTGGGAGGCTGCAGTCCATGGGTTTGCGAACAGTCAGACAAGCCTGAACGACTTCCCTTTCACTTTTCACTTTCATGCATTGGAGAAGGAAATGGCAACCCACTCCAGTGTTCTTGCCTGGAGAATCCCAGGGACGGGGGAGCCTGGTGGGCTGCTGTCTATGGGGTCGCACAGAGTCAGACACGACTGAAGCGACTTAGCAGCAGCAGCAGCACCTCCTGCTAAAGTCGTAGGAGTTTTATTCAAAGAACTGAAAGCAATACAAATGTCCTTCAACGATAAAATAGCTGACTATGTTGTGCTGTTTTGTAGAGTAGCACACTGCACAGCAATAGCAAATGAATGAGCTGCAGCCACACACCATCACAGGCATCAGTTTCCCAAGCGTAAGTCACAAATGTAGGTTTCATGTGTGAGAAAAGCCGCAGATGAAAAACACATACTGGGTTATTCCTTTTATGTAAAATTTTTAAGAGTCAAAGCTTCACGCTCAAGCAGTTGAAACTATCAATAAAACCATGAAGTTATTGAAAAATCAGGATTATCTTTGGGTGAATGATGAATGTTTAAAGGGCCCACGAGAAGGGTTTTGGGGATCTGGCAACGTTTTATATTTTGAACCGGAAGGTTTCACATAGGCATTGACTGTGAGAATTCACTGAGCTATATATTTACGTCTTGTGTACTTTTATAAGGGAATTATTATTCATCATAGAAAACAAGCCAACTTTTCTAATAAAGGTCTTGGCCCGTGCACACTTACCCAATCCCGGGATATTGACAAAGAAAAGGAGAGACAATGGAACCATTTCAGGGCTCTTGGAGCGGAGGGGCCTTAATCTTATTTCTGCTCTAGATTTCCAGGTGTTAACAAGTCTCAGCAGATTGTCTTCCTGCTCCTAAATCCGGCGCATGGGGAGGGGCATCTGACTGCTTGCTGGATGGCCCAGCCTAAGCGCCCTGCGGAGGCCTCTTGAGTCCCCGCGGGTCCTAAGAGAGCGTGGGGTGAGCAGCCCGTTGAGCCGCGGTGGAGCTCCGGAGACAGTCCCCCGGCGGGGCGCAGGGTACGGAGAAGCTGCGGTGAGGCCGCCACTGATGATGTTCCACAGACCCGCATCCTCGCCGCTCTTTCTTTAATTGTTATTATTTTACTCTGGCTGCACTGGGCCTTCACTGCTGTGCCGCGGGCTGTCTCCAGGGGCGCTGAGCGGGGTGGGGGAGGCTACTCCCGGGTTGCCGCTGAGCACAGGCGCTGGCTCCTCGCACCGCTGTGCACGGGCGCTGGGCCTGCGGGCCTACAGCGCGCGCTCAGGAGTCACGGGGCACAGGCTTAGCAGCCCTGCAGCTTCTGAGATCTTCCTGGACCAGGTTTCGAACCCGTGTTCTCTGCACTGACAGGCAGATTTTAGCCACTGGGCTGCCAGGGAAGTCCATCCTTGCAACTTTTAATCCTCAGGGTTCATGAGACCCACAGGCCCCTCTGGACTCCCTTAAAAGAGAAAACCGCTTTTAGAGTGAAACAGTTTCAAATCTAAACCTTCCTTTAAATCTAAACCATCCTTCGAAACCTTCCTTCCTTCAAATCTAAACGTCAGTGGATATAAGATTGTGAAGGAAACGCCCAAGTAATATATTGCAAACATCCTTATGTATCAAAGCACAGAGTTTGGTACCTACTTGAATAGAAGAATAGAGAAACGTACAGGAAAACCAATAAGAACCACAGAAAACTTAACCTCAAAATTATAAATTTAATATCCACAAGTGAGCTCTTCATAAGTTCATTTAAAATAGTTAGAATTGGCTGATAGCAGCACATTTGACATAATAGTTGTAAGAAGCAGAGAGCTGCTGTTATTCTAGTTTGTAATAAATCTCAGAAGAAGCCAGTTTCTAGCATGGACTCAACAGTTGTGCATTTTCAGGGCCTTGGGTGGGTAGTTTATATTAACTCTTCCCTGTAATCACAAGGTGGTTGCTACAAATTAGCTCCTACAAACTCATTCAAAGCAGCAAGAAGGGAAAATGCTGGGGAATGACATATCCAAGATGTGACTCACGGATCTCTGCTTACAAAACTCCTGTTCAGAGCCAGGTTCACTCTTAACTGAAATAAAGAATGTGGACGTTTAATCAGACTCATACTATCCCAGTTGCCAAGAAACAAGAGTGAATTGGCTGTGGAATAGGTGACCGAGGACATCTTCCACACTGTTGTGGCCTCCTATTATTTATTAAAACAGTGTCACATCAAAGGATGATCCCTGTGGGGACAGAAATCACTTAAGAGCACTTATTAAAAGGTTGTTAAAGGCAGCTTCAACCTAAACTGTATCAGAAGCGATTGTCTACCTTATTAGAGACGAGTTTGGGAAAGGCCTATGACTTTAAAAGAGGGGTCATAGTCCTATCTAAAACACGGAATTCATCAATATGCATTGTTTTCATTTACTTTCTTGAATAATATTATATAACTTCTGCATTTTCAAGGCAAAATTGATATACAAGAGGAAGAACATTTAAAGTACCTCCAGTTCCTTCTGGGTTTCTCTTGTGGCTCAGATGGTAAAGAATCCCCCCACAATTCAGGAGACCTGGGTTCGATCCCTGGGTTGGGAAGATTCCCTGGAGGAGGGCACGGCAACCCACTCCAGGATTCTGGCCTGGAGAATCCCCATGGAGAGAGGAGCCTGGCGGGCTGTAGTCCACAGGTCACAAAGAGTCGGACACGACTGAGCTCCAAGCACATAATTTCCTTCTGGCCCTATTTCCTATTTTCATCTATTAGTAATCCCACATCATCTTCAGTAAATGGAATCCTGAAGTCCTAACATCATTACAATATATGACTATTTCTTTGCTACTGAAGCAACCAATCCTTAACTATTTTTCCCCAAACTGAAAAAGTCTTTTGTAGAGATAGCATCATTCTTTACAAAGTTATCACCTATTTGGCAGCCCTTCACCCACCAGAATGAGAAATAAATACACCCACTTAAAAAAAGTGAACACATTTTAGGCAGTGTGTGTGTACCTGTGTGTGTCTCTGTGCAGGCATATACACACATTTATTCATAAAGTGGGGCCAAGACAGAGTTCATAAAAGGCTAGATCACTGAACACAAGATCTGGGACTAAATCCTTGCAATTTGCATTTCTACCATTACAGAAGAAATAAGAGAGTAAACATTTGGTTATGGGAAAGAAAAACTTAATAAATCCACAGCTAGATAAATGAGTAGATAAAGCTCCAATATGTGCCCTCAGATTTGCAGGTGTGCACACTCAGATTTGCAGACAGACAAGAGGGTTTTGTTTTATCATACTTCATAAAGAATCCCCTAGCCATGAACTAAGTCCTAAAATATTTAGATAAGATGGAGTGTATACAGAGGGAGAGGAAGGAAAGAGGAGGCCTGATGTGGAAGAGAGGGCAGACTTGGAGGGGAAGCACTGAAGAGCTCAGGCATGAAACATCTTCTGAATCACNATTTAGATAAGATGGAGTGTATACAGAGGGAGAGGAAGGAAAGAGGAGGCCTGATGTGGAAGAGAGGGCAGACTTGGAGGGGAAGCACTGAAGAGCTCAGGCATGAAACATCTTCTGAATCACAGCTAATGGACTGCTCACACAACACTCAAATGCTATAGAAGAATTATACCAAATCCAAAACCTGTCAAAGGAGATTTAGCCACACAGTTCAGAAGTTATCCCCCATTGGGTAACTGTCTATAATCTTGCAACAAACCCCAGAAGTGTTCACGGTAGTTATTCCATATGCTAAGGGTAGCATAACATTTCAGAGCTGTCAGTTTTAATTTCAGCTTTATTAATTTTACCATAAGCCCACAGACGTATATTTCAGAAGGCATATATCACAAAGATCGTAAACTCCCACAAAGAAGCTGGTGATAGTTATAGGTTATGTCACAGGTTTGATGGGAATTAGATTCATCAGGAGACTAGTAACAGGTTTAATGTATATGTCAAAGCATGCATGAAGAAAATAGCCTGCCCACAAATTGACAGTTAGGACATGTCCAAGTGATTAAACACACTGTGCAGAGATGGTTTTTTCTCATTAACACCACATTGTGTTACAAAAATGTGAGCTTTAAAGCAAACCTAGGAGCTTGTGATGAAAGGTTTACTTTTTTAAAGAAAACTATTTTTATTTCTAAAAGCACTGCTTGTTACCTCAATATTTCTCAGTAACTTGATTATTTTTGTGAACTGGAATCAAAATTTTTATGGTGTATTAGCAAACATTTTTCTATCACTGACTGGCTGATGTCTGTGGGCTTTAAAATGTATATACTGGAATGTACTGTGGTAAATTAAAATATTATAATTGCTGCACATTCTTTGCCACTCATCCAACTGAGAGAAAGAATCTGTTTCCCTCTCCTTGAATTTGGGGTAACTTTGGAACTTGTTCCATAGAGTAGAATGTGGGAAGAATCACTCTGTTTAGCTTTCATGGATGATGAGCCTTAAGATATCATAAAACAGGCTCATCTGTGTGAAAGCAGTCACAAAAAATTCTTATATTATTTATTAAAATTATTAAATCTCANTTTGGAGATGACTCTTGAGAGTCCCTTGAACAGTAAGAAGATCAACCAGTCCATCCTAAAGGAAATCAGTCCTGAATGTTCATTGGAAGGCCTGATGTTGAAGCTGAAACTCCAATACTTTGGCCACCTGCTGCGAAGAACTGACTCATTGGAAAAGACCCCGATACTGGGAAAGATTGAAGGTGGGAGAAGGGGACGACAGAGGATGAGATGGTTGGATGGCATCCCCGACTCAGTGGACATGAATATGAGCAAACTCCAGGAGTTGGTGATGGACAGGGAGGCCTGGTGTGCTGCAGTCCACAGGGTGACAATGACTCAGACACGACTGAGTGGCTGAATTGAACTGACTGATGATGGAAAATGCTTCAAGACACATCCACTCTGAAGATGAGACCAATGAATACTGTGGTTTATCCTGAGGATCATCCTCCCCAGCAGCCTCCAAAATGCAAGTAACAGGGGAGAACAAATCTGACTCCATATTGGACCTGTTCCTAGTACTTTAACCTTTGTATTCTGTTGTTTTTCGCTACAAGTTAATCATTAAAGTCATAGTGCCCGTTTCTTAAAGTATATATAATGGACCACCTTTCAGAATCCTTCCTCCAATGGCTGAGCTAAAATACCNTTAACCTTTGTATTCTGTTGTTTTTCGCTACAAGTTAATCATTAAAGTCATAGTGCCCGTTTCTTAAAGTATATATAATGGACCACCTTTCAGAATCCTTCCTCCAATGGCTGAGCTAAAATACCTTTGTTTAGCTCACAGGAATCATTCTGACCAGGCTCACCAAGGGATGGCTGCAGTCAAAAAGAAATTAGCACATCCCGTCCAAAGTATGGCCAGAACCAAGAAATGCTTGCAACAACTTACCACTGTCTAACTCTTCCTCCTCACCTCCCAGTCTGCTATTAATGAAAGGAGCACCAACCCTTGCAAGGTGGTTCTTTGGAACACCAATCCCAGACCTCAGCAGTTTGCTGGATTTCCACATAACGCCTATATCCCTTGCCCCAACACCTCATCTGTTGATTTATTGGCCTATTGTGTAGCAAGCAGTATAGGCTAGGCTTTGGTAGCGTGTTGTCCTGGAGTCCTTCAGAGTTTTTTGGGTGGTGGGAGACTGGGTCAAAGCCTGCACTTCAAACCTTGCTTCAGCGAGAGACAACATGCTGAGGCTTGTTTTACATACACAGGTCCTACATAGAATTTGTCTGATTGAGGCATTCTATTGAATGTTCATTTCCAAGCCATTGGTTTAGTTCAGACCCTCATGTACAAAAATGAAGTGAGCTGACCCTTGACGCTCCGTGAACTGATGGTACGCTTTTCAGCTTAGCCTGCTGCTTTTCTGGGGTTTGCCATGGCGAGAACAGAGACAGCTGGAGATCACTGTCAGACCCAGCCTCAGCTGTTCTCTAGTCAGCCAAGGGCATTGTGCTGAGAAGCCATCAATTATCCCAACTAGTCAATGAGAGTTTGCTGTTATAAAGGGACTCAATTGAAGATAATCCATAAAAAATCAATTACATTATTATTTCTTAATTAGGGCACTTGACAATATAGCTTTCCTCAGCAAAGCCATCAATGAATAAGCACATAAATTCACATAAATAAATGCTGCTTCCATTCCACTAAGCTCCTCTATAAGATCACGGTGACCTTTATCACCAAACATTCTCCCAGAAAAGAACATTTCCCTGTTTAAGAAAACTCCCAAGCTGTTTTTCTCTTTGGGATGAAGAAATGAACCCACCACAAATGCTAATAATGCTGACAGTAATATTTGGAGATTATTAAAATATCTTTTAATATTTGTGTAAGTGCTGTCACAGTTTATTTCCTCTCTCTGAAGCGGTAGTGAACTTAACCCTGTGCCTGACGTACGCCGAATACACTTGCACAGCAGCTGATAAGGGTGTGCCTCACTCTGGGACCCTGTTTCCAGTAACCCTTCTCCATCTCCTGATTTTATCCCATTTCAGCTGAACTTCTTTCCAGTTTCTCTGTTTTGCTCATTTTAATTTTTTATTTGGCTACACAGTGGGGCTTGTGGGATCTTAGGTCCCTGACCAGGGATCAAGTCTGTGTGGCCTGTACTGAACACATGGAGTTTTAACAGCTGGACCACCGGAGAAGTGCCCCCCCCCATTTCTAGTAATTACTGTCTCTCTCATTTGCAGCATTGAGAAAATCTTATGAACTTAGTGCTGCATTAGTTTAACTTGCTTATTCAGCCATAATTTATGGGATGGTTGATATACAGCAGACATTCAGTTCAGTTCAGTTGCTCAGTTGTGTCCAATTCTTTGAGGCCCCATGGACTGCAGCATGTCAGGCTTCCCTGTCCATCACCAACACCCAGAGCTTGTTCAGACTCATCAATCAGTGATGTCATCCAACCATCTCATCCTCTGTCATCTCCTTCTCCTCCTGCTTTCAATCTTTCCCAGCATCAGGGTCTTTTTCAATGAGTCAGTTCTTACATCAGATGACCAAAGTATTGCAGCTTTAGCTACACCACCAGTCCTTCCAATAAATGATCAGGATTGATTACCTTTGGAATTTTCTTTATGTTTGATATCTTTTCTGTCCAAGAGACTCTTAAGAGGCTTCTCCAATCCCAGAGTTCAAAAAAATCAATTTTTTGGTGCTCAGCTTTCTTTATGATTCAACTCTCACATCCATACATGACTACTGGAAAAGCCATAGCTTTGACAACGTGGACCTTGTTAATAAAGCAATGTCTCTGCTTTTTAATAAGCTGTCTAGATTTGTCATAGCTTTTCTTCTAAGAAGCAAGCATCTTTTAATTTCATGGCTGCAGTCACCATCTGCAGTGATTTTTGAGCTCAAGAAAATAAAGTTTGCCACTGTTTCCATTGTTTCTCCATCTATTTGCTATGGAATAATGGGACTGGATGCCATAATCTTAGCTTTCTGAGTGTTGAGCTTTAAGCCAACTTTTTCACTCTCCTCTTTCACTTTCATCAAGAGGCTCTTTATTTTCTTCTTATGTTCCGTCATAAGGGTGGTGTCATCTGCATATCTGAGGTTATTGATATTTTTCCCAGCATTCTTGATCACAGCTTGTGCTTCATCCAGCCCGGCATTTCACATGATATGCTCACCATATAAGTTAAATAATCAGGGCAACAATATACAGCCTTGATGTACTCCTTTCCCAATTTGGAACCAGTCTATTGTTCCATTTCTGATTCTAACTATAGCTTCTTTACCTGCATACAGATTTATCAGGAGGCAGGCAAGGTGGTCTGATATTTCCATCTCTCCAAGAATTTTCCAGTTTGTTGTGACCTACACAGTCAAAGGCTTTAGCATAGTCAAGCAAACGTTTTTCTGAGGTTCTCTAGCTTTCTGTATGAGCCAATGGATGCTGACAATTTGGTCTCTGGTTCTTCTGCCTTTTCTAAATCCAGCTTGGACATCTGGAAGTTCTCAGTCCATGTACAGCTGAAGCCTCACTTGGAGAATTTGACCATTACTTTGCCAGTGTGTGAGGTGAGTGCAGTTGTGCGGTAGTTGGAGCATTCTTTGCCATTGCTTTTCTTTGGGATTGGAATGAAAATTGACCTTTTCCAGTCCTGTGGCCACTGCTGAGTTTTCCAAATGTGCTGGCATATTGAGTGCAGCACTTTTACAGCATCATCTTTCAGGATTTGAAATAGCTCAACTGGAATTCCATCACTTTCACTAGCTTTGTTGGTAGTGATGCTTCCTAAGGCCCACTTGACTTCACACTGCAGGACATCTAGGTAAGTGATCACAGCATCGTGGTTATTTGTGTCATTAAGGCCTTTTTTTGGTACAGTTCTTCGGTGTATTCTTTCCATCTCTTAATATCTACCCTGCCAGGAGCCAACATGAGGAACTCCGCCCATGGCAAAGGTCATGAGGAAGGAGACTTCGGCAGGATCGAGCCTCAGGAAATCCCCTGTTCCCGAGCATCTACCCTCAAAACCAGAGTCTGTTTTATGCTCTCACCTACACCTCTGACTTTATGGGGGGCTCTCTCCCATCACCATTTCTTTCGGAGAAGAAGTTAACTTGCAGCTCCAGCTAATAAAAATTCCTGGGCGTGACAAGAGTGTTTCAACTTACAAACTCCTCTGAGGGTTCTCTAGCCTGCCTGAGCAGGTTCGTCCGGCCACATGTGATTGTTTACAGCCTCCCAACCGTGAGAGGCATGAGATGCTTTAAAACTTTCTAAATACAGACTCTTTTGAGAAGTTAGAAGATTATTAGTATAGTATAGTGGGTTGATTAGAAATTATATTGGTGAAGAGTTTTTTCATTTGTTGTGCCAATAATTACTACTAATTCCCTGCCCTGGGTGTGACAAGGGTGTCTCAGGTCAAACCTCTCTGCTAACAGACTAGCTTGTGTGACAACCTCTCAACCATAAACAGCACAGAGAGTTTGGAGTATTTTGAAAGTCTTAATTAGCATAGGGCTTTTCTAATTGTTGAGTCAATGATTGCCACCAGGCCTCCATATCCTTAGGCACCTGGGAATATATTAATCAATGTATTTGGAATATAGAAAAGGAAATATAGTAGTTTTGAGGTTAGCAATACTAGACTTTTTGAGTTAATGAATTTTCTCTTTTGTTATAGATCACTGTACTTTGTTGTAAATCACTGTGTCCTTGCTATGTAAAAATGTAACTTTATCACTATCTTAAGACTAAGTAGATCTTAAGGGGAATACTGGTGAAGGGTTTTCATTTGTTGAGCCAGTATTTGCTGCTAAATGTCCATATTCCTTGCTCTTATAATGAATATAGCTAGCATATGGGAGAAATAAGTATTAACCTTTAAGATTAATCATGAAAACCTTAAGCTAAGTAAATTCCTTTCTTGATTGTAACTCACTACACCCTCACCCTATAGGAATGCAACTTTATTTGGAGGGTGGCGCCTGGTTTAAGAAAAAATCACCCCTGGAAAAAATAAGTTTTCTGGTTAACTGACTGTTATCAGAAAGGGCCACGAAGTGTCAGCAGGCCTCATGACCAGAAGATAATGTAAAAACGCATAAGACCTTTGTATAATTTTGTATGAAGCACCTGATTGTGACAAGGGT
>SJYW01035409.1:229199-241463 GCA_006410735.1 Raphicerus campestris | reverse complement strand
TAAATAAGTTTTTTCCTAGGACGCCTACTCTGTCTCCCCTTCGAATTACCCTGGATTCACCCAGGCTGGACCTGGGCACTACCCCTTCTGTAAGGTCCATAATGTTTCCGTCCTTTATCATGCCCATGTGTGTATGAAATGTTCCCTTGGTATCTCTAATTTTCTTGAAGAGGTCTCTAGTTTCCCATTCTATTGTTTTCCTCTATTTCCTTTCATTTGCCATGAGGAAGGCTTAAAGCTCTCTTATCTCTTCTTGTTATTCTTTGGAACTGTATAATCAGATGGCTATATCTTTCTTTTTCTCCTTTGTCTTCCACTTCTCTTCTTTTCTTAGCTATTTTTAAGTCCTCCTCAGATAACCATTTTCCCTTTTTTGCATTTCTTTTTCTTGGGGATGGTTTTGATCACTGCTTCCTGGACAATGTCTTGAACCTCCAACTATTATTCTTCATGCACTCTATCTATCAGGTCTAATCCCGTAAATATATTTGTCAGTTCCACTGTGTAATTGTAAGGGATTTGATTTAAGTCATACCTGAATGGTTTTGTGGTGTTCACTACTTTCTCCACTTTTATTTGGCAATAAGAACTTCATGGTCTGAGCCACAGTCAGCTCCTGGTCTTGTTTTTGCTGACTGTATAGAGCTTCTCCATCTTCAGCTGCAAAGAGTACAATCAATGTGATTTTGGTGTTGACCATCTGGTGATGTCCATGTGTAGTGTCCTCCCTTGTGTTGTTGGAAGAAAGAGAGTGTTTGCTATGACCCCAGTGCTTTCTCTTGGCAAATTCTCTTAGCCTTTGCCCCGCTTCATTTTGTACTTCAAGGCCAAATTTGCCTGTTACTCTAGGATCTCTTGACTTCCTACTTTTGCATTCCAGTCCCCTATGATGAAAAGGACAACTTATTTTTGGTGTTAGTTCTAGAAGGTCTTGTAGGTCTTCATACACCCATTCAACTTCAGCTTCTTTGGAATTAGTGAACGGGCATAGAATTGGATCCCCATGATAGTGAATGGTTTGCCTTGGAAACCAATAAAGATCATTTTGTCATTTTTGACATTGCACCCAAGTAGTGCATTTTAGACCCTTTTGTGGACTCTGAAGGCTACTCCATTTTTTATAAGGGAGTCTTGCCCGCAGTAGTAGATATAATGATCATCTGAGTTAAATTCTCCCATTCCAGCCCATTTTAGTTCACTGATTCCTAAGATGTTAATGTTCGCTCTTGCCATCTCCTGTTTTACCACTTCCAATGTCCCTTGACTCATGGACCTAACATTCCAGGCTCCTGGGCAGTAATGTTCTTTACAGCATCAGACTTTACTTCCATCACCAGTCACATCCACAGCTGGGCACAGACTTCACTCCCATCACCAGGCACATCCACATCTGGGCATTGTTTTCGCTTTGGTTCAGACTCCTCATTCTTTCTGGAGTTATTTATCCTCTCTTCTCCAGCAGCATATTGGGCACCTACTGACTGGGGAGTTCATCTTTTAGTGTCCTATCTTTTTGCCTTTTCATACTGTTCTTGTGGTTCTTAGGCAAGAATATTGAAGTGGTTTGTCATTCCCTTCTCCAGTGGACCGTGTTTTGTCAGAACTTTCCTCCAAAACTCCTCTGTCTTAGGTGGCCCTACACAGCATGGCTCATAGTTTCATTAAGTTAGAAAAGGCTGTGATCCAAGTGATCAGTTTGATTAGTTTTCTGTCATTCTGGTTTCCATTCTGTCTGCCCTCTGAAGGGTAGGGATAGAAGACTGTGGAAGCGTCCTGATGGGAGGGACTGGCTGTGGCAGAATCTGGGTCTTGCTGTGAGGGGTGGGATGCTCAGTAAATCTTTAATCCATTTTTCTGTTGATGGGTGGGGCTGTGTTCTCTCCCTATAGTTTGTCCTGAGGTCAAAGTATGGTAGAGGTGATGGCAATAAAGGCAATCTTCTTCCAAAGTCCTTGTGCCAGGACTGATCCAGTGCCCCTGACCCCGTGGCAGGCCACTGTTGGCCCATGCCTCTGCCAGAGACTCCTGGACACTCACAGACCAGTCTGGCTCAGTCTCTTGTGGGATCACTGCTCCTTCCTCCTGGGTCCTGGTGGCACAAGGGTTTTTTTGTGCCCTCCAAGAGTCTGTTTCCCCAGGCCTCTGGAAGTTGTGTAATCAAATCCCACTGGCCTCCAAAGTCAAATTCCCTGAGGGGGTCTCAGTTCCTTTGCCAGATCCCCAGGTTGGGGAATTTGGTGTGGGTCCTAGAACTTCCATCACGGTGTGAGACTCTCTCTGGTAGAATGGCTCTCCTGCGTGTGGGTGTCTGCTTGGTGGCCTAGGTCAGGCGCATATGCAGCACCTTCCAGGTCTGCTGCAGCAGGAGCCCCGCCCTGGGGGCCGGCCGCTGCTGGCCCGTGCCTCTGCAGGGGAGACTCACACACTCAGTGCAGGCCTCATGCAGTCCACCGTGGGTCCCTGCGTCCTGGTGCACACGAGGTTTTTATTGAGCCCTCCGAGCATCTCTGGAGCAGATGGGTTTGATTCTATGATTTTTCCCCTCTTACCATTTTGTTGGGGCTTCTTCTTTGCCCTTGGATGTGGAGTATCTATTTGATGGGATCCAACATTCTCCTGTGGGCGGTTGTTCAGCGATTAGCTGCAGTTTTGGAGTGCTCACAGGAGACGATGAGTGCAAATCCTGCTACTCTGCCATCTTATCATAGACAGCAGTCATTACAGAAAAGTTACCTGACTTATAGTTTATACTTCCACAGACAAGTGAGGACATTGTAGTGTAAACACAAAAGGATTACAGGTTTCTTGGGACTGGTGATCAAAGCACCTCATCCATCCTGAGATGAGAATGAAAGTCTTCCTAAATGAAGTACCAGATACATGGAGACTGGAAAAATGAATAGACCAGGAAGGAGGGAACACCATGTTCAAGGGCCCAGGAATGAGAGCCTATGGTGTAATTCCAGATCTAACAGCAGAACGAAATGACAGAAGCTCAAAATGGGATGAGAGACTTTGATTAAGCCTAATGGATAGATGGGGAAACAGTAGAAACAGTGTCAGACTTTATTTTGGGGGGCCTCCAAAATCACTGCAAATGGTGACTACAGCCATGAAATTAAAAGACGCTTACTCCTTGGAAGAAAAGTTATGACCAACCTAGATAGCATATTCAAAAGCACAGACATTACTTTGTCAACAAAGGTCCGTCTAGTCCAGGCTATGGCTTTTCCAGTGGTCATGTACGGATGTGAGAGTTGGACTATGAAGAAAGCTGATCGCTGAAGAATTGATGCTTTTGAGCTGTGGTATTGGAGAAGACTCTTGAGAGTCCCTTGGACTGCAAGGAGATCCAACCAGTCCATTCTAAAGGAGATCAGTCCTGGGTGTTCTTTGGAAAGACTGATGCTAAAGTTGAAACTCAAATATTTGGGGCACCTCATGAGAAGAGTTGACTCACTAGAAAAGACTCTGATGCTGGGAGGGATTGGGGGCAGGAGGAGAAGGGGATGACAGAGGATGAGATGGCTGGATGGCATCACTGACTCGAAGGACATGAGTTTGGGTGATCTCCAGGAGTTGGTGATAGACAGGGAGGCCTGGCGTGCTGCAATTCATGGGGTTGCAAAGAGTCAGACAAAACTGAGCGACTGAAATGAAGTGAACTGAATGTATAAGCAGGGAGAGGAGGAGAGCCCTGGAGAAAATGTGTTCAAGGCAGAAAGTCTAGCACATGCAGTCTCAGAGAAAAAGGGAACGAAACAGTTGACTATGACTGGTAAACTATGAAGGATAATGATGAGCAATGAGGTTGGAGTCAGAACCAGACCACAAAGGGCCCTGCAAATATTGTTAAAGGGCTCAAACTCTATTTTAAAGCTTATCTGTATTCTCCAGAGAAACAGACCCATTAGGGAGTGCATGCAGTTGACCTTTGAATTACACAGCTTTGAATCTTGTGAGTCCACTTACATGCAGTTTTCTTTCTTTTTTCTTTTTCAGTAGTAAATATTGGATTATCCATGATTGCTTGAATCTCCAGATATGGAAGATACAGAGAAATCATATGTACATGGGGCTGACTACAATTTATACACAGAATTACAAGGCGATTTATTATGAAGCAAGAGATAAATGGAACAGGATCAAACTTTGAACTCCTGGCTCACCAAATAAAACATACCAAGTATTTTAAAATTCACCTATATAAAATTACCAATGTAAGCATATTTATATTATTCTGATCATGGTGGGAAAAGTCACTTTCTTAGATGGTTGTCATGCTCAAGAAGGTTATAACATATCTTCAGACATTAGCAGAAGCAAACACAGGGATCAAATGATATTCTTTTGTTTCCTTTTCTTTTTCCCTGAGATTCCAGGATAATACTAATAAAAAGAGTAGAGGTTTTATTCTCTTGAGGACATGCCTGCACCAGCCAGTGTGATCCTATTAGTTGGCGTCTGTCTTAGTTCACAGTTATTTTCTCTGTGGAATGTGAGGCACCTGGTCATAGTGGAATAAACTGTCGGTTCCACTTTCCAACAAACACAGGCTTTCCTGATCAGTCCATTCACTGCGGCGCGCATCCACAAGCTGTTTAGCATAGGATCATTTTCATAAAACATTAGTTATCCTAAAAAAATTAGTTATTCTTACACAGGACTGTAAAAGCAGCACACTATAGAGCAGTGGGGCTGGAAACAGAATCACCTGGTAGGGCTGCTGAAAATCCAGATGATGACCACACTACAGATTTTCCAGTCCAGCTGATCTGGGGTGGGGTCTAAGACTCTTTTCTTTCTTTTTTTTTTAAAGAGTCATATGGTTCAAATTGGCTTGTGTGCGTTTGTTCTTTTATTTTTTATATTTTATTTTCTCTAGCTTAATATTGAGATGTGATTGATACACAGTGTCAGTTTAACGTGTACAAACTGATGAGTTGATAGGTGTATATATTGCAAAATGATGACTACAATAAAGTCAGTTAACAGTTCCTTTATCTCAACAGTTGCTGTGGTGTATGTGTGTATGTTGGGAATGTTTAACATTTGCTCCCTTAGCAACCTCCAGAAATGCGATACAGTATGTTAACTGCAATGATCATGCTGTTTTTCAGTAACTAGGTTATCTCTGACTCTTTGCAACCCATGGACTGAAGCACACCAGGCTTCTCTGTCCTTCACAATCTCCCAGAGTTTGCTCAAACTCATGTCTATTGAGCCAGTGATGTCATCCAAATATCTCATCCTTTGTCACCCCCTTCTCCTCGTGTCCTCAATCTTTCCCAGCATCAGGGTCTTTTCCAAGGAGTCAGCTCGTCACATCAGGTGGCTTCAGCTTCAGAATCACTCCTTCCAATGATTATGCAGGGTTGATTTCCTTTAGAATTGACTGGTTTAATCTCCTTGCTGTCCAAGGGATTTTCTAGAGTCTTTGCCAACACCACAGTTCAAAAGCATCAGTTCTTCCACACTCAGCCTTCTTTATGGTCCAGCTCTCACATCCATACATGGCTACTGGAAAACAGCTTTGATTAGGTGGCCCTTTGTTGGCAAAGGGATGTTTCAGACTTTTAATACATTGTCGAGGTTTGCCTTAGCTTTTCCTCCAAGGATCAAGTGTCTTTTAACTTCATGGCTGCAGTCACCATCTGTAGTGAGTTTGGAGCCCAAGAAAATAAAGTCTGTCACTGTTCCCATTATTTCCCCATCTATTTGCCATGAAATGATGGGACCAGATGCCATGATCTTTGTTTTTTAAATGTTGAGTTTTAAGGCAGCTTTTTCACTCTCCTCTTTTACCTCCATCAAGAGGCTCTTTTGTTCCTCTTCACTTTCTGCCATTAGGGTGTTATCATATGCATATCTGAGGTTGTTGATATTTCTCCCAGCAGTCTTGATTCCAGTTTGTGATTCATCCTGCCTGGCATGTCACATGATGTACTCTGCATATAATTTAAGTAAGCAGGGTGACAATATACAGCCCTGACATGTTCCCTACAATGTATTCTTGTAACCGGAGTCTGTAGCCCACCTTTACCTACACCTCCCGCCTCTAGCAACTACCGGTCTCTGTTTCTGTCAGTTCATTTTGTTTGGATCCTGCCTCTGAGGTCACGCATTATTTGTCTTTGTCTGACTTATTTCATTTAACACAATGCATTCAAGGTTTACTCATGTCACAAAACATCAGAAATTTTTACTACTGAATAACATGTCATTGTGTGGTGTGTATGCTCACGTGTATGTATGTACATGTATATCAGATATATTCCCAGGTGGCTCAGAGGTTAAAGCATCTGCCTCCAATGCGGGNCGGATGTGAGAGTTGGACTATGAAGAAAGCTGATCGCTGAAGAATTGATGCTTTTGAGCTGTGGTATTGGAGAAGACTCTTGAGAGTCCCTTGGACTGCAAGGAGATCCAACCAGTCCATTCTAAAGGAGATCAGTCCTGGGTGTTCTTTGGAAAGACTGATGCTAAAGTTGAAACTCAAATATTTGGGGCACCTCATGAGAAGAGTTGACTCACTAGAAAAGACTCTGATGCTGGGAGGGATTGGGGGCAGGAGGAGAAGGGGATGACAGAGGATGAGATGGCTGGATGGCATCACTGACTCGAAGGACATGAGTTTGGGTGATCTCCAGGAGTTGGTGATAGACAGGGAGGCCTGGCGTGCTGCAATTCATGGGGTTGCAAAGAGTCAGACAAAACTGAGCGACTGAAATGAAGTGAACTGAATGTATAAGCAGGGAGAGGAGGAGAGCCCTGGAGAAAATGTGTTCAAGGCAGAAAGTCTAGCACATGCAGTCTCAGAGAAAAAGGGAACGAAACAGTTGACTATGACTGGTAAAGTATGAAGGATAATGATGAGCAATGAGGTTGGAGTCAGAACCAGACCACAAAGGGCCCTGCAAATATTGTTAAAGGGCTCAAACTCTATTTTAAAGCTTATCTGTATTCTCCAGAGAAACAGACCCATTAGGGAGTGCATGCAGTTGACCTTTGAATTACACAGCTTTGAATCTTGTGAGTCCACTTACATGCAGTTTTCTTTCTTTTTTCTTTTTCAGTAGTAAATATTGGATTATCCATGATTGCTTGAATCTCCAGATATGGAAGATACAGAGAAATCATATGTACATGGGGCTGACTACAATTTATACACAGAATTACAAGGCGATTTATTATGAAGCAAGAGATAAATGGAACAGGATCAAACTTTGAACTCCTGGCTCACCAAATAAAACATACCAAGTATTTTAAAATTCACCTATATAAAATTACCAATGTAAGCATATTTATATTATTCTGATCATGGTGGGAAAAGTCACTTTCTTAGATGGTTGTCATGCTCAAGAAGGTTATAACATATCTTCAGACATTAGCAGAAGCAAACACAGGGATCAAATGATATTCTTTTGTTTCCTTTTCTTTTTCCCTGAGATTCCAGGATAATACTAATAAAAAGAGTAGAGGTTTTATTCTCTTGAGGACATGCCTGCACCAGCCAGTGTGATCCTATTAGTTGGCGTCTGTCTTAGTTCACAGTTATTTTCTCTGTGGAATGTGAGGCACCTGGTCATAGTGGGATAAACTGTCGGTTCCACTTTCCAACAAACACAGGCTTTCCTGATCAGTCCATTCACTGCGGCACGCATCCACAAGCTGTTTAGCATAGGATCATTTTCATAAAACATTAGTTATCCTAAAAAAATTAGTTATTCTTACACAGGACTGTAAAAGCAGCACACTATAGAGCAGTGGGGCTGGAAACAGAATCACCTGGTAGGGCTGCTGAAAATCCAGATGATGACCACACTACAGATTTTCCAGTCCAGCTGATCTGGGGTGGGGTCTAAGACTCTTTTCTTTCTTTTTTTTTTAAAGAGTCATATGGTTCAAATTGGCTTGTGTGCGTTTGTTCTTTTATTTTTTATATTTTATTTTCTCTAGCTTAATATTGAGATGTGATTGATACACAGTGTCAGTTTAACGTGTACAAACTGATGAGTTGATAGGTGTATATATTGCAAAATGATGACTACAATAAAGTCAGTTAACAGTTCCTTTATCTCAACAGTTGCTGTGGTGTATGTGTGTATGTTGGGAATGTTTAACATTTGCTCCCTTAGCAACCTCCAGAAATGCGATACAGTATGTTAACTGCAATGATCATGCTGTTTTTCAGTAACTAGGTTATCTCTGACTCTTTGCAACCCATGGACTGAAGCACACCAGGCTTCTCTGTCCTTCACAATCTCCCAGAGTTTGCTCAAACTCATGTCTATTGAGCCAGTGATGTCATCCAAATATCTCATCCTTTGTCACCCCCTTCTCCTCGTGTCCTCAATCTTTCCCAGCATCAGGGTCTTTTCCAAGGAGTCAGCTCGTCACATCAGGTGGCTTCAGCTTCAGAATCACTCCTTCCAATGATTATGCAGGGTTGATTTCCTTTAGAATTGACTGGTTTAATCTCCTTGCTGTCCAAGGGATTTTCTAGAGTCTTTGCCAACACCACAGTTCAAAAGCATCAGTTCTTCCACACTCAGCCTTCTTTATGGTCCAGCTCTCACATCCATACATGGCTACTGGAAAACAGCTTTGATTAGGTGGCCCTTTGTTGGCAAAGGGATGTTTCAGACTTTTAATACATTGTCGAGGTTTGCCTTAGCTTTTCCTCCAAGGATCAAGTGTCTTTTAACTTCATGGCTGCAGTCACCATCTGTAGTGAGTTTGGAGCCCAAGAAAATAAAGTCTGTCACTGTTCCCATTATTTCCCCATCTATTTGCCATGAAATGATGGGACCAGATGCCATGATCTTTGTTTTTTAAATGTTGAGTTTTAAGGCAGCTTTTTCACTCTCCTCTTTTACCTCCATCAAGAGGCTCTTTTGTTCCTCTTCACTTTCTGCCATTAGGGTGTTATCATATGCATATCTGAGGTTGTTGATATTTCTCCCAGCAGTCTTGATTCCAGTTTGTGATTCATCCTGCCTGGCATGTCACATGATGTACTCTGCATATAATTTAAGTAAGCAGGGTGACAATATACAGCCCTGACATGTTCCCTACAATGTATTCTTGTAACCGGAGTCTGTAGCCCACCTTTACCTACACCTCCCGCCTCTAGCAACTACCGGTCTCTGTTTCTGTCAGTTCATTTTGTTTGGATCCTGCCTCTGAGGTCACGCATTATTTGTCTTTGTCTGACTTATTTCATTTAACACAATGCATTCAAGGTTTACTCATGTCACAAAACATCAGAAATTTTTACTACTGAATAACATGTCATTGTGTGGTGTGTATGCTCACGTGTATGTATGTACATGTATATCAGATATATTCCCAGGTGGCTCAGAGGTTAAAGCATCTGCCTCCAATGCGGGAGAGCCGGGTTTGATCCCTGGGTTGGGAAGATCCCCTGGAGAAGAAAATGGCAATCCACTCCAGTATTCTTGCCTGGAGAATCCCATGGACGGAGAAGCTTAGTAGGTTACAGTCCACAGGGTCGCAAAGAGTCAGACACAACTGCGTGACTTCACCTCACCTTATATATATGTACATATATAAAACAATAAACTTCCACTTTTCAATATATATACACATCTCATTTTTTAATCCAGTCACTCACCAATTAACATTTAGTTAGCTTTCATGTTAACTATGAATAATGCTTCCATGAAAAGATATATCTTCCAGATAGTGACTTCACTTCCTCCAGATATTACCCAAGACTGAAATTTCTGGATCTTATGGCATTTCTCTTTTTAAATTTATATGAAAACTATTTTCCATACTGGCTGTCTCAATTTCCACTCCCACCCAGAGTCCACACAGATTTCCTTTTTCCCATAGCTTGTTAGCTCTGGCCTTCTTCTGTCTTTCTTGAAATAACCCTTCTAATAGTTATGAGGTGATAGCACTGAATAGTTTTAATTTGCCTTTCTCTAATGATTAGTGAGAGCTTCTCAGGTGGGGCTAGTAGTAAAGAACCTGCCTCCCAACACAGGAGACATAAGAGACACAGGTTTGATCCTTGTCTCTTATGGAAGGGATGGGCAGATCCTCTGGAGGAGAGCATGGAACCCCACTCCAGTATTCTTGCCTGGAGAATCCATGGGCAGAGTAGCCTGATGGGCTAAAGTCCATAGGGTCACAAAGAGTTGTACACAACTGAAGTGACTTAGCCTGATGACCATTGATGCTGAGTATCTTTCAATGTACCTGTTGGCCATTTGAACAGCTTCTTTGGAAAAATGTCTTTCTAGGTCTTTTGCCTGTTTTTTAAAATTGGATTATTTGATTTTGTGTTTTTGAGTTGTGTGAGTTCCTCATCTATTTTACATTATATACTTTGTGTATCAATCTCTTACCCATATATGTGATTTGCAAATATTTCCCCCCATTCCATAGGTTACCTTTTGTATTTGCTGATTGCTTCTTTTGTTATGTAGTAACTTTTTAGTCTGGCATACTCCTACTTGTTTGCTTTTATTTTGCTGTTTTTTCTTTCAGTGTCATATCCAAAAATTCATTGCCAATACCAGTGTCAAGGAGACTTTTCTCTCTAAGCCTTCTTCTACGAGTTTTATAGTTTCCAGTCTAACATTTAAACCTTTAGACCATTTTGCGGTATTTGTTGTAGTGATTCAAGACAGGTGCCTAGCTTCATTCTTTTGTACATGGCTCTCTGGTTTTCCCAACACCATTTACTAAAGAGCCAGTTCTTTACAATGAGCATGCTTGCCTCCTTTGTCAAATATTAGTTGACGACATTAGCGTGGTTTTATTTCTGGCTCTCACTTCTCCTCTATTGATTGGCGTGTGTTTTTATGCCAATACCACACTATTTTGATTCCTATGGCTTTGAAATATAGTTTGGAATCAGGGTATGTGACGCCTCCTGCTTTGGCCTTCTGAGGACTGCTTTGGTTCTTTTGTATTTTCACATGAATTTTAAGATTTTTTTTTTCTATTTTTATAAAAATGCCATTGGAATCTTTGATAAAGTTTATATCAAGTCTATAGATGGCATTGGATAGTATGAACAATTTAATCATATTAATTCTTCCAATCCAGGAACACAGGATATCTTTCCATTTGCGGTATCTTCAATTTCAGTCACTAGCATCTTATAGTTTTTAGAGCACAGGTCTTTTACCTCCTTTGCTAGATTTGTTTCTAAGTGTTGTGTCATTTTCGATGCTATTGTAAAGGGCATTGTTTTCTTTATTTATTCTGTGGAACTCATGGTTCGTGTGTAGAAACACGGCTCCTTTGCTGTTGACTGTGTGGCCTGTAACTTTGACGAATTCATCAGTTGTTCAAGCAGCTTTTTGGTGGTCTTTGGGACTTGAATTTACATACATATGTGAAAACTTCGTCTACAGAAAGAGACAGCTTCCCTTCTTTCGTTCTGATTTGAGTGTTTCTTGTTTCTTGCCTGCTGTTGCAGCTAGGGCTTCCAGTACTCTGTTAGATGGAAGTAAGCAAAGTGGGCGATCTTGCTCTTGATCCTGGAGAACGCTTGCAGTTTTCACCACTAAGTGTGCTGTTGGCTGCGGGCTCATCAGGGTTGGCCTTCATTGTGTTGCGGCATGTTCCCTCGTTATCCAGTTTGTTGAGAGTGTTTACCATGAATGGATGTTGAATTTTGTCAAATGTTTTCTCTGTGTTTATTGAGAAGATCATAAGTTTTTAATCTTTTATTCTAGTCATGTGGTGTTTCACACTTTTTGACGGGTGCATATTAAACCATCCTTAAATCCCAGGGAAGAATCTGACTTTTTCATACGAGGTGGTTCCTTTAATATGCTTTGAGTTAGGTTTTGCTAGTATTGTACTGGGAATTTTTGCATCTATATTCATCAGGCACATTGACCTGTAGTTTTCTTTTCTTTGAGTATCCTTATCTAACGTTAGTGTCGGGGTAATGCTGGCTGCATAAGGTAAGTTTAAGAGGTTTCCCACCTCTTTAAATATTTGGAAGAACTTGACAAGAATTGGTATTAATTCTTTCTTAAATACTTGGTGAAAACCGTCAGTGAAAAGCCCATCAGGTCTTGGTCTTTTCTTTGTTGGGAGATTTTAGGTTATTGACCCAGTTTGCTTAATCATTATTGGTCTGGTGAGATTTGGGGGGATTGTCAAATGTATTGCATATAATTGTTCATAGTATTCTCTTATGACCCTTTATATTTCTGTGGTATCAACTGTAATATCTCCTCTTTCACTTGAAATTTCATTTATTTGATTCTT
>SJYW01035409.1:153985-222687 GCA_006410735.1 Raphicerus campestris | reverse complement strand
TTTTATTTTCTCTAGCTTAATATTGAGATGTGATTGATACACAGTGTCAGTTTAACGTGTACAAACTGATGAGTTGATAGGTGTATATATTGCAAAATGATGACTACAATAAAGTCAGTTAACAGTTCCTTTATCTCAACAGTTGCCGTGGTGTATGTGTGTATGTTGGGAATGTTTAACATTTGCTCCCTTAGCAACCTCCAGAAATGCGATACAGTATGTTAACTGCAATGATCATGCTGTTTTTCAGTAACTAGGTTATCTCTGACTCTTTGCAACCCATGGACTGAAGCACACCAGGCTTCTCTGTCCTTCACAATCTCCCAGAGTTTGCTCAAACTCATGTCTATTGAGCCAGTGATGTCATCCAAATATCTCATCCTTTGTCACCCCCTTCTCCTCGTGTCCTCAATCTTTCCCAGCATCAGGGTCTTTTCCAAGGAGTCAGCTCGTCACATCAGGTGGCTTCAGCTTCAGAATCACTCCTTCCAATGATTATGCAGGGTTGATTTCCTTTAGAATTGACTGGTTTAATCTCCTTGCTGTCCAAGGGATTTTCTAGAGTCTTTGCCAACACCACAGTTCAAAAGCATCAGTTCTTCCACACTCAGCCTTCTTTATGGTCCAGCTCTCACATCCATACATGGCTACTGGAAAACAGCTTTGATTAGGTGGCCCTTTGTTGGCAAAGGGATGTTTCAGACTTTTAATACATTGTCGAGGTTTGCCTTAGCTTTTCCTCCAAGGATCAAGTGTCTTTTAACTTCATGGCTGCAGTCACCATCTGTAGTGAGTTTGGAGCCCAAGAAAATAAAGTCTGTCACTGTTCCCATTATTTCCCCATCTATTTGCCATGAAATGATGGGACCAGATGCCATGATCTTTGTTTTTTAAATGTTGAGTTTTAAGGCAGCTTTTTCACTCTCCTCTTTTACCTCCATCAAGAGGCTCTTTTGTTCCTCTTCACTTTCTGCCATTAGGGTGTTATCATATGCATATCTGAGGTTGTTGATATTTCTCCCAGCAGTCTTGATTCCAGTTTGTGATTCATCCTGCCTGGCATGTCACATGATGTACTCTGCATATAATTTAAGTAAGCAGGGTGACAATATACAGCCCTGACATGTTCCCTACAATGTATTCTTGTAACCGGAGTCTGTAGCCCACCTTTACCTACACCTCCCGCCTCTAGCAACTACCGGTCTCTGTTTCTGTCAGTTCATTTTGTTTGGATCCTGCCTCTGAGGTCACGCATTATTTGTCTTTGTCTGACTTATTTCATTTAACACAATGCATTCAAGGTTTACTCATGTCACAAAACATCAGAAATTTTTACTACTGAATAACATGTCATTGTGTGGTGTGTATGCTCACGTGTATGTATGTACATGTATATCAGATATATTCCCAGGTGGCTCAGAGGTTAAAGCATCTGCCTCCAATGCGGGAGAGCCGGGTTTGATCCCTGGGTTGGGAAGATCCCCTGGAGAAGAAAATGGCAATCCACTCCAGTATTCTTGCCTGGAGAATCCCATGGACGGAGAAGCTTAGTAGGTTACAGTCCACAGGGTCGCAAAGAGTCAGACACAACTGCGTGACTTCACCTCACCTTATATATATGTACATATATAAAACAATAAACTTCCACTTTTCAATATATATACACATCTCATTTTTTAATCCAGTCACTCACCAATTAACATTTAGTTAGCTTTCATGTTAACTATGAATAATGCTTCCATGAAAAGATATATCTTCCAGATAGTGACTTCACTTCCTCCAGATATTACCCAAGACTGAAATTTCTGGATCTTATGGCATTTCTCTTTTTAATTTCTGTTTTTAAATTTATATGAAAACTATTTTCCATACTGGCTGTCTCAATTTCCACTCCCACCCAGAGTCCACACAGATTTCCTTTTTTCCATAGCTTGTTAGCTCTGGCCTTCTTCTGTCTTTTTTGAAATAACCCTTCTAATAGTTATGAGGTGATAGCACTGAATAGTTTTAATTTGCCTTTCTCTAATGATTAGTGAGAGCTTCTCAGGTGGGGCTAGTAGTAAAGAACCTGCCTCCCAACACAGGAGACATAAGAGACACAGGTTTGATCCTTGTCTCTTATGGAAGGGATGGGCAGATCCTCTGGAGGAGAGCATGGAACCCCACTCCAGTATTCTTGCCTGGAGAATCCATGGGCAGAGTAGCCTGATGGGCTAAAGTCCATAGGGTCACAAAGAGTTGTACACAACTGAAGTGACTTAGCCTGATGACCATTGATGCTGAGTATCTTTCAATGTACCTGTTGGCCATTTGAACAGCTTCTTTGGAAAAATGTCTTTCTAGGTCTTTTGCCTGTTTTTTAAAATTGGATTATTTGATTTTGTGTTTTTGAGTTGTGTGAGTTCCTCATCTATTTTACATTATATACTTTGTGTATCAATCTCTTACCCATATATGTGATTTGCAAATATTTCCCCCCATTCCATAGGTTACCTTTTGTATTTGCTGATTGCTTCTTTTGTTATGTAGTAACTTTTTAGTCTGGCATACTCCTACTTGTTTGCTTTTATTTTGCTGTTTTTTCTTTCAGTGTCATATCCAAAAATTCATTGCCAATACCAGTGTCAAGGAGACTTTTCTCTCTAAGCCTTCTTCTACGAGTTTTATAGTTTCCAGTCTAACATTTAAACCTTTAGACCATTTTGCGGTATTTGTTGTAGTGATTCAAGACAGGTGCCTAGCTTCATTCTTTTGTACATGGCTCTCCGGTTTTCCCAACACCATTTACTAAAGAGCCAGTTCTTTACAATGAGCATGCTTGCCTCCTTTGTCAAATATTAGTTGACGACATTAGCGTGGTTTTATTTCTGGCTCTCACTTCTCCTCTATTGATTGGCGTGTGTATTTTTATGCCAATACCACACTATTTTGATTACTATAGCTTTGAAGTATAGTTTGGAATCAGGGTATGTGACGCCTCCTGCTTTGGCCTTCTGAGGACTGCTTTGGTTCTTTTGTATTTTCACATGAATTTTAAGAATTTTTTTCTATTTTTATAAAAATGCCATTGGAATCTTGATAAAGTTTATATCAAGTCTGTAGATGGCATTGGATAGTATGAACAATTTAATCATATTAATTCTTCCAATCCAGGAACACAGGATATCTTTCCATTTGCGGTATCTTCAATTTCAGTCACTAGCATCTTATAGTTTTTAGAGCACAGGTCTTTTACCTCCTTTGCTAGATTTGTTTCTAAGTGTTGTGTCATTTTTGTTGTAAAGGGCATTGTTTTCTTTATTTATTCCATAAAATTCATGGTTCGTGTGTAGAAACACGGCTCCTTTTCTGTTGACTGTGTGGCCTGTAACTTTGACGAATTCATCAGTTGTTCAAGCAGCTTTTTGGTGGTCTTTGGGACTTGAATTTACATACATATGTGAAAACTTCGTCTACAGAAAGAGACAGCTTCCCTTCTTTCGTTCTGATTTGAGTGTTTCTTGTTTCTTGCCTGCTGTTGCAGCTAGGGCTTCCAGTACTCTGTGAGATGGAAGTAAGCAAAGTGGGCGATCTTGCTCTTAATCCTGGAGAACGCTTGCAGTTTCCACCACTAAGTGTGCTGTTGGCTGCGGGCTCATCAGGGTTGGCCTTCATTGTGTTGCGGCATGTTCCCTCGTTACCCAGTTTGTTGAGAGTGTTTACCATGAATGGATGTTGAATTTTGTCAAATGTTTTCTCTGTGTTTATTGAGAAGATCATAAGTTTTTAATCTTTTATTCTAGTCATGTGGTGTTTCACACTTTTTGACGGGTGCATATTAAACCATCCTTAAATCCCAGGGAAGAATCTGACTTTTTCATACGAGGTGGTTCCTTTAATATGCTTTGAGTTAGGTTTTGCTAGTATTGTACTGGGAATTTTTGCATCTATATTCATCAGGCACATTGACCTGTAGTTTTCTTTTCTTTGAGTATCCTTATCTAACGTTAGTGTCGGGGTAATGCTGGCTGCATAAGGTAAGTTTAAGAGGTTTCCCACCTCTTTAAATATTTGGAAGAACGTGACAAGAATTGGTATTAATTCTTTCTTAAATACTTGGTGAAAACCATCAGTGAAAAGCCCATCAGGTCTTGGTCTTTTCTTTGTTGGGAGATTTTAGGTTATTGACCCAGTTTGCTTAATCATTATTGGTCTGGTGAGATTTTGGGGGATTGTCAAATGTATTGCATATAATTGTTCATAGTATTCTCTTATGACCCTTTATATTTCTGTGGTATCAACTGTAATATCTCCTCTTTCACTTGAAATTTCATTTATTTGATTCTTCTTTCTTGTTTTTGGTTAGTTTAGCTAAAGGTTTTGTCAATTATTTTTTCCAAATAATCAACTCACTTTTGTTATTTTTTTTCTCTTGTTTTCCTGTTAACTCTTTCACTTGAGGTATAAAGTTCAGTTTTTTAATGTGAGATCTTTCTTCTTCCCTGATACATGCATTCACTACTGAAAACTTAGCTCTGAGAACTTCTTTGGCTACATCCTATAAGTTTCGTATTTTGTGTTTCTATTATCATTTGTCTCAAGACATTTTTAATTTCCCCTTTTGATTTTGTCTTCTATCCATTTGTTGTCCAATGTGTGTTACTTAATTGCCATGCATTTTTAAATTTTCCAGCTTTCCTCCTGTTATAAAATCTGTGTTTCTAATAAGCTCCCAGGTTAAGCTGCTGCTGTTGTTCCAGAGCTCACACTTTGAGAAACACTATTTTATAGGATGGTGTTAAGTGGTGTTGCTGCTAAAGCTGCAGATCACCTGGGTTTGAATCCTGGGTCGCCACCTACTCTTCTTTTGACATTGTGCCTATGCTTATTTGCAGCAAAGTAGACTCCAGTACCGTTGCCTGGAAGATCCCATGGGTGGAGGAGCCTGGTGGGCTACCGTTCAAGGGGTCGCTAAGAGTTGGACACGACTAAGCAACTTCACTTTCACTTTTCACTTTCATGCATTGGAGGAGGAAATAATGGCAACCCACTCCAGTGTTCTTGCCTGGAGAATCCCAGGGACGAGAGAGCCTGGTGGGCTGCCATCTATGGGGTCGCACACAGTCAGACACGACTGAAGTGACTTAGCAGTAGCAGCAGAGACAGTAATAATTAACTATGTTATGGAGTTGTTGAGAATATTGAACAAGAAAATACTTGTAAAGCATTTAAAATAAATCCTGGCATATAACAAGCACCCAGTAAGTGCATCTTTCCTTATTGATAAACTATTTTACTCAAATTTAGGCTTTAGAAATTATTGTGCTGAGCTTAGTCACTCAGTTGTATCCAGCTCTTTGCAGCCCCATAGACTGCAGCCTGCTAGACTACTCTGTCCACGGGATTTTCCAGGAAAGACTCTGTCCACAGGATTCTCCAGGAAAGACACTGTCCACGGGATTCTCCAGGAAAGAATAGTGGAGGGGGTTGCCATGCCCTCCTCCAGAGAATCTTTCCAACCCAGGGATTGAACCCAGGTTTCCCACATTGCAAGCAGATTTTTTACCAACCGAGCCACCAAGGAAGCCCTTAAACGTTATTAACTATTAATAAAAATTAGTGTGGACATATTCAAATTTATGCCATTTTTGTATGGTGTTTTAAAATTTTTTCTCTGCCTTCATTTCTGACCTCCCCTTGTTCTTGGTTTTCCTTTCAGATTGTATAACACAATTAAAATATATTCCAGATCAGTTCAGTATTTAGCTTGCTCTCATTGATCATTTCAAGAACAACCAAGCCCCACAGAACTGTGATTGATCATCTACTTAAAGGAATTATCTAATTTGCCACTTTTACATTTTAGTATATTTCCTTATTACATATGAAAGACTTCATTCGTCACTTTTTCTAAAAGGAACACAAGAACAAAATGTTTTTTAAAAATAATTTCATAGGCTCAAAGTTTACTTTCTATCGCCTAAAAGATGAAGTGTTGTCAAGAGGAAATGTCAGCAGAAGCAAGAAATGTTTACACAGTAGAAATGACTCTTAGAATTCTTACAGCTGCAGAGAACATTTCATGTGGGCTGACAAGGCCATCACGTATTTTCCAAATGGTCTTACTCCTCACCCTGAGCATTGCCAGTGCTGATCTCGTCACCCACTTTATAACCATTTGCCCTCAACACTCTGGTTTCTGTTTAGATACATTTGTGCTACCCCTTTGCCTTGCTTTGTTTTCCAGAGGTTTTGCCCATGAAATGCCCCATGTCAATATAAGTCACTGTTACTGTTAAGTCACTTCATTCGTGTCCGACTCTGTGTGACCCCAGAGACAGCAGCCCACCAGGCTCCCTCGTCCCTGAGATTCTCCAGGCAAGAACACTGGAGTGGCTTGCCATTTCCTTCTCCAGTGCATGAAAGTGAAAAGTGAAAGTGAAGTCCTTCAGTTGTGTCCAACTCTTAGCGACCCCATGGACTGCAGCCCTCCAGGCTCCTCCGTCCATGGGATTTTCCAGGCAAGAGTACTGGAGTGGGGTGTCATTGCCTTCTCCGAATATAAGTCACAAATGGGGCTTATTTAAAGTTCAACTGCCTTGGCTGATCTTGACAAATGCTGAAGCTGAAGCTCCAGTACTTTGGTCACCTGATGTGAAGTGGTGACTCACTGAAAAAGACTGAGGGCAGGAGGAGAAGAGGGTGGCGGAGGAGGAGATTGTCGGATGGCATCGTCGACTCTTTAATTTGAGCAAACCACAGGAGACAGTGAAGTACAGGGAAGCCTGGTGTGCTGTAGTCCATGGAGTCACAAAGAGTTGGACACGCCTGAGCAGCTGAACAGCAGTGAGGCTGATCTTAGCAAGCCACTCACTCAGCGCAGCTCAGTCTCTCAGTCGTGCCCGATTCTTTGTGACCCTGTGGACTGAAGCACACCAGGCCTCCCTGTCCATCAGCAACTCCCAGAGTTTACTCAAGCCCATGTCCATTGAGTCGGTGATGCCATCCAACCGTCTCATCCTCTGTCGTCCCCTTCTCCTCCTGCCCGCAATCTTTCCCAGCATCAGGGGTTTTTCTAGTGAGTCTAATGAGTCTGGTGACCAAAGTATTGGAGTTTTAGCTTCAGCATTAATCCTTTCGGTGAGTATTCAAGACTGATTTCCTTTATGATTTCAACAAACTGTGGAACATTCTTAAAGAGATGGGAATACCAGACCACCTTACCTGCCTGCTAAAAATTCTGTATGCAGGTCAAGAAGCAACAGTTAGAACTGGACATGGAGCAACAGACTGGTTCCAAAGAGGAAAAGGTGTACGTCAAGACTGTATATTGTCATCCTGCTTATTTAACTTCTGTGCAGAATACATCATGCAAAATGCCGGGCTGGATGAAGCACACTCAGGAATCAAGATGCTGGGAGAAATATCAATAACCTCAGATATACAGATGACACCACGCTTATGGCAGAAAGGAAAGAACTAAAGAGCCACTCAGTATATCTCCTTATTTAATTTTTCAGATTAACTTTGTCAAAACTGCCCCTTTCGAACAAGCTGAAGTCTGATGAATGTTTCAACATTCGGCTCTCTGAAGGAAAGCAGCTGTAGCCACCAACACTGCTTTACAGTGCCAGTTTTGCCAGTGTCAGCCCTCCCACAAGGACCAACTGCAAGCTTCCAACATGGCATCAGTGGATGCGAAGGGAAGGAACAATGTCAACAACTGGCTCTTATGAGTGAGCTTGTGTGAGCTGACACCAACACAGCACTGACCCTAACACACACATATTTCAACACCAGAGTCACAGCAGGGGAGCTGAATTCCGTGAGTACAATAGCACTTCCTGAGCACAAAAGCTACCTCCTGCCTTTGGTTATGCTGTGAGTACTGCCAAAGACACCCACTCACATGTATATCTAGCGAACTCCTACTTTACCCCTAAGGTCCAGGAGAAATGTTAAGTNCAGACTGGTAGCCCAGATGGTTGAGTCTGCCAGTAACGTGGGAGACCTGGGTTTGATCACTTGGTCAGGAAGATCCCCTGGAGAGGGAAATGACAACCCACTCCAGTATTGTTGTCTGGAGAATCCCATGGACAGAGGAGCCAGGTGGGCTACAGTTCATGGGATCACAGAGTTGGACATGTCTGAGAGACTTTCACCTTCAAAGCAGGAGAATAAGTGTCAAATTTGGTGGGCACCAAAGGTTAAGCAAGAAGAAAGAATGGGAGGAAAGTGTTACAATGGAGGAAAAATATCACACCTGGATGCAGGAATTCAAGGTAATAATATGTCGTGCGCGCGTGCTAAGTCACTTCAGTCACGTCCAACTGTGACCCTATAGACTGTTGGCCAACAGCTTCCTCTGTCCGTGGGATTCTCCAAGCGAGAACACTGGAGTAGGTTTTCATGCCTTCTCCCAGGAGATCTTCCTGACCCAGAGATCAGCCTCAATAATTAGGATCACTGTACATGGAGGTTTAGAGGAAAAGATTGGGATCAAATGGGAGAAAGTCCTGAATATAAGGGAAAGGAAATTGAACCTTATTCTTTAAACACTATTTATAGAAGAGAGGCTAGCTGACCCAAAAATGGTATTATAAATATAATTTCTCTGGTATGAATTTGTCAGACAGATTGGTGAGGGAGAAGGTCTATAATCTGGATCTAGGTGCTGAAGGNATGTTTAGAGAATAAGATTGGGATCAAATGGGAGAAAGTCCTGAATATAAGCGAAAGGAAATTGAACCTTATTCTTTAAACACTATTTATAGAAGAGAGGCTAGCTGACCCCAAAATGGTATTATAAATATAATTTCTCTGGTACGAATTTGTCAGACAGATTGGTGAGGGAGAAGGTCTATAATCTGGATCTAGGTGCTGAAGGCTTCCTGCATGGCTCAGTGGTAAAGAATCTGCCTGCGATGCAGGAGACACAGGAGATGAGGATTTGATAGATCCCTGAACCGTGAAGATCCCCTGGAGGAGGGTGTGGCAACCACTCCAGTGTTCTTGTCTGGAGAACCCTATGGACAGAGGAGCATGGTGGGCTACAGTCCATGGGGTCACAGAGAGTTGGGCACGACTGAAGACGCTGAAGACTGAAGATGGAATTGTGGTGGGAAACGGAGTTTAAAAAATATAGTATGCTGTAAATGTCATCAAGAGGGAAGACTCAAAATTATTTCATAGGTTTGGATAAAGGAGCTGTAGAATTTGTAGCCCCAATGTCTAGGCAAAAAATAAGAATGCTTGGGAAAGATATACTAGTTTGTGACTATGGACAAGACCCTTGTTTGAAGATACTCTAAGTGTGATATGGTAGAAAAACTTACAAGTATAAACTACCAGTAGCCAGCCAGAATTATGTGGAAATGAAATGTAGGTGAGTGTTCTAGACCTATAGTGAGAGGCTTGTCCATCTAGAGTTAATAAAGTTTCAGTGGACGAATATATCTTGACTCAGTACAACTACAGAAAAGTAAGATTTAAATGTTTGAGTAAATTGACATTGAGGGGATGTGAAGGAAAGTGCTACCAATAAAAGAGAGATGAAGAAATGCCAGCAAGTGTCAAGGATGGCAGAGGGAAAACAGGTGCTGAGTCCTCCACTGACCGGCCATGCTGAGGGTTCAACAGGGTCCAAGTAGGACAACTGAACACGACTCTTGCTTTTCACACCTGGTTAAAGGATTTGTGGAGAGTCCTAACACGGTGAGAGGTATAGAAATTGCATTGCTTTGAGTTAAAGACAGTGAAGAAATGAAGGCGTGCTTCAGGTGAGCCAAGAGAAGCAGCAGCCGGATGTGGGAAATGCTCGTGTCAAGACGGAGGAGGCTTGGATCAAGCAGAGGAAGAAGACCGAAGAGTGGAGGAAGGACAGACAAAGGGAAGACAGAGGGAAAATGTGCTTGAGGAAACAAGAGTCGATGAGGAAGCCCACGGAGCAGCTGCAGGAACTAAGAGTGGACTGGAAGTTAACCCCCTTTCCCTTCCTGGGGGACTCAAGAGAGGAGGCGGGGGCAGAGAAAGGACTGGGCCGTGCAGGGGAAGGGAGAGCTCCTAGGGGAAAAATGTCTTTGATAATCCACTTGCATCCAGACCCAGTCTGCCTGCCAAGTTGTCACAATCATTGTTTAATGGAAAGGCTTCCCCTAAAGGGAGCAGGTGTGGTTGGAACCAGTTCAAGAGTGAAGGAGCTGGCGCTTCCTCTGGCAGCCTCCCACCTTTCTTCTCATCTTTTTCCTACCTCATCCTGCAGGTGCCCAGTAGCCCCCCAACTGGGGGCTGCACCCAGGCTGCTCCCTGGGGACAATTCTCAAGACTGTGTTAATTAAAAATACAGGTCATTGTTCATGCCTGTCTAGCAAGAGATTTTTTTGATAAAATACTAGATGGCCTGGCAGCTGACATATTATTTCTTCCCCCATGTATTGTTTCCACCAAAAGATTTTCTTTCAAGACCTTTGTCCAAAGAAATGAGTAGAGGAGGGACTTCCCTGGTGGTTTGAGAGTCCACCTTGCCATGCGAGGGACACAGGTTGGATCCCTGGTCAGGGAACTAAATTCCCACATGCTGTGGTGCCGCCAAGTCCGCGTGTCTCAACTACTGAGCTCGTGCCCCACAACCAGAGAGTCTGTGCACTGCGGCAAAAGACCCCTCAGCACACGATGCAGATCCCTCTCACTGCAGTCCAGACTCTGAGTGCTGCAACTAAGCCCCTCGACAGTCGAAAGAGTCAACCAACCTATAAACAACCACAGCAACAAAAACCCCCACAAAGGAATGAGTAGAGTTCCAACTGCTGCAGCTGTGCACTCGGGATGATCTTTGACAGAGATGAGGTGGTTGGATGGCATCACTGACTCAATGGACGTGAGTGTGAGCACGCTCCGGGAGTTGATGACAGACAGGGAAGCCTGGCATGCTGCAGTCCGTGGGGTTGCAAAGAGTCAGACACGACTGAGAGACTGAGCTGAACTGAACTAATCCTGACAAGGATTAGTTCTGGATAATCCTTCAAAACTGGATTATCCAGACTACAGAAGGGTGGTTAAACAGAGGTAAGCAGCAGGGTGTAGTAATAAAGACTTGTCTGATGCCACCCGTGTTGACTAAATAATAACCAGTATTATTCATAATAACGAATGTTATAAATTATTGCCTTAAGTTCTGTTTCCTCTGAAGTCTGTTTTATGACAGAAAATGAATGGGAACTTTCAAGAGGGAATGGGGCGGGCTTTGGTAGTTGGTAGTCTCCAGAAAAACAAAAGCAATAGAATAGAGAGATGGATAGACGATAAATTGATTATTTATTTACTTCAGGCGGCTTAGTCGTAAAGAATTCGCCTGTCAATCCAGGAGACACAGGAGACACAGGTTTGATCCCTGGGTCAGGAAGATCCTCTGGAGGAGAAAATTGCAACCCACTCCAGTGTTCTTGCTGGAAAATTCCATGGACAGAGGGATCAGGCGGGCTACAGTCTGGGGATGTGGCAAAGAGTAGGATGTGCCTGAGTGAGTGAGTGTGCACGCAGTTATTGGGTTGGGCTGGTACTCCAGTGTTACAGTGGTAGGAAGATCTACTCTTCAAACTTAACAGAGTGGCTGAGGCTCTCTCACATTATTGAGGAAAATATCCCTTATTTAAGTTCAATTGATTATCTCTGTCAACTACATCTACAAAATACCTTTCCAGCTATACCTAGCATTTGAATAACAAGCATAGCTGACATGTAGAACACGTTACAGGAGGTAAGTAACGACTGGTAGGAATAAGGATGCTGTGGGTATAGTTTTAAACTGAAGGTTATGTTGCCCTCTTGCCGTGCCTCCCACATCTGCTTTCCATAAGCGGTGCTTTAGGGAAAGCCAGGACAAGAGGTTTCTCCAGGGGTTGGTTTCTTCACGGGAGAAACACGCAGGATTTGAAAAATTCAGTAGAAGCAGGAAATAAAGTCAGTTATTTAGGAGAAATGACCAGACTCCAATAATCCCCATGGGAGGCTTTAATAGTTATGGGATAGTTTCAAACTATTTTTATTTAAGCAACTAAAAAGCAATGATTCCGCAATACTGGAAGATCTTAGGATGCTCAGAAAAATAACGCAAGTTACATGGGAAGGAAGGAATTTGATGAGAGAAATAACGTTCCATCCATCTGCCATATTTAGTTCTTTGTGTTGATTCTTTTCTTTTGCATATAAATTATTTCTTAAATTTAGGATGTAAAACCCTCATTAATTGTCCTATTAATTTATTCAGCTTGGCAACCCTGAGTAACAAACATAACTTATTAAGGGGAGAGAAAGCTAATACTGATTGTGTGTTTACTACAATGCCAAGCTTATTATTTTTGTTTAGTCACTCAGTCATGACCAGCTCTTTGTGACCCCATGGACTGCAGCACGCCAGGCTTCCCTGTCCCTCACCATCTCTCAGAGTTGGCTCAGATTCATGTCCACTGAGTCAGTGATGCTATCTAACCATCTCATCCTCTGCCACCCTCTTCTTTTGCCTTCAATCTTTCCTTCAGGCATCACGGTCTTTTCCGATGAGTTGGTTCTTCATATCAGGTGGCCAAAGTACTAGAGCTTCAACTTCAGAATCAGTCCTTCCAACGAACAGTCAGGCTTGACATTTAGGATTGACTGGTTTGGTCTCCTTACAGTCCAAGGGACTCTCAAGAGTATTTTCCAACACCACATGCCAATTGTCTTACTCTCATTTTCCCCTCCAGAGAGCTCTTTTAAGTTAGATATAATTACCAGGATTTTGCATATAAGGCAGTGGGATTAAAGAAGTTAGATTTGAAGCCTATGATAAATGGAAGAGTTCAAAACAGATCTAGGTCTCAAAATAGGGCCTCCAAGTCCAGACGCTTGACCAATATGACAGGGCAACTTCAAACAGAAAGAACACTGATTCTGGAGGAGTTCCTGTGTGCTTTTGTTTGCCACCAACTTGCCTTAGGGGAACCTGGGATGATCAGAAGAAGGCTTTGGATTTCAAAAATTAAGCCAGGAACCCCACTTCAGCTAGATCAAGCTCTACACTTATCAACATCTTTTGCTTTTCAGCACTCAAAAAACACATGAAAACATTGTTTTGGACGATTCACTCCAGGTATCTTTTAGATAAATTAGTGACTTCAGTTTTTCTTGAATTACCATTTATGACCTAAAGGACTCAATGTGCTTTTTAGTTTGGTGATTAAGGTCCTAACACAGTGCAGAGGACTCCCCATTTAAAACAAAGCCACTTCACTAACAGGGCCAAAGTCAGGTTAAAATAGGATAAACGTTCTCTGAATAGGAAGACTGAAACAAATCAAACTAATTTTTAGACTTCATTTCATCTCAGGCTGCCTATAGAAGTCCAGCCACAAATCAGGTCCATCCTTGCTGGGTTTCTTTATAAATGTAAGCAATATAAGCCTCAGCTTCCACTACCTTAGGTAGTACAATTCAAAAATCAGAACATTAAGAGTCTCCAAATGTTATCAAATCTATTAAGTCCAAAATAGTTCATTGATGACCAATTTCCAAGTGCTTAAATGATGCAACTGCATCTTAGCTTATGTGAAAATCAATGCAAAAACATGAATCACCAGGCAGTATGCAGGAGTCTTCCAAAGGCAGCTTGTAATTAGCAAACGATTGCTCCGAATAGACAGGGCCCTGAGAGCTGGAGAGGCCAGGCAGGTGAAAAGCCAGGGTCCCTGTCCTTTGCAATTGCTCACCACTCCTCTGCTCACTCTCAGCATTATATAAGGGACTTCCATCCAGACTGGAACCTTGGCATTTCACTCGGTCTGGGGGCAATAACTCAACTCTGGCACCAAAGAGAAATATACATACTATGAAAGGGAACCCATTACATAACTTATATACGCTCCATTATCAGGCCAGCACTATTATCATTAATACTTCCCATATCTTTCTTCTACCACACTGTATTCTGGTGACTCTTACATAAATCCAAATGAAGATTGTAATTCAGAGAATTACAGGATCTGGGAACCGAAAGGAAGCTAAGAGGTCATTTCGTCTAACCACTTCATATGCAGAGGCTATGAGACAATTCGTCTAGGGTTGCAGAGAGGTAGGTATGAGGCTAGAATCATGTCTCATTCCCATCACTGCCTTTCCCACCACATCTTAAAGACTAATAGCACAAGAGGTTTGACCTGGCGGTCTACAACTTTTATCTTAAAGTGAATGATCTAACTATTAATAACACCATTTTCTAAAAAAAGATCTCATCTTTTCAAGAGAATGCTCTGGTCAGGCCTGGATTCCAGCCATCAAACTGACATGCATTTGTAGTTTGTAGACTAATAAAATTCCCATTTTCTTTGCTTCCATATTCAAATTGCTGTTCAGACTCTGCCCGAGGCTGACCGTTCTACTGTTCACTAAGATGCAGTTTCCTCCGTGGAAGACTGTGCTTCTTTATCTCTTTGGAGAGAGTCAAGGTCATGATTACTTCCTGGTCCATCAGGGGGCTCGCTGATGGCAGCAGAAATGACAAGTGTCCCGTTTGGGGCCAGATCACTGAATGGTTATTGTAAGACTCTGTGCCTTGCCTGTCTTTCTCATCCAGACCACACGAATCAAAGGAGGTTGTCCATCAGCCTGGCTCCTGTGCCACTCGAATGAGCAGAGCTGACCGTGGCTGGCAGCCCATGTGAACCGCCGAGCCTTGGGGAGCTATTTGTTACTGCAGAACTACCAAGCCTATCCTGACTAAACACACGAACACTCGCTCATGTCAATCTTCTCTCGGTTTGTTACAGGGTTTGAAAAGAACATACACGCACGTTCATAGCTGAGCTAGACAGAAGAATGTGGTGAGTGATGCATGTGGAGCAAGACCAGAACTCGTTCCTTTTTTGCTCTGTGTGCTTAGCTTGAAAGCACAAACTTTTTATTCATCTACCAATTTTATTGCACACTTTTGGAGGCCTGCTTAGATGACTGATAATTATTTACCTGGATTGTCATGACATATATAACAAGGGTCATTAACATTTGAGTTTTGCTTGTGAGTATGATATTTCTTTAAAAATCGGTTTAAGTAGTGTTGAGAGTAAAACTAATTGGGGGAGGGAGGTCTTAATGTAGTTACCTGAGAAGACTAAGGGGATAATTACTATTGAGTCAGTCAAATGCTCCAGCAGCCCGGTCACAGCAGGAATCAATGCACTCCTCTGTTTTCCATATCAAGGGATCCTCTCAAAATCATCAACATTCCTGAAGGGTGTAACTGCAGAGTGGCCTGAATTTAACACTCAAGGGGCCCGGGTAGGCTTCCCTCATCTCTTTGTTTCACCCCACATCTTTCTGTGAGAAGCAGAGGGAGAGAGAACTTTTAAAACCTCCGCTGCACTAGTAGAAAATAAAAAGAGAAAAGAAGCTAAACACTTTGGTCTCTCTCTCTTCCCTCCACCCCTAACAATGGTGCATTTTGCTACACTGGACAGATCCTGTCATTGGGGAACAATGGCAGGTGTCTAACGGATGCATGTTTATCAAATTTCTTTTCCTTCGAACCTATTAATCACTGAGCCGTTTATGAAGCAGTGGTCCCATCAGATCTCAGAGACCCATGAACAGAAATCCTGGAGTTCCAGGACTTTTTCAGCAAAGCAGGAGCTTCCAGGAACTGTGAATCCTGAGATTGGGGCACGGTGCAACTCAGCGTGCAGTCCGCAGGCCTCAGGAGCATCTGCGGGGAGTCTGTTGGCAATTCAAAGGCCCAAGTGGGTGCTCCAGACCTATTACATCAGAATTCTTAGAGACAGGTCCAGGGACCTGTGTATTTAACAAAATCTCCAACCAAAGCTGGAAAATAACTTGTGAAGAGTTTTTAATCAGCCTCCACGCGCCTCTGTGCATTTCCACTTTTGTCTGGAACTCAGATAGCATGTATCTCCAGGGCCAGCAGACACCAGAGCACATTATTCAGCTGTTTTGATGCCTCTGTCCGATTAGACCCTGTTGATGGCAGTACTGATAGCAGCTTCAGCTTTGTGAGCTGAGGAGATGCCAGGCAATTGCCTTTCTTAGATAATTCCAAGATTAACGGGCTCGAGTGGCTCAGATTAGCAGCGATTCCCACGCTGCAGCCAGTGCGAGAAGGAACACACTGTCCTCTCCGTGGGCCAAGGGGCTGGCTTCCCAGCCATCAGTTTGGGCAGGAGAGATGCTGATCAACATAAGTCACTGCCTGTTCCCAGATTGTTGCCATTACCCCACCAGTGAAACACTCCGTGCTGGTGCTCAAGCGAGGCTCTGCCGGCCCGCCTGGCTCACGCTGTGAGTGGGCAACGGCCACCGCAGCGATTGCAGAGGGCATTCTGTCCAAAAGGGAGCAGGCAGACGGGGGAAATCCTTGCCACCTGACTCTGGGAGAAATATCAGTGCCGTAAAACGGTTGTTGACAGAGAGAAAGGGTGAGATGTGTTAGGATCTTCTCATGCATTCCGTGGAAAGCGCAGCTGGATCTTGAAGTACTTACTGTGTTTCCCAGGAGGTCACAGTGCAGATCCTTGACCTGCCGGGGAGAGGGGCAGTGCGGGGAGATTTCCCTTGTTCCTTTCTTGCACTTCACTTTTGAACTGTCTTAATTTTTATTCTGTACTATTTGGAGCTACTGTCAGTATGTGTAAGTTGCAGGAAGCCTTCGAAAGGAAGTAGGTAAATATAATGAATCTGCAGTAACAAAAATACCTGGCCACGACTTCTACTCCAAAATCTTCCAGAGGCGGTGATCACAATTCAGGTGAAGACCAGTTCGGATCTCTTAAAGAAAGTAAAAGAACATTAAGATATTTTTACATGATCATTTTTTGAAAAGAACGCTGCTCATTTTAAAGCCCCTGTCAATAAGATAAAATAATATCTAAGTGTTCAAATATGCACACGTGACCCTCCTAAAATACACAACTCTGCCCACTTTTGTTCAAATGGCTTAATTCTGTCCAACCCCATCAGATGAGAGTCTGAATGGTTGTGCTAGAAACAATAGCAAAAAAATGTTTTGCTACAAAACTAGCAATGACAAAAGTCTAGTTTCCTCTCCAGCCTCTCAAACACACACACACACACACACACACACACACACACNAGGCTGGAGAGGAAACTAGACTTTTGTCATTGCTAGTTTTGTAGCAAAACATTTTTTTGCTATTGTTTCTAGCACAACCATTCAGACTCTCATCTGATGGGGTTGGACAGAATTAAGCCATTTGAACAAAAGTGGGCAGAGTTGTGTATTTTAGGAGGGTCACGTGTGCATATTTGAACACTTAGATATTATTTTATCTTATTGCCAGGGGCTTTAAAATGAGCAGCGTTCTTTTCAAAAAATGATCATGTAAAAATATCTTAATGTTCTTTTACTTTCTTTAAGAGATCCGAACTGGTGTTCACCTGAATTGTGATCACCGCCTCTGGAAGATTTTGGAGTAGAAGTCGTGGCCAGGTATTTTTGTTACTGCAGATTCATTATATTTACCTACTTCCTTTCGAAGGCTTCCTGCAACTTACACATACTGACAGTAGCTCCAAATAGTACAGAATAAAAATTAAGACAGTTCAAAAGTGAAGTGCAAGAAAGGAACAAGGGAAATCTCCCCGCACTGCCCCTCTCCCCGGCAGGTCAAGGATCTGCACTGTGACCTCCTGGGAAACACAGTAAGTACTTCAAGATCCAGCTGCGCTTTCCACGGAATGCATGAGAAGATCCTAACACATCTCACCCTTTCTCTCTGTCAACAACCGTTTTACGGCACTGATATTTCTCCCAGAGTCAGGTGGCAAGGATTTCCCCCGTCTGCCTGCTCCCTTTTGGACAGAATGCCCTCTGCAATCGCTGCGGTGGCCGTTGCCCACTCACAGCGTGAGCCAGGCGGGCCGGCAGAGCCTCGCTTGAGCACCAGCACGGAGTGTTTCACTGGTGGGGTAATGGCAACAATCTGGGAACAGGCAGTGACTTATGTTGATCAGCATCTCTCCTGCCCAAACTGATGGCTGGGAAGCCAGCCCCTTGGCCCACGGAGAGGACAGTGTGTTCCTTCTCGCACTGGCTGCAGCGTGGGAATCGCTGCTAATCTGAGCCACTCGAGCCCGTTAATCTTGGAATTATCTAAGAAAGGCAATTGCCTGGCATCTCCTCAGCTCACAAAGCTGAAGCTGCTATCAGTACTGCCATCAACAGGGTCTAATCGGACAGAGGCATCAAAACAGCTGAATAATGTGCTCTGGTGTCTGCTGGCCCTGGAGATACATGCTATCTGAGTTCCAGACAAAAGTGGAAATGCACAGAGGCGCGTGGAGGCTGATTAAAAACTCTTCACAAGTTATTTTCCAGCTTTGGTTGGAGATTTTGTTAAATACACAGGTCCCTGGACCTGTCTCTAAGAATTCTGATGTAATAGGTCTGGAGCACCCACTTGGGCCTTTGAATTGCCAACAGACTCCCCGCAGATGCTCCTGAGGCCTGCGGACTGCACGCTGAGTTGCACCGTGCCCCAATCTCAGGATTCACAGTTCCTGGAAGCTCCTGCTTTGCTGAAAAAGTCCTGGAACTCCAGGATTTCTGTTCATGGGTCTCTGAGATCTGATGGGACCACTGCTTCATAAACGGCTCAGTGATTAATAGGTTCGAAGGAAAAGAAATTTGATAAACATGCATCCGTTAGACACCTGCCATTGTTCCCCAATGACAGGATCTGTCCAGTGTAGCAAAATGCACCATTGTTAGGGGTGGAGGGAAGAGAGAGAGACCAAAGTGTTTAGCTTCTTTTCTCTTTTTATTTTCTACTAGTGCAGCGGAGGTTTTAAAAGTTCTCTCTCCCTCTGCTTCTCACAGAAAGATGTGGGGTGAAACAAAGAGATGAGGGAAGCCTACCCGGGCCCCTTGAGTGTTAAATTCAGGCCACTCTGCAGTTACACCCTTCAGGAATGTTGATGATTTTGAGAGGATCCCTTGATATGGAAAACAGAGGAGTGCATTGATTCCTGCTGTGACCGGGCTGCTGGAGCATTTGACTGACTCAATAGTAATTATCCCCTTAGTCTTCTCAGGTAACTACATTAAGACCTCCCTCCCCCAATTAGTTTTACTCTCAACACTACTTAAACCGATTTTTAAAGAAATATCATACTCACAAGCAAAACTCAAATGTTAATGACCCTTGTTATATATGTCATGACAATCCAGGTAAATAATTATCAGTCATCTAAGCAGGCCTCCAAAAGTGTGCAATAAAATTGGTAGATGAATAAAAAGTTTGTGCTTTCAAGCTAAGCACACAGAGCAAAAAAGGAACGAGTTCTGGTCTTGCTCCACATGCATCACTCACCACATTCTTCTGTCTAGCTCAGCTATGAACGTGCGTGTATGTTCTTTTCAAACCCTGTAACAAACCGAGAGAAGATTGACATGAGCGAGTGTTCGTGTGTTTAGTCAGGATAGGCTTGGTAGTTCTGCAGTAACAAATAGCTCCCCAAGGCTCGGCGGTTCACATGGGCTGCCAGCCACGGTCAGCTCTGCTCATTCGAGTGGCACAGGAGCCAGGCTGATGGACAACCTCCTTTGATTCGTGTGGTCTGGATGAGAAAGACAGGCAAGGCACAGAGTCTTACAATAACCATTCAGTGATCTGGCCCCAAACGGGACACTTGTCATTTCTGCTGCCATCAGCGAGCCCCCTGATGGACCAGGAAGTAATCATGACCTTGACTCTCTCCAAAGAGATAAAGAAGCACAGTCTTCCACGGAGGAAACTGCATCTTAGTGAACAGTAGAACGGTCAGCCTCGGGCAGAGTCTGAACAGCAATTTGAATATGGAAGCAAAGAAAATGGGAATTTTATTAGTCTACAAACTACAAATGCATGTCAGTTTGATGGCTGGAATCCAGGCCTGACCAGAGCATTCTCTTGAAAAGATGAGATCTTTTTTTAGAAAATGGTATTATTAATAGTTAGATCAATCACTTTAAGATAAAAGTTGTAGACCGCCAGGTCAAACCTCTTGTGCTATTAGTCTTTAAGATGTGGTGGGAAAGGCAGTGATGGGAATGAGACATGATTCTAGCCTCATACCTACCTCTCTGCAACCCTAGACGAATTGTCTCATAGCCTCTGCATATGAAGTGGTTAGACGAAATGACCTCTTAGCTTCCTTTCGGTTCCCAGATCCTGTAANTAGTAGGAAAGAAATTTAGAAAACTGGATGGGGGAGGATATAGGAGTGAGAGTGTTGATGTAGCCCTTAGTCCTGTATCGAAATGTCATATACAACCAACGCTCTGTGTGTGTTCCATGTCCACCCTCAGAGTCAGACATGTGTGTATATCTGGAGTCTTTCTACTTCACTTTGGACTCGTTCAACTCATAACAAAAGTATGCCTCACATGGCTTAAGCTCTAAAATAAACTGATTGGCTCATGCAACTTATGATATAAAGATAACCCTGACTTCAAGCAAAGCTAAACCATGGCTTTAAAATGCCATCAAAAGCCCAGTTATTTTTATATCTCACTCCAAACATGACTACCAGAGGCTCTCCAAGGATACTTGCATATACGTTCATGTTCAACAGAGAAGTCAGAGCTTTAAGCCAAAGTCTTTGCATGTACTCTGCTGGTCCCAGGAAAGGCCATGACTCAGACTCCTCCACTACGNCAAGGATACTTGCATATACGTTCATGTTCAACAGAGAAGTCAGAGCTTTAAGCCAAAGTCTTTGCATGTACTCTGCTGGTCCCAGGAAAGGCCATGACTCAGACTCCTCCACTACGAGCTGATACTGGGATGCTTAACTGTCCTTAGTAAATTCACCATGACCAGGAGATAGGATATACTGATTTGCTTCAACTAGTCTAGATCCACCAGTGAAACTGAATTAGGGTCAATCTCATCAAACGGTAAGGCTGAAAATAAGGGAAAGGAAGCTTCCAAAGATCTTAGAAGTAGTGTTTTCATTAAGAGAGGGAATGAATGTCTACCAGAAAACAATGGTGCTTGAAGTCAGGAAGCATCCTTGGAAAAAATCTCATCTCCCAGGAGGGAGAGACCAGACTTTTGAGCTTATTCCAAGGACCACACCCAGTAGAAGGCAAGGGTGGAGAGTATGGCTGGTGTCCTCTTGCAAGAATATTAGAAACTCTTCCATGAAGGGTGGCATGATAATTGTACCAAGAAGAAAACCAAAGGTCATTCAATTTTCCCTAAAAGCTCAGTTAAGGACTCAGATCCAAAAGGTCTGACTGTAAAATCACGTGGTCTTGCAGAGCCTCATAAATCGAAGTCCCAGTTGAAAGAGCCAAGCTTCACAGCCTCCATAAAGATTTTTAAACCATAGGCCCCAAAGTAAATGGATAGATTTGTCTAAGTAAAGTACATAGACAATAAGTACAACTCTATATCATGTCTTCTAAGCCACTGCATACCTGGAATCAAAGACAATAGTGGAATATTACAAATCTGTGAGCCTCAAAGCTGCCTTTCCACTAAGTGTGTAACTCTCCTTTTTGGGAGCATAAAAACTTCGATTATGTATTTTTAGGTGCTTTGCACCAAGCTGCTTGCATCATGTCAATGTTTGCTATGCTAACTTTGCGTCTAAAAGTTATTCAACACACTGAGGTATGAGAAAACACATTTTTACCTTGAAGAAGCAGTACTTGGATTCTGCAGCATATTCTAATGTGTTAAATGTCAAAAAAGTACTGGGAATATAAGAACTGGGAAAGGCGCTGCAGCTCTCGCCCTAGACGGCCTTGCAGCTAAAAGACGCAGGGACGTCCCGGCACGACATTTGGAGGTCAGCCCATAGATTTCGAAGAGGAATGCAAACGGAGAGGTGAGAAAATGCACTGGGATTGCTAACCAGGGCCTGCAGTTCACCCAGTACCAGCCACCAGCAAAAGCAGCAGCAGCCACTGAATGAGGAACCTGGCAAGGACAGGACGACACGCCACTCTTGGCTGTCTGAGCCAAGCATCTGCGTGTGTCCCGTCTCCTTCCTCTCTTGCGTCTACCCTGCAAAAGGGGAATGTTATCTCATCTCCAAATGACGGACCTGGCAGTTGGGCAGGTCAAGGTATTGGCTACAAGGTCACTTGTGCCATTCTCAGGCTGGTGGCACAAGGAGACCCCCGAAGCACTTATTTCTGAGCCAACTTTCCTTTCTAGACCTGGGTCAGCAGTGAGGCCTCTAGGGCCTCCCTTGGCGGGAAGTCCCTCGGTCTCTGGGTCTCCTCAGCGCTTCGAAGCTTAGACAAGATGCTGTTGGAACTTCTGTTTTGGTAATGCAACATGCTGCTCATAAATCAGCAGAGAAATAAACCTGCTCTCAGTCTCCCTTATTTAAAGACTTTGAGAAAGCAGTGGTGACTTGGAGAAGGCTTGTAGCCACAGCTGTGCATTTCAGTCAATATTTCACACACATGCATGGAAATGGTTGTACATCATATCAAGGAAGGAGAGGGAACAAAATTGAAATTAAACTTTTAAATCCTTTCTTTGTTTAGAAGTTATATTAGTTTGCGTTTTGTGTTTCTGCTTAGGAGTAAAGGGTGCTTGTATTTCAGTGTCTCCAAAGAGAAAAGAATGGAGCGCTATTTATTTCTGATGATAATAATAGGCGCTATTAGCCTATTATAGCTAAAATGAATTGTTGCATTCCAATTACCTTATAATTTAATAATACTGTAATATAATAAATATCATTATAACAAATAAAGCCATATTTTGCATCTGGATGCCAATTTATGACCACATACAGTCATGAGACTTCAGTGCTTGGGTTTGCTTCCCCATCTGCAATCACAAAGTTGACAGGTGATCTTCTAGACTGGGATCTGTAAACAAAGGCCCACAGGCTGAATTCAGCCAGCTATGTTTTTAGGGTTTTATTAAAACACAGCTACAGCTGTGCATTTTGTACAGTCTACAGAGTGGAAAGTCATGAGTAGAGTCGGGTAGCTGTGACAAGGAGTCTGCAGTCTGTTCTCCAGCCGCTAAGTCTCGTCCGACTCTTTGTGAACCCACGGACTGCAGCACACTAGGCTTCCAGGGCTAGAAATATTTATCTGGTCCTTCCCAAAAAAGGTGGCCGGGCTCTGATCTAGACTATGTGACAGCGTTTATTTATTTATTTTAATTCTGACAGGTATGCCTGGCAGTAATTAGCCTAGATCAATTTAAAAATGATAAAATTATCCTACATCCATTATTTTGCCACCGTGGCATCCTTTGTTAGCTCTATAATAAACTACAATAAGACATTTGTTGCTGAGTTGGTATGTCAACTCTTGCGAACCCATGGACTGTAACCTGCCAGGCGCCTCTGTCCTTGGGAGGCAAGAATACTGGAGCAGGTTGCCATTTCCTTCTCCAAGGGATCTTCCTGACCCGAGGATCGAACTCACATCTCCTACACTGGCAGGCAGGTTCTTTACCACTGAGCCTCCAGGGAAGCCTGCAATAAGGCATAACAGTAGGAAAAATATATTGTTTGTTATTAGAAGAAATATCATTTTCCTTTACTCAGACCTCTTAGAGACTTGATTTAGTGTCACTGACATTTATGAAACACCTACTATGTTCCAAATACAGTGATTCTTACTCAGATCCTAACAGTCCTTGAAGTGGAGTCAACTCAGTCGTGTCCGACTCTTTGCGACCCCATGGACTGTAGCCTTCCAGGCTCCTCTGTCCATGGGATTTTCCAGACAAGGCTAGTAGAGTGGGCTGTGATTTCCTTCTCCAGGGGATCTTCCCAACCCAGGGACTGAACCCAGGTCTCCCACATTGCAGACAGGCGCTTTACCATCCGAGCCTAGTATTGGTACAATACTAGTGATGCCTAGTGTTGGTAAGAGGGCATTATGAAAACTCCTCAATGGACTCTGAAAAAAAAACAAAAACGGGTCTATTAGATGGATCGATAAATAAATATTTTCTCTCTTTCAGTACCAGATTGATTAGGAGCAAAAATGCAGAGCGACATGCGATATCTAGTGATGATGATCAGCATGCCTTCCCAAGCCACAGCCACAATCCTTTGATATTCCGAAAGTACGTCGTTACCTTACAGCAATACCAAATAATTTTAACGCCTCTTTCACAAAGACTCCAATTATAAACCAATTCCTTTCAGATTAAGTACACTTTGATAGCAATTCCCTTATACCAAAAAATATAGCCCAAGATAATGGGCTGTGAGTATAGTTTCAATGCTAATAAGAGGCAGTTTAACAGCCTAGAGAAGTTCATTCTGACTACATTTTCATTGCCGTGATAAACAGCATATAATGCCCCTCAATTATAGCTTTAATGTAAAAAAATTGAAGTTATAAGACAATTTATCCCAACTAAATTGTGATTTCGCTTCTGAGATGTTGCCCTTTTTATAAATAAAAAATCCACTTACCCATTCCATTGTTCTCAGGTTGGGTTTTGACAGAGAGATTGATTACAGGAAAAAAAAAATTACAGATGAAATCAATGATACCACTATAAGGAAATTAATGGGAGTTTGTTCAGGTCACCACAGCTGAAACACAACTGTCCCCTTTACTCTCAAAGCACACTGGACAATAGCAAGCTATTGATGATCGCAACCTTAAATGGAATCAACACTTCCAGGCTACTATGTGCAACAAAGCAAAGGGACACTTCAGGGAAATGTTTGAATTGCAAGCAAATGTTCTTTTTTTTTTTTTTTTACTTTATTGCGATACACACACACACACACATACACACACACACACGTACTTTTGGAATATCAAAGGAATGTGGCAGCGGCCTTGGGAGGGCATGCTGATCATCATCACTTGATACCACATGGTGCTCTGGATTTTTGCTCCTAATCAATCTGGGTAGCAAAAGAGAGAAAATATTTATTTATCAATCCATCTAATAGACCTCTCAAAAGTTTTCTCCAACACCACAGTTCAAAAACATCAATTCTTCAGCACTCAGCCTTCTTTATGCCCATCTCTCATATCTGTACATGACTACTGGAAAGACCATAGCTTTGACTAGATGGACCTTTGTTGGCTAAGTGATGTCTCTGCTAGTGGCACTGAAAAGCCACTGATGGCCTCTTCTAAAGGGTAACCGCTATTCAGACTTCTGAAAGTATCAGTGAACTTTGTGTGTTTACAGTGTGTATAAAAGTAATTTAACCCTCACGACTGGCTTCAGTCACTCACCATTCTGTGTACAAGAGCCATTCAGATTGGGGTGTGTATGTGTGTGTTCATTGTATAGGATGTGTCTAAATGTTTTTTTCCAGAGATTAACCTTTTTAACAATCTTAATAATTTTGGGTTTATTTATAGTTAGACAAAAGAACACAAGAACTTCAAATCTATGATTTCAAGGAAGCTTCTAGCAAAACCAACTTTCAGAAGACACTGGCAATCCTGTACATGAAATATTCATCACAACTTACTGGTAACAGTAAAATGCTGAAAACAGCTTGTCTTAGGCAGCTGGGGGTGACCATCCACATGACCTCAACTAAGGCGAAGATGCCACCGCCACTATTACACAAGAGGTTAAGGTTTTAACATACGATTTTTGGAGGACGTAAGCATTCAGTCCATAGCACACCTTAAATGCCCTTAGAGGAGAAACCGTTGGACCAGCTCCAGCATACACGTGCAATGGCATCTTATTCAGTAGTAAAAAGAACTGAGTGGCACATACAGCAATCTGGATGAACTTAAAGGTCATTATTCTTACTATTAATAGTGAAAAGTGTTCATCATAAAAGACTGCATATTGTATGAATTCATTTATGTAACATTCTCAAAATCATGGAGCCAAACAGATGAGTGGTTTTCAGAGGACAAATCTGGAAGAGAGGGTAATGGTAAGACTGGGGTGAGCAGAAAGGAGTAACCACTGTCTGTCCCAATTTCAAATTTAACTAAGAGCCCACGTTTCATTTAGAAACCTTATCCCCATATTCCGATCCTTGTACTGATCTGTGCAATTGATTTTCTCATTTTTCCAAATGCTTTTTGGAGAAGAGTTGATTACAATGCTGTGTTACTTTCAGGTGTACAGCCCCAACTGAGTCAGTTACACGCGCACATACGCCCAGATGTTCAGGCTGGATTAGGAAAGGCAGAGGAAGAAGAGATCAACTCGCCAACATCTGTTGGATCATGGAAAAAGCAAGAGAGTTCCAGAAAAACATCTACTTCTGCATTCTTGACTATGCCAAAGCTTTTGACTGTGTGGATCACTACTAACTGTGGAAAATTCTTAAAGAGATGGGAAAACCAGACCCACTGACCTGCCTCCTGAGAAATCTGTATGCAGGTCAAGAAGCAACAGTTAGAACTGGACATGGAACAACAGACTGGTTCCAAATAGGAAAAGGAGTACATCAACACTGTATAGTGTCACCATGCTTATTTAACTTCTATGCAGAGTACATTATGAGAAATGCTGGGCTGGAAGAAGCACAAGCTGGAATCAAGATTGCCAGGAGAAATATCAATACTCTCAGATGTGCACATGATACCACCCTTATGGCAGAAAGTGAAGAGGAGCTAAAAAGCCCTTTGATGAAAGTGAAAGAGGAGAGTGAAAAAGCTGGCTTAAAGCTCAACATTCAGAAAACGAAGACCATGGCATCTGGTCCCATCACTTCATGGGAAATAGATNCAGTAAAATGCTGAAAACAGCTTGTCTTAGGCAGCTGGGGGTGACCATCCACATGACCTCAACTAAGGCGAAGATGCCACCGCCACTATTACACAAGAGGTTAAGGTTTTAACATACGATTTTTGGAGGACGTAAGCATTCAGTCCATAGCACACCTTAAATGCCCTTAGATGAGAAACCGTTGGACCAGCTCCAGCATACACGTGCAATGGCATCTTATTCAGTAGTAAAAAGAACTGAGTGGCACATACAGCAATCTGGATGAACTTAAAGGTCATTATTCTTACTATTAATAGTGAAAAGTGTTCATCATAAAAGACTGCATATTGTATGAATTCATTTATGTAACATTCTCAAAATCATGGAGCCAAACAGATGAGTGGTTTTCAGAGGACAAATCTGGAAGAGAGGGTAATGGTAAGACTGGGGTGAGCAGAAAGGAGTAACCACTGTCTGTCCCAATTTCAAATTTAACTAAGAGCCCACGTTTCATTTAGAAACCTTATCCCCATATTCCGATCCTTGTACTGATCTGTGCAATTGATTTTCTCATTTTTCCAAATGCTTTTTGGAGAAGAGTTGATTACAATGCTGTGTTACTTTCAGGTGTACAGCCCCAACTGAGTCAGTTACACGCGCACATACGCCCAGATGTTCAGGCTGGATTAGGAAAGGCAGAGGAAGAAGAGATCAACTCGCCAACATCTGTTGGATCATGGAAAAAGCAAGAGAGTTCCAGAAAAACATCTACTTCTGCATTCTTGACTATGCCAAAGCTTTTGACTGTGTGGATCACTACTAACTGTGGAAAATTCTTAAAGAGATGGGAAAACCAGACCCACTGACCTGCCTCCTGAGAAATCTGTATGCAGGTCAAGAAGCAACAGTTAGAACTGGACATGGAACAACAGACTGGTTCCAAATAGGAAAAGGAGTACATCAACACTGTATAGTGTCACCATGCTTATTTAACTTCTATGCAGAGTACATTATGAGAAATGCTGGGCTGGAAGAAGCACAAGCTGGAATCAAGNAATATAGCTTTCACTTCTTTTGATCCTCAGAATCCTTTCCACTTTGCCCTTTAGCAAGCACTGTTGGATACCATCAAATTCTGAAAATCTTCCGTCTCTTCTCATTTATCTTGTGTTTCAAGCTGAAACCAGGTTCTCTCGGGAACACCATGTCCCCTCAGCCTTCTCTTGCATACTGGTCGAGAGGTGATCTCAAGCAGGTCGAGAGGTGATCATCGTCTTTGATTATCTTACCACATCCAATCCTTCCCCCTCACCTCCTTCCTCTCTCTCCAGCTCTGACCCCTTTGTCACCAGATGACAGTTTCCAAACCCCATTTTCTTATTTTCTTAAACTCTTCCCCACATTATTTCAGCATCCCCTCCTGCAGTTGCCTCTTAGACCTGTAGTCAGCAGAATCCAGGACCTCATCTTAATTCGCCTGTCTCTGCTCACCATCTTCAGTCTTTCTTGTTTGCATCCTCTAACATTCCAGCTCAGCAAGGGCCCCTACCGTCTGTAGGTCCTGTCTTTGAAACTGCTTCTTAACTCTTTACACCCTCACTTCACTTTTTTAAAATTTATTTTATTGAAGTATTTGTCGTTCAGGTTGCTCAGTCGTGTTCAATTCTTTGCGACCCCATGAATTGCAGCACGCCAGTCTTCCCGGTCCTTCACGGTCTCCAGGAGTTTACGTAGACTCCTGTCCACTGAGGGGACGATGCCAGTGAAGCATAGGTAAGGTATTATTGGAGCATAGTTGATTTTCAATGTGATGATTTCTGCTATACAGCAAAGTGATTCAGTTACACACACATACATCCTTCTCAGTGTTCTCCGTTGCGGCTTATCCCAGGGTGCTGAAGAGGACCTGGCTGTCCATCCGTTGTCCAGTCTTCCAGTCTCACACTCCAGTCGGTCCTCCCTACCCTCTCTCCACCTNGAATACTACTGCCGTCATTGTTACTAACAGGAATAACGGCAAATTAATACCAAAAAGTGCCAACAGTTTTCTGACATTGTTACATTGAAATGTGTTCACAGTTGTGGGAATAAAACCACAGACTCAGAAAACACAGTGCTTTTGTTTACATGAACTCTTAATCCAGGAAGAAATGAGGAAGTCTGACCATCAACCAAAAACATGGAATTATTGCACCTTAGTTCTTAATGCATTAAGCTTTAGGGAATCTCTTTTATTACAATAAAACCCCAAATCTCCAACATGCAACTATTCCAGAATTTATTTAGGAAATGGCTGAAAAGGGAGGTTCTTGTGCTCAAAGTGAACACACATCACAAGCTTCATGAGAAAGATTTGAAAAGCTTTTCTTGTATATTTGGAATCACAAGCAAAAGAAAGGTGAAACATACGTCGGGAAAGAAAGTCAGTCATACATTTAAGGAAAAAGCGGTCATGGTTTTCATTCAGAGGAAAAGGAGCATCAGTCCCAGCTTCCTGTCGTTTTCAATCGGCCAGCACGGCTCCCTGATTCGACCTCTGGCGCCTATTTCGCGAAGCCCGGCACCTCTGTAGCTCCGTGGCACCTCCCTACGGAAGGAGTGAAATGTTAAGAGTATTTTTTATTAGTTAAGATTTTAATTTTCTGAGTGTATGACATAGGTTTCCAGTCATTGTTTATTTCCCCTCACCCATGGCAATGAAGGAGGTTATGCTCCAATCTCATTTGGAGAAGGAAGACAGACGTTAAGACATAGTCAATAGAATGCCAAAGCCTGACCACTCACGAGTGTCAGCTGGGAGTATGGTCAGTGGGCTGCACGACAGCTACTTAAATCCGATGACCTGTGTTTTTTTAAATCTCTGTTCCATATCTTAGTAGCGTAACTCTGGACACATTTTTTAACCAAGCTGAGAACTCAGGTTTTTTTCATCTGAAAAGGTGAGAGGAGTGGTATTTCCCTCAGGTTTATTAGGACAATTAAAAGCCACAATCCATGTAGACACTACCACAGACGCTCAGTAACACTCCATAAAACGTCCGCTGTTATTGTCAACAGGAATTACACCATGGCCTGTTGGATTCAAGGGCCTAGGCCATTAACCACAAAAAGTTAGCAAAGTCAAAATGATTGCCCAGGAAATCCAGAGATTTCATCCTCAGCTACTACACAGTAAAGAATTGAGTCATAGTTTTTGTTCCAAATAAAAGGGAGCTGATTTCAGCTTCCTGCCATTTTTAGTTCATCAGCAAGCCCTGTTGATTCTAACTTTTGTATCGATCTTGCATCTTCCAGCCCCTCTGTCTTTTTAAGTATTAGATCTGAACACATCTCTCTGAAATCTGACAATGACTCCATGTCGTCTCTACAATAATCTCTAAACACAACCTACATGGTAAAGAGTCTTCATGACTGCCAGATGGTACAGAGTCTGAACTCCAAAGTTAGACTGTCTAAGTTTGAATCCTAGTTCTGACAGTTACCAGCTGTGTGACCTTGGACAACTTACTTAACCTCCCTGAACCTTACATGCTCCATCTGTAGTATGGGAATGAGGGTAGTAAAGGGCTCATAAGGTTACTTCAAGGATTAAATAAATAAGTCAGCTCCTGTATGACACTTACGGTGATGCCTGGTATGTTATAACACTCTGTTTTATATTTTACTATGATGTATGGTGGGCTAGTGAGGTGCATTAGCAAATTCAGTTCAGCTCAGTAGCTCAGTCATGTCCAACTCTTTGCAACCCTATGGACTGCAGCACGCCAGGCCTCCCTGTCCATCACCAACTNTGATGTATGGTGGGCTAGTGAGGTGCATTAGCAAATTCAGTTCAGCTCAGTAGCTCAGTCATGTCCAACTCTTTGCAACCCTATGGACTGCAGCACGCCAGGCCTCCCTGTCCATCACCAACTCCTGGAGCTTGTTCAGACTCATGTCCATTGAGTCAGTGATGCCATCCAACCATTTCATCCTCTGTCATCCCCTTCTCCTGCCTTCAACCTTTCCCAGCTTCAGAGTCTTTTCCAGTGAATCAGCTCTGCACATCAGGTGACCAAACTATTGGAGTTTCAGCTTCAGTATCAGTCCTTCCAATGAACATTCAGCACTGATTTCCTTTAGGATGGACTGGTTGGTCTCTGTGCTGTCCAAGGGACTCTCAAGAGTGTTCTCCAACACCACAGTTCAAAAGCATCAATTCTTCAGTGCTCAGCTTTCTTTATAGTCCAACTCTCACATCCACACATGACCACTGGAAACACCATAGCCTTGACTAGACGGCCCTTTGTTGGTGAAGTAACGTCTCTGCTGCTGGCATATTGGGTTGTCTTCATCAGGAATTAGTAGTGATCAAGCTATTTTTGTTTGGATGGCTCTGGGCTTTATCGTGAAATAAACAAGAAGTAAGATCAAATGGGTGAGCTTTGGACTGATGAGATGGAGAGAGAAATGCCTCCAGTAGAGGTAAAAAGTGCACTGGAATTCAGCAGCGGCAACTCCAAGTGGATAAGACCCAGGGTAGCATCATGGCGGCCCTGAAAAACCCAGGCAGGCCATCGGAGCATTTCTGGGGCCACCTGCAGTTCCTGATCTGCGTGATCCCAAATGGCCCCAGTTCTGCTTTTAGTTATTAATATCACTATGTAGAAATAGGCTGAGTATGAGTGGGGGGGCTTCTGGATCTTCTGGCTACCCAAAATATCCAGGAATCTTCTGAGGAATAAACACATCTTTCTCAGAAAATAAAAAAAAAGGGTTGGGAAGAATTGAGGGTCCCTGGGCCTTATGCTCAGGCCCTGCCCTTCCCAAGAGGGAGCCACCTGACTGTTCCCCCTGCCATCCAGAACCTGGGCTCCCCTGCACCTCCGTTTTTTCCTCCAGGAGGCTCCATTTGAGAACAGAGGCCGTGAGGAAGATAGAGCCAATCACCCATCACATTCCCTTTGAGTTCACATTTTTCCCAGGACTTACTGTACTTACTACATTTATTTGCTACATCTTCCTAGTGATTTTTACGTTTTGTACCATATATTCAGTCATATTTGTCTTTGAATTTTCAGTCCTTGTAAGCCTTAAGACAATCCAGACTCAAAAATCATAGCCCCTCTCTTTAGAACAGTTTTTAGAATGCAGCCTTTGAAAACATATCAAAGCTGGATCGCTGAGAGCAGAGCCTTTCTAAGGACTGCAGTCCTGACTGGCAGCAGAGAATTACAAAACAGAATAGTGTAGCGCTGCACACTCGAGCAGAGAGTGTGTGAGTGACAACGAGGGCTTTGAGGTGAGATGAAGGAACTCATAAGCATGAGAAGAATGTTCTGGGCCCAGGAATGTGCATTGCCTTGCTTATCTGGTTCTTTCCTGCGTTACTGCAAGCTGGGGGTGGCGGGAAATTGTACTATCTTCTCCCTTTACTCCGAGTGTACTTTAGTGTCTCACGCGTCGCGGGCCCTCAGAGCACACTGGTTGCAGGAATAAGCCGTGCGTGCTGGAAGGAGAGGACGGTATCAGCACAGAGCGCTCCTGCCCCGACGACAGAAGCGGATCCTTGCTCTTCGCTCCGTGGTCCAGGAGGCACCCACGCGGGGTCGCTGCGGACCTTGAAAGGGATGCTCGGCCTCAGCCCCAGCCCAGATTGACAGGCAGGAAGTCTGCGTCGGGCCAAGAGCCCGGGGGGCTCACGCGAGCGCCCAGTGCCCACAGGCCTTCGGAAGCTAGTGATCTGTCGGGCGTGACACGCGGCCCCATGGGGGAGTCGCAGGTTGTACGCCTGGCTGCCCAGGAAGAGGAGGGTCCGGCCCACTAAAATCCGGAAGACAAGATGAGGAACTGGCTTGCAGCGAGAGCGAGGGAGCGGCAGGGCGCTGCCACTGGGCCTCGGGAAAGAGGAAGCGTGCGGCCCACGCTTGGTGTGGGCCCGACCCCAGCAATCAGGTGTAACTCACCTCCAGTATCAGGAATCCACACAAGTGGCAAGAAACTGCAAGAGAGGAAAGAACAAAACATTTAGGCTGGAGATGAGTAAAAGGAAATGACTTCATGTTTGGAGGCGTCTGGACTTCTGTAAGCCCAGAGAGGCGGAAACTGCTGTCGCTTCCCTGCCCTGAGGCCCCTGGGCTGGATTCTGTCCACTGGCCAATTCAACACATCTTTCGTGCCTGCTCTTTGTGCATTTAATACCTTGAAAAGCAAACCTCTTAATATCATCTAAAATCCATTTTGGATATCCACACTGTGTAAAATGTGTGTAAAAAGCCTCTTAACACAATTGTTTTCAAATAACACTGTCAATGTATTTTTCCTCGTTTTTGTAATCATTATTACTCACTGTTGCTTATTATAACCCCATAGGAGCCTAGACCTGAAGTCTGTTTTGTTATGAGTTTTTAAAAACCTTAGCCTTTATTGTATGCCACTGTGATTTTTTTTTTTTTTTTGGTATGATTATGTCAGGTTCTTCTTGAGAAATAACACAAGCATTCATTTTTCTTAAGAAAACAGTCTGGAGTCATTTACATTAACTTTGCCCAAATACGCATATGATGGGGGCTGTTTGCTAGTAGGGGTAAGGAGGAGAGCAGAAACGCTGCTTGGGATAAGGCAGCTTTACCGTCAGATCTCCCAGTGAAGTGAGAGTCGCTCAGTCATGTACGACTCTTTGTNTGTATGCCACTGTGATTTTTTTTTTTTTTTTTTTGGTATGATTATGTCAGGTTCTTCTTAAGAAATAACACAAGCGTTCATTTTTCTTAAGAAAACAGTCTGGAGTCATTTACATTAACTTTGCCAAAATACGCATATGATGGGGGCTGTTTGCTAGTAGGGGTAAGGAGGAGAGCAGAAACGCTGCTTGGGATCAGGCAGCTTTACCGTCAGATCTCCCAGTGAAGTGAGAGTCGCTCAGTCATGTACGACTCTTTGTGACCCCGTGAACTCTACAGCCCACGGAATTCTCCGGGCGAGAACACTGGAGTGGGTAGCCTTGCCCTTCTCCAGGGCATCTTCCCAACCCAGGGATCGAACCCAGGTCTCCTGCACTGCAGGCGGATTCTTCACCAGCTGATCCTCCAGGGAAAACCAAAGGTTAGGGACAAGCCCCACACAAATTTTGAAAGTTTAAATGCTTAAAGACAGGCCACCAGAGCTCCAGTTAAGAGGAGTCTGGTTTTGCATTCTGACTCCCCATCCCATGCTAACCGTCTCCCAGGAGGGACCCCGGCAAACACTCCTCCCACCCCGCCACAGGCAGCAGCTATGCCCTCACCAGCCGTGTGCAAGGCCCCTGGGGAACTGAGGGCCACACTGCCATCTGAGGAGTTTCAGGGGTCAGGCTGGAAAGGGGTACCCCGAGGGACAAAGGGAAGTGTGCGTCTGCAGAGATGAGGACTGAGAACTAGGGTCCTTGAGGGGAGATGAGCCGGAAGGCAAGCTGGGAGGACGCTCAGCGGTCTTTGCTTCGGCTCAAACTGACTCAAACTCATTCTCTTTTTGCTTATTTAAAAAGCCTGTGTTGGGGTACAGCTGTCTCACGGTGCCGTCTCAGCTTCTGCTGCACAGCAAAACGAAGCAGGTGTATGTACACACATGTCCCCTCTGTTTTGGGTTTCCTTCCTATCTAGGTCATCACAGAACAGCTAGTAGAGCTCCCTGCACTCTACAGTGGGTTCTCATGAGTTCTCTGTTTCAGGCAGTAGTTGATGTGTAAGACTTTAAACATAGCTGTAGGTTATGCTTAAACAGCAGTTTACGTATATATGTCAATCCCAGTCTCCCAGTTCACCCCACCCGCTTTNTGCACTCTACAGTGGGTTCTCATGAGTTCTCTGTTTCAGGCAGTAGTTGATGTGTAAGACTTTAAACATAGCTGTAGGTTATGCTTAAACAGCAGTTTACGTATGTATGTCAATCCCAGTCTCCCAGTTCACCCCACCCGCTTTTTCCCTTGGACAAGAACAAAGGCACCAACATTTGAACTGTAGGGGTCCCAAAAGAAGACTAGACAGAGAATGGGTCTGAGAAAATATTTGAAGAGATTATATTCAAAAACTTCCTTAATATGGGAAAGGAAATAGTCTCTTTTTGAAAACTGACTGCTTTCCCGTATAATCATATAAGCCATACAACCTCACATTTCTAAGAACGCTTTGAATCTAGCACAGTTTTTCACCTCTTAGTGAATATTCACATTCAAGATCTTTCTTCTCAAGTCAGCAGAGGACCAGTCCCCAGACTCCCCACCTGGCTAACGCTGCTGACCCCTTGCCATGACCTCCCCCCGTGCTGTGTGGCTACGGCCACACAGTGGGCAGCAGAGGCCGTTTCCAGGTGCCCTTGGCCCCTCAGGCACAGCCACGCACACCCCGAGTCAGAGGCAGTCCAAACCTGACTGTCCTGCCCGCATCATCAATAGTCACAGCTGTCATTCAGTTCAGTTCAGTCGCTCAGTCATGTCCGGCTCTTTGCGACCCCGTGAATCGCAGCCATCACCAACTCCCGGAGTTCACTCAGACTCAGTAGCTATCATTACTGCTGATTAGAACAATAACTGTGAACAAAGCAAGAATCTCACTAACAATGATTGTGAGAAGACTAAGAATTCTAAGCTAAAATAACAACATAATTTCAGGTTTTAATCCTAACAGGCTGGAAATTAAATATTGGTCTCAAAGGCAGGGAATTGAATACAGACCAGTCGAGAGACCATTGTTTCTCCCTCAGGATTAGAAATCCAGTTGAGAGCAGATTCAGGATCGCAGTTGTGTCTAGAATTTGGTAACAGTGAACTTTTTCGTTATTTTATTAGAAGCAGTTTTCATAAGATTCAAGATTCTGAAATGCTGAAAAACGCCTACAGTTCCTTTCATGGTGTGGAAAATAGCAGGTATGTTAAAATCATTGGAGGACGATGAAGGTTTAGCACGGGGCACACTTTTAAAACCCGCATTTCTTCTCAGATGCTTAAAAAGTGACCTGTGTTTTGCGTGTGCTCGTCCTTAAATAACTAATAAATATGTAAGTAACGAACCACATGCATTTAATAAGGTAAATAATATTGACTGAGGTCGAAAAAATAATTCTAGCTACTATTCCATTTGCCAATATGTGACACTATATAACACCGACTCGATGGACGTGAGTCTGAGTGAACTCCGGGAGTTGGTGATGGACAGGGAGGCCTGGCGTGCTGCGATTCATGGGGTCACAGAGTCGGACACGACTGAGCGACTGAACTGAACTGAACTGAACTGACACTATATAAAATACAACCTGGATAATGCCAGAAAACAACCTTATACAGGTCAAAATAGATACATTTTTGAAAAGCTACATTACTTTTAAGGGCACCTTAAATTCCTAAGGTTTCCCCTTCTCCTCTTCTGGCAGATGTGTTAAAACAGACTAAGCGGAAAAATAAAATAAAGTCAGGGAGTGAGAAGAGCCCTGATAAAGGATGAAATGGAGAAATCAGTTCCGTACACAAACACACGCGCACACACAGGTGGTTTGGCAGTATCATTTTTCCTTCTTCTTCTTCTTCAAAAAATCCTATTCTTCAGAGTGTCTGTCTGCTTATGCTACCTTAATCCCGCTCCTCTCCCCTTCCACGCGTGTGAGACGCATAACTGACCTTCCTGCCTGTGAGTCTTTAACATTTACTCCTGAACAGGTAAGAGTCATTTAAGAAATAGGTTAAAATGCAAAATTCAGAGCCCCACTTGCCGAGAGGGTCTGCTGCGTGAGCCTGGGGCTGGGCACAGACACGCTTTTCTCACGGGCACGTGTGGAGGCCTGTGAGTCGGGCGGGCCGGGAGCTCCAGCTTGGAGAAACACCCTGGCCCAGAACTGAGGCGAAGCAGGCCAGCAGCTCATGGAGGTCAGCTTCAGTAGGCGGCGGGGACTGAACCCAGCAACTCGGAATGTGTCGGCTGTGGATCTTCCCGATGGAACAGTTAATTAAAGCCTTGGCAGGACCGATGACTCTCTCGTCGTGGAACGTACACAGGTTCAACAGTGCGAGGGCTACGTGCAGCAGGGGAGAGAAATGAGCAAACAATTAGGGTGCATGGATTTAAGAGCATCCACTTCAAAAAAATTAGTTTTCAAAGTCTACAGTTGAAAAATCCTCAACTGGTTCTCACCAGTGATTTTCTGTAAAGTTTTATGAGCTAGAATCATCCCATCGAGTATCCAATAAAGATATCTGGGAAGAACAATTTAATGCCAAAGAAAAGCTTCCCTCAGACCATGTAAGGCCTTCCTCTTAGAGACAGGAAACCGCTTTCTCTTGCAGAGAAGAGTGTGGTTCAGAGGGTTCATGGTTGGCCTTAATTCAAAACTCATACTAAATTGGGCAAAATGTGGTCCCCGTGGAAGGGAAGGAAATTAATGTTACAGTAGACCGCGTTGGCTGTCTTTCTGAAATGGTTTGACTGGGGTGCACTCATAGCTACTCTTTAAGATTCTTTAATGAGGCATTTCCCGAGAACTTTTGATGAGAATCTGTGGTGGACAGATGAGTAGCGTTTGCGTACTCCTGAGGGACCGCAAGCTAGATCTGTGCGAATGGGCCACTTCCTATTAAATAAACGAGTCTTCTTTCACATGTGTCATAGCACTGAGACTTCGCTGTTTCCCTCTGCCCTCCCGGAGAAGTTTCTATCTCTCCCATCATTTGTTGTTGTGGTGGTGAAGTTATTTTTCTTGACGAGTTCCACCCACTCACTGTGACTCTGAAGGTCTTTTCCACTGTCCCTGCTGTGAATGCGCAAAGGGAAGCTTCCTATCGCAAGATCAGCACCTCCAACGACAGCGTGATCAGAAGTGACATCACCGTGGTTTCATTAGTGATATTAGAGAACAGACTATTTTCAGTCATGCTTTTCACATCCCAAGACGATGCCGCTCCTTCCCTCCCTCCCCCTCCCTCCACGCACCTCTCACACGGAATCGTGGACTCCTTCCCAGGGTCTCTTTTCGCCTCTGGCCCCTGTCTGGTGTGAGGGCTCCCGTCTCCTCACTCTGCCTGCGGAGAACAGAGCAGAGACAAAACAAAGCAGAGTACGTTGCCACGGCTGACCTGATAACTTTCTTTTCCCAGAATAAGATCTGAAGAGAGCTCAAGAAAACCACAGATACTAGAGCTGAGGAAGCCCACTTCCTGAGAATTTGTGGGGCATGTACCTCAGCTCTTACCCCTTTGCTCTTCTTATTCTTCCTTCTCATAGTCTCAGGATTTCTGCAGTTGCCTGTGGCCCCTGCTCACCACAAAGCCATGATTATTTGACGTGATCGCCTCGGCCCAGTTCGTGTCCGAGAGCCGTGGAGATCTGTGTCCTGAGTCATCTTTTCATCCCACTCACAGTGGTAATGAAATAGGTTGGTTGGAAACAGATGTGATCAGGAGGAAAACGCATCTTTGCTTGAACAAGGCCAACTCGGCTTTACGTCTGCAGGGACGGTGCTGCGTGAGCCTGCATGTTGGGGTGCACGGGAGACAGTGGGGTGAAAGTGTGAGAAAGGGAAGAGCTGCGCCCTCAGATTACAGGACAGGGGTTTGGAACGATGCCAGTGGAATCTCAGTGCTGGGCTTTCTTCTGCCTCCTGGGTTTGTTTAGGTACTCCACAGTTCAGTTCAGTTCAGTTCAGGCGCTCAGTCCTGTCGTACTCTGCGACTCCATGAACTGCAGCATGCCAGGCCTCCCTGTCCATTACCATCTCCTGGAATCCACCCAAACCCATGTCCACTAAGTCAGTGATGCCACCCAACCATCTCATCTTCTGTCTTCTTCTTCTCCTCCTGCCTTCACTCTTTCCCAGCATCAGGGTCTTTTCCAATGAGTCAGCTCTTTGCATCAGGTGGCCAAAGTACTGGAGTTTCAGCTTTAACATCAGTCCTTCCAGTGAACACCCAGGACTGATCTCCTTTAGGATGGACTGGTTGGATCTCCTTGCAGTCCAAGGGACTTTCAAGATCCTTCTCCAACACCACAGTTCAAAAGCGTCATTCTTCAGCTCTCAGCTTTCTTTATAGTCCAACTCTTACATCCATACATGACTACTGGAAAACTCTACAGTAGATCAAATGAAATCAGAAATAATGTCCTCAATCCTCTAATCACAAGCAAGTCATTTAGCCTCTCTTAGCTTCAACTGCCTTAAACTCAAAAGAGTTTCTCAACCCCATCTCTACTGACTTTTGAGGACAGATAATCCCTTGTCCTGGGAGACTTCCCTGTACCCTGAGAGTGTTGACCAGCATCCCTGGCCTCTGAGCACTCAATTCTGGTAGCACCCTTCCCCCCCAACACTTGTGAGGGTCTCCAGACTTTGCCAGATGTCCCCTACGGCAGGGAGCTAAGGCACAGTCACCCTCAATTGAGAACCCCTGGTCTAAAATAAAGCGATTAAAACGTACGATAACCTTGGGTTCTGCGAGTGTAACATTCCATGATTCTAGACCCACAGCACGTGTGCTGAGGCTGAAGTCCTCTCTTTCCAGTTCTTAACTGACACCGGTAAGGACAGGAAGAAAAGGCGGAGCTGCTGAAAGCGTTCATGCTGAAAGAGGTGGGTATTGTTAATCTAACGAAGAGTTAGCCCCAAATCAGTGCAGGAGAGCCAGGTCCGATCCCTGGATTGGGAAGATCCCCTGGAGGAGGGGACAGCCACCTACTCCAGTATTCTTGCCTGGAGAACTCCACAGACAGAGGAGCTGGCAGGCTACAGTCCTTGGGGCCGCAAAGAGTCGGTCACGACTGGGGCTAATGAGCTACTGTACACGCGCATTTGTTGAGAGCCTGTCTTACCTAATAACAATAGAAGTCAGCATTCATTGAACGTTTACTATGCTAAATACTTTAGGGAGACAGCTCAATTAATAGGTGAAGGTCAAACAAAAGTGTAATTATTAGCTCCAGGTTACAGAGAAGGGAAGCTAAGGTTTAGGGACAATGAACACCTTGCCCAAGATCTCACTGTTAGTCAGTTCAGTTCAGTTCAGTCGCTCAGTCATGTCCGACTCTTCGCGACCCCATGCAGTACGCCAGGCCTCCCTGTCCATGGGAAACAACGCTCAGAGCCAGAACTGTCTATTCAAGATCCGTGCCTCCGGCCATTGCTTCATGTTGCTTCACAGAGTAGTGCTCCAGGCGCTGCTCATGCTTTTGATACTGACAGATTTCTTGCTTGTCTCATGATATCTATGAGGTAGGTCCCATCATTAGCCTCATGCTTTTATATGTAGGGAAATTAGAGCAGAAAGAGTGGATGTAACTTGTCCAAGGTCACACAACTAGTAGCTGACAAAGCTGAGATGTCCCCCAATCCACGATTTCAGCCCCTGCTCTCTGCTGCCTTTCAACATGGAGCCTGCAGTGCTAGACCTTGGGACCCCGTGAGCCTATAAACTGAGTATGCTTTTGCCGTTGGTCAGGCTTTGATGAGGCTCTTTAAATGGTGGGAGATGCCATTAGTCTCTTTTCTGTAAAGGAGTTGGTTCTGTGGAATAAGAACACTGAAATTATCACTGTTCTAATAAAAGAGATTCTCTGTGCATCGCTGCATGGAAAGAGAGTTTAGACTGTGTGTCTGCCTCTCGATCCAGGGGTGAGACATTTGAAACACTCTCACTGGGAGTGTTACTGAAGTCTGCAGTAGCCATCCAGTTACTCTCTCATCACACCTTAGTGAGGACTCACTATTCTAGAAACCATACCAAATGCTGAGGATGCAGCCACGTAAGGCATGGTGCCTGCAAAGCTCCAGCATGAGTAGAGAGAGAAGTCTACCACCGTAGGGCATTCAGAGAGGACAGAGGAATCAGAGAAGAGCACAGATCTTTTTAGCTTGGGAAAAGCCTAACCAGGACAAAAAGAAGGACAACTGTGAGTGACTGTAGAGAATTATCAGACATCCCAGGTGGCGAAATGAGAATGAGGTGTGAGCAGGGCAGAAATTTCAGAGAAAGCGACATTATCAATTATGGCTGGAGACAGGGGTCCGCAGAGGATGAGAGAAGGCTAGAAAACAACGGATTAGGGTAAGGTAGAGTCTTGAAATTTCACTCAAAGATATCTGGACTCTTTTGAAGGTAAAATGGATTCGTCAAAGAGTTTCACGGAAAGGAGTGTCAGAATCAGCTTTGTGTCTTCATCTGTGGAACTGACGAGTGGAACTGACGTTTACCTAAGTGTCACTCAGACACTGGGCACTCAGTTCTCTTCCTGGAGCGTCTCATTTTGTCAAAAAGCACGATGACCTAATGCACAGTAAAGTACTAATTTGACCCCAATTTTTCTGCCACTGCTTTACCTTGGGGCTAATTAAACCATCCTATAGGAGTCCTCCTGGGGTAAATTTCCTCAAACCATCATGTCCAAAGAATGCAGTTATGGCTTCACCTTCTTTTCCCGTAAAAGATGTCTCCTGGGTTTAACTTGTCCAGAAAATCCTGGTGTTGGTAAAAGTAAAAGCAGGCAGTGCCAAGAGCATTCCTATTTCACGCCTACAAGGCAGTATTGTAGCCAGATTCTCAGCGCATTAACAAACATGCCTTTTTAAAAACATTTCTTTCTATATGATTAAAACACACACACAGAAAAGTGGCAGCAATCACTGAACTTGCTGTGACCTCACGGTCACGGACAGAGCCTGGGCTTGGTCTCCGCTTTTCCTCTTGGGCAACTCGCTGGACCAGAGGAGAATCCACCCAGTGGAGGTGGACCTCTGGACCATGGGCTGAGTGGACATCCACACGAGTGAATGAAGCCAGTCTTTAAAAGTCATCAGAGGAGAAGCACGCCCACACAGTCCTCCTCTGGCTCACCCGCCCAGCTTGCCATGGGCACCGGGTAAGAAGGGGCAGGCACACTCCCCATGACTGCGTGCGCAGTCAGTGAAAAGGTATATGTGAAAGTAAAAGTAAAGTCACTCAGTCATGTCCNAGAATCCACCCAGTGGAGGTGGACCTCTGGACCATGGGCTGAGTGGACATCCACACGAGTGAATGAAGCCAGTCTTTAAAATGAGAAGCATGCCCACACAGTCCTCCTCTGGCTCACCCGCCCAGCTTGCCATGGGCACCGGATAAGAAGGGGCAGGCACACTCCCCATGACTGCGTGTGCAGTCAGTGAAAAGGTATATGTGAAAGTGAAAGTAAAGTCACTCAGTCGTGTCCGACTCTTTGCGACCCCGTGGGCTGTAGCCTACCAGGCTCCTCCGTCCATGGGATTCTCCAGGCAAGCATACTGGAGTGGGTTGCCGTTTCCTTCTCCAGGGGGTCTCCCTGACCCAGGGATTGAACCCGAGTCTTGCGCATCAGGGGCAGATGCTTTAACCGCTGAGCCACCAGGGAAGCCTGAAAAGGTATATGGTATCCAAGAATTCCTGATGTATGCAGACTTAATCCAACCTCTTTCACTGTAACTCAAGTGGATCTGCTGACTGTCAGCTGCAAGAACGCTCCCAAATTCTCCCCCAAACAGTAACTCCTGGTAAAGTTAGTCCACAGCGCCACCCATAACTATAACTTACTTCCTTTCTGTGAGGCTCTTTCTTCCTTTATAACCCCAATCATGGAAAGAGGAGCCCTGTAATCATGTGGCTGCAAGTGGGCCGTGGCGGTTCAGTCCCACTGGATACTCTTCTCCACTGGATTAGAGACGTGTCTCCTGATGGTCTCGCTCCTGTGTCTGTGGGCTGTGAGTGAGCTGGACTCCTCCCCACACCTATGTCTTGTCTCTTCCTCCTGATGTCCTCCAGAATTCTCTTAGTTCTCTGACTTAACACACTTGGTGTCTAAGTATACTAATATTGTCGATCATTTTCTAATCAACAAAATCCGATTCCCTGCACCAAGAAAGAGAAACTTAGAAACGGGGAAGCACAACCTTCTCCCAGCTGCCATACCGCAGAGGTCAGCGGGCAGACTTTCTCACCTGCACCATCAGTTCACTGAAGCCTCTCCCCATATTCCTCAGGGCCCTCAGCCAAGAATGTTCTTTGTCTAGGAAACCAGGCAAAAAGTTTTATTTCCTGCTAGGATAATACCTCTCCACGGCTGGAAATGCACTTCCTTGCTGTGTTTTGGATATGCTTATATCAATAGGACATTTGGATAATCAACAGTCATCATTTCTAGTGAAACCATCCAAAAGATAGTACAACCTATTGATGTTTAAACTGAGCTCTATCAGCAACCTGATGAGTGATTTTTGAACAAAGTACTCATGTCAGCTTTCTGGATCTGGCTTTTCTCACTTGAGAAATGAAAGAGTTAGGCTAGAAAATGTGGTTTAGGACAATGCGTCATGATCTCAGTCATTCATAATTTTCTACTAGCTTTTACGTTTTGGGGCCATTGGGTTTCTTTCAGAATCTAGCAAAAACTATGGAAAAATAACACTGCTTAAGAAATTATAGAAACAGTTCAGGGGATTCATAGAAACCTTCTGCTCCCCTCGCTGCAATCTCTCTTCCTACCAAAGAAAAACCCTTTCCTGTAACCCTGTAAGAAGGGAAAATTCTTCAGCATGCCTAGGATGGATACACAGTGGGCACTCAGAAATGTCCCTTGAGTGAGTGAATGAATGAGATCTATCCCTTGGTCTTCACAATTTCTTCTCTGTCTCCACCAATGCAGTCTTATGGCACCGTCATTGTTCCTCAAAATAAATCATTTATTAAACATCTGCTTGCATTTATAGTTAGACTATCTGCAAACTGAATGACATTTTAAGTTCTAGGGACTGTTCCTTACTATAGAGGCTGGGTCGAGACTGCACAGAAGTGAGGCTGATACAGAAACCCATTAGCCCCTCCAGGGACTAATGATCACCAGGGCTTCTTCAGCTGCTTCGGTTGACACTCATTCATTCCTGAAGTTCTATATTTATTCAGAGAGGATGATGTTTCAGAGAGAGGAGGGCAGTTCTTACTCAAGGATATCTAAGCAGATCCCCTCAAGAACCCCAAAGAAATTCTTACTGAAGTTTGATACAGATTTCCAGAAGGCAATAATGATATCTAACTCATTCAAATAAATCAGTCCTTTCCAGAAGACAATGCTATCTTATTTTTATTACATTGAGTACCATATAATCTAAATTGATTACAGTATCATTTGAAAGAAAACGTGTCAGTCTCCTTAAATATTCAGTACAAGTGATAAAGAATCAGAGATTTTGCACGTAGACTAAAAATCAGCCATCACTGTAGCATTAAATGGTATTTATGGCCCAGTTTATTACTAAGAAGTTTGGGTGAGAAGATTTCAATTTTTTTAGCTGTGTCAACAATACCGGCCAAATGCCACCTTGATATCTTATTATCAGAGCTTGACTCATCTCAGAAAAACCTGGCATAATCTGTGTGTTATACAAGCACTCTCCAAACTCAAGCTGCCTTAGTGTGGGTGGGAAGCTAATCCGAAGCATCTGTCCTGGACCTGGTGCTCAAAACCCCTGCAGGAGGACATAGGAGAAACAGCAGCTCTTCCCTTTGTGCTTTAACTATTCAAACTAGGTCCTTAAACATTCTGATTGATTCCAAACATATTATGAAATAAATAAGCCCCGTTGCTCTTCTCCAGTACCCACACAAATGGAGGCAGTCTAGACAATCAATGTGTGTTCCAGATCCACCAAATTATTACTGCGGCTGCGAGGTCACTTCAGTCGTATCTGACTCTGTGCGACCCCATGGACTGCAGCCCACCAGGCTCCTCCGTCCATGGGATTTTCCAGGCAAGAGTACTGGAGTAGGGTGCTATTGTTTTCTCCAAAATTATCATTATTCAGAAGTTGTTGGTAGTGACTGATTAGTACCCTGGTATCTCCAGAGGGCACATCTGCTAGTATTCACGCCCTGGTATGTTTACGCTCCTTACACATGACCCTATGGTTGAACGTGTGAGTTGCGTTAACTAATAGGACCTTAGCAAGCGTGACGTGAGCAGAAGGTTGATAAGTGCTTGCACACCGAGTCTTGTCTTCTTGGAATGTCCCATCTTAGAAGCCCACGGCCTTGGAAGCTGCCATGGCCTGGCTCACTGCTGATTGATAGGAGGCCATGTAGAGAGATGCCCTGGCAGAGGAGGGCCTGTCCTGGAGTCCCATCCACCAGCAGACCTCCCAGCTGAGCACAGCCTAATAAGCAACCTCAGCTGTGCCACGTGGTAGAAAACTGCTCAGCTGAGCCCAGCCAAACCACAAAATCATGAATAATAATAAAAATGTTGTTTTCAACTTCAAGGGAAATACAGAAAGAATGGAAGCATTAGTTATATAATTTAACCCTCCCCATTTAGTTCCTGGGGCTTCCCTTGCAGCTCAATTGGTAGAGAATCTGCCTGCAATGCAGGAAACCTGGATTTGATTCCTCAGTCAGGAAGATCCCCTGGAGAAGGAAATGGCAACCCACTCCAGTGTTCTCGCCTGGAGAATCCCACGGACAAAGGGATCACAAGCATCAGATAGGACTCAGCAACTAAACCACCACATTTTAGTTAATACAGAATACACGGATCTCATGTGTATATAAAAATATATAGCAATGAATATATGTGTAAACACTGGGAAATGAACGGTGGTTCTTGCTATGTATTAACATAAAGTTCAAACTTGAATGTCCATAGTAGGAAAAAAATTGCCAACAGTAGATTGTGCTTGAAATAAATAAAAGCTTTGAATAAGATTTGCAAAAGTTTAAAGAATTAAGAGATGAATGTTTATTAATGGGCTCTGCTCAAGCCTAAAGATATTAAGTGTACAAATACATTTTTAAGTTGAAGTTACTTTTAAAGAATAACACAATTTTATTACTTTGAAAACTTGTATTTCCTGTGAGAGGATTATAGGCCTAAAGTTTTTCTTTGTTTTCTACTAAAAAATGAGTTTAATTTGATATTTTTTCTACTTTTATTAAGACTCAAATATAAACTAACCAATTAATTAATAATTTTTTCTAGTTTTGCCTCATTAAAAATAATTTCTACTTATTCAGTGATTGCTAAATGTCAGGTATTCCGCTCACATCTTTCCATGGATTACCTGATCACACATTTACAAGGGAGTTAGAACGTTCTTTCTCCGTTTTGAGGCAAAAACTAAGGATCAGAAGGAAATGTTCCAAAGTTCACGAAGTATATATATGGCAAAGTCCCTTCCAAGTGGCCGCCTCGGAGGTTTCTGTTCCTACAATTCCCTAGTCCAGGGAGCAGAGCGAGTCTCCGTGAAAGAGGAGAGAGGGGATGCTTCTTGCTCTGCAGGCCTTGCAGCCCCTGCGGCAGCCAGCCGCTCAAGACCGCCGTTCACGCAGGAAGGCAGGCAGAGCAATGTAAGCAGGGTGTGTGCCAATAAAACTTTATATATAGAACACGTGCACAATGGAACAGTACTCAGATATAAAGATGAGCCCATCTGAGTCAGTTCTAATGAAGCAGATGAAACTGGAGCCTATTATACAGAGTGAAGTAAGTCAGAAACACAAATACTGTATAGTAATGCATATATACGGAATTTAGAAAGACAGTAATGATGGTCAGCAAAGAGACAGCAGAAGAGACACAGATGTAAAGAACAGACTTTTGGACTCTGGGGGAGAAGGTGAGGGTGGGATGATTTAAGAGAATAACGGTGAAACACACACATTACCATATGTGAAATAGATGAGCAGTGCAAGTGAGATGCGTGAAGCAGGGCCCTTAGAGCCAGTGCTCTGGGAAAACCCAGAGGGGCAGACGGGGAGGGAGTGGGGAGGCAGGTTCAGGACAGAGAGACGCATGTACACTCATGGCTGGTTCGTGCTGATGTACGGCAAGAACCATCAGGGTACTGTAAACTACCCTCCAATAAAAATAAATAAATTAATTTTTATCATCGCAGCTCTGTTTATAATCGCCGGGACATGGAAGCAATCTGGATGTCCATCAGCAGATGAACGGATAAGAAAGCTNCTGTAAGAAGGGAAAATTCTTCAGCATGCCTAGGATGGATACACAGTGGGCACTCAGAAATGTCCCTTGAGTGAGTGAATGAATGAGATCTATCCCTTGGTCTTCACAATTTCTTCTCTGTCTCCACCAATGCAGTCTTATGGCACCGTCATTGTTCCTCAAAATAAATCATTTATTAAACATCTGCTTGCATTTATAGTTAGACTATCTGCAAACTGAATGACATTTTAAGTTCTAGGGACTGTTCCTTACTATAGAGGCTGGGTCGAGACTGCACAGAAGTGAGGCTGATACAGAAACCCATTAGCCCCTCCAGGGACTAATGATCACCAGGGCTTCTTCAGCTGCTTCGGTTGACACTCATTCATTCCTGAAGTTCTATATTTATTCAGAGAGGATGATGTTTCAGAGAGAGGAGGGCAGTTCTTACTCAAGGATATCTAAGCAGATCCCCTCAAGAACCCCAAAGAAATTCTTACTGAAGTTTGATACAGATTTCCAGAAGGCTATAATGATATCTAACTCATTCAAATAAATCAGTCCTTTCCAGAAGACAATGCTATTATCTTATTTTTATTACATTGAGTACCATATAATCTAAATTGATTACAGTATCATTTGAAAGAAAACGTGTCAGTCTCCTTAAATATTCAGTACAAGTGATAAAGAATCAGAGATTTTGCACGTAGACTAAAAATCAGCCATCACTGTAGCATTAAATGGTATTTATGGCCCAGTTTATTACTAAGAAGTTTGGGTGAGAAGAATTCAATTTTTTTAGCTGTGTCAACAATACCGGCCAAATGCCACCTTGATATCTTATTATCAGAGCTTGACTCATCTCAGAAAAACCTGGCATAATCTGTGTATTATACAAGCACTCTCCAAACTCAAGCTGCCTTAGTGTGGGTGGGAAGCTAATCCGAAGCATCTGTCCTGGACCTGGTGCTCAAAACCCCTGCAGGAGGACATAGGAGAAACAGCAGCTCTTCCCTTTGTGCTTTAATTATTCAAACCAGGTCCTTAAACATTCTGATTGATTCCAAACATATGATGAAATAAATAAGCCCCGTTGCTCTTCTCCAGTACCCACACAAATGGAGGCAGTCTAGACAATCAATGTGTGTTCCAGATCCACCAAATTATTACTGCGGCTGCGAGGTCACTTCAGTCGTATCTGACTCTGTGCGACCCCATGGACTGCAGCCCACCAGGCTCCTCCGTCCATGGGATTTTCCAGGCAAGAGTACTGGAGTAGGGTGCTATTGTTTTCTCCAAAATTATCATTATTCAGAAGTTGTTGGTAGTGACTGATTAGTACCCTGGTATCTCCAGAGGGCACATCTGCTAGTATTCACGCCCTGGTATGTTTACGCTCCTTACACATGACCCTATGGTTGAACGTGTGAGTTGCGTTAACTAATAGGACCTTAGCAAGCGTGACGTGAGCAGAAGGTTGATAAGTGCTTGCACACCGAGTCTTGTCTTCTTGGAATGTCCCATCTTAGAAGCCCACGGCCTTGGAAGCTGCCATGGCCTGGCTCACTGCTGATTGATAGGAGGCCATGTAGAGAGATGCCCTGGCAGAGGAGGGCCTGTCCTGGAGTCCCATCCACCAGCAGACCTCCCAGCTGAGCACAGCCTAATAAGCAACCTCAGCTGTGCCACGTGGTAGAAAACTGCTCAGCNCTGGCTCACTGCTGATTGATAGGAGGCCATGTAGAGAGATGCCCTGGCAGAGGAGAGCCTGTCCTGGAGTCCCATCCACCAGCAGACCTCCCAGCTGAGTGCAGCCTAATAAGCAACCTCAGCTGTGCCACATGGTAGAAAACTGCTCAGTTGAGCCCAGCCAAACCACAAAATCATGAATAATAATAAAAATGTTGTTTTCAACTTCAAGGGAAATACAGAAAGAATGGAAGCATTAGTTATATAATTTAACCCTCCCCATTTAGTTCCTGGGGCTTCCCTTGCAGCTCAATTGGTAGAGAATCTGCCTGCAATGCAGGAAACCTGGATTTGATTCCTCAGTCAGGAAGATCCCCTGGAGAAGGAAATGGCAACCCACTCCAGTGTTCTCGCCTGGAGAATCCCACGGACAAAGGGATCACAAGCATCAGATAGGACTCAGCAACTAAACCACCACATTTTAGTTAATACAGAATACACGGATATCATGTGTATATAAAAATATATAGCAATGAATATATGTGTAAACACTGGGAAATGAACGGTGGTTCTTGCTATGTATTAACATAAAGTTCAAACTTGAATGTCCATAGTAGGGAAAAAAATTGCCAACAGTAGATTGTGCTTGAAATAAATAAAAGCTTTGAATAAGATTTGCAAAAGTTTAAAGAATTAAGAGATGAATGTTTATTAATGGGCTCTGCTCAAGCCTAAAGATATTAAGTGTACAAATACATTTTTAAGTTGAAGTTACTTTTAAAGAATAACACAATTTTATTACTTTGAAAACTTGTATTTCCTGTGAGAGGATTATAGGCCTAAAGTTTTTCTTTGTTTTCTACTAAAAAATGAGTTTAATTTGATATTTTTTCTACTTTTATTAAGACTCAAATATAAACTAACCAATTAATTAATAATTTTTTCTAGTTTTGCCTCATTAAAAATAATTTCTACTTATTCAGTGATTGCTAAATGTCAGGTATTCCGCTCACATCTTTCCATGGATTACCTGATCACACATTTACAAGGGAGTTAGAACGTTCTTTCTCCGTTTTGAGGCAAAAACTAAGGATCAGAAGGAAATGTTCCAAAGTTCACGAAGTATATATATGGCAAAGTCCCTTCCAAGTGGCCGCCTCGGAGGTTTCTGTTCCTACAATTCCCTAGTCCAGGGAGCAGAGCGAGTCTCCGTGAAAGAGGAGAGAGGGGATGCTTCTTGCTCTGCAGGCCTTGCAGCCCCTGCGGCAGCCAGCCGCTCAAGACCGCCGTTCACGCAGGAAGGCAGGCAGAGCAATGTAAGCAGGGTGTGTGCCAATAAAACTTTATATATAGAACACGTGCACAATGGAACAGTACTCAGATATAAAGATGAGCCCATCTGAGTCAGTTCTAATGAGGCAGATGAAACTGGAGCCTATTATACAGAGTGAAGTAAGTCAGAAACACAAATACTGTATAGTAATGCATATATACGGAATTTAGAAAGACAGTAATGATGGTCAGCAAAGAGACAGCAGAAGAGACACAGATGTAAAGAACAGACTTTTGGACTCTGGGGGAGAAGGTGAGGGTGGGATGATTTAAGAGAATAACGGTGAAACACACACATTACCATATGTGAAATAGATGAGCAGTGCAAGTGAGATGCGTGAAGCAGGGCCCTTAGAGCCAGTGCTCTGGGAAAACCCAGAGGGGCAGACGGGGAGGGAGTGGGGAGGCAGGTTCAGGACAGAGAGACGCATGTACACTCATGGCTGGTTCGTGCTGATGTACGGCAAGAACCATCAGGGTACTGTAAACTACCCTCCAATAAAAATAAATAAATTAATTTTTATCATCGCAGCTCTGTTTATAATCGCCGGGACATGGAAGCAATCTGGATGTCCATCAGCAGATGAACGGATAAGAAAGCTGTGGTACATATACACAATGGAGTATACACTCAGCAATTAAAAAGAATGCATTTGAGTTAGTTCTAATGAGGTGCATGAAACTGGAGCTGATTATACAGAGTGAAGTAAGCCAGAAAGAAAAACACCAGTACAGTATACTAACACATATATATGGAATTTAGAAAGATGGTAACAATAACCCTTATGTGAGACAGCAAAAGAGACACAGATGTATAGGAGAGTCTTTTGGACTCTGTGGGAGAGGGCGAGGGTGGGATGATTTGGGAGAATGGCATTGAAACCGGTATAATATCATATATGAAATGAATCGCCAGTCCAGGTTCGATGCAAGATACAGGATGCTTGGGGCTGGTGCACTGGGATGACCCAGAGGGATGGTACAGGGAGGAAGGTGGGAGGGAGGTTCAGGATGGGGAACACATGCACACCCGTGGTGGATTCATGTTGATGTATGGCAAAACCAGTACAATATTGTAAAGTAATTAGCCTGTGATTAAAATAAATAAATGTATATTTTTAAAAATAAATAAATAATTTTTAAAAAAAACAGCAGCAGTAGGCTGCATTTAGCTTGCAGCTGTGGCTTGACAACAACACATTTTGCCCCCACCCCAGCACCCCTGAGTGATAATCAAACTTGGGTTCAAGTCAGAACCTGGATGGCTTTTTAAAGCAGAGTATGGCGACCCTCTCACAGTTTGGGGCTGGATGGGTGGAGGCTGGGCCCAAGACTATGCACTTGTGTCAGCTGCTCAGGTGATGCTGATGCTGCAGGAACAAGGGTCCCCAGAGAACTGCTGCCCTGAATCCAGGGCCTCAGCGGCTGACTGGATGAGATCTCCATTCTAAACACCTACGTCCGTCTTGCTCCAAGTTTAGTGGACTCAAGCGGCCCGGCATGGCCATTTTAATCGAATTCTTGTCTTCATCTCCTCCTCCTCTTTGTTTTATTCTGAGTGGCTGAGGAGGTTGTGTGGGTCAAAAGTTGGAGGAGAACTGACCAGGAGCATCACAGGGAACGCTGGACGTCGATGGGAAGCACCTGTCTCTCCTGACCACACCCTCCCCACGCGCCTCCTCCTTCTCCAGGTCTTAGACATCAAACACCTGTGGCAAGTTTTCATCTTGTCTTGTACAAGACTCACACATATGCATACCTAAGCCCCTTTTTGTATGTGATATTTAAGGTGAACTTTGAAGGTTATAGACTTAGGATACATAACATTCCAGAACAAACCTAGCTTTCTGCAGAAGCAACAGTTCAGTCCAGTTCAGTCCAGTTACTCAGTCGTGTCCAACTCTTTGCAACCCCATGAACTGCAGCACACCAGGCCTCCCTGTCCATCACCAACTCCTGGAGTTCACCCAAACCCACGACTGTTGAGTCAGTGATGCCATCCAACCATCTCATCCTCTGTCGTCCCCTTCTCCTCCCACCTTCAATCTTTCCCAGCATCAGGGTCTTTTCAAATGAGTCAGCTCTTCGCATCAGGTGCCCAAAGTATTGGAGTTTTAGCTTCAACATCAGTCCTTCCAATGAACACCCAGGACTGATCTCCTTTAGGATGGACTGGTTGGATCTCCTTGCAGTCCAAAGGACTCTCAAGAGTCTTCTCCAACATCACAGTTCAAAAGCACCAATTCTTCGGTGCTCAGCTTTCTTTATGGTCAAACTCTCATGTCCATACAGAGTTGCAGAGGCAACAAAGAGCACTAAATCCTGGTTTAGGCGTGACCCGAGAGAGAGACAGTGCTCACGAACCTGAATGCTCCTGTGGAGGGAAAATAACATTTACCATGCACGCTCACAGAGCCAGGTGGGGAGTGCATAGTCTTCATTTCTTTACTCTTCACAGTAACCCCAGAGTTTACAAGGTTATCTCTCCGGGTTCCTGAGTCATAACAACCATGAGTGAATTTCAGGCCGTCCTGTCTATGACCCTGTGCACGATCATGCCCCCTCCTCTCTTTATCTATAAAACAGGATTTTATTGCACCTTCCTTAAAGGGTTATGTGAAGACTCAGTGAGTTAATATGTGGATAGAGACTGGCCATGTGGTAGATACTTTTTAAATGCTGCATATCATCATCATCATCATTATTATGAGTCTGATATTCAAAGGCTTCCCTGGTGGCTCAGAGGTTAAAGCATCTGCCTCCAATGCGGGAGACCCCCGGTTCGATCCCTGGGTCGGGAAGATCCCCTGGAGAAGGAAATGGCAATCCACTCCAGTATTCTTGCCTGGAGAATCCCATGGACAGAGAAGCCTAGTAGGTTACAGTCCATAAGGTCACAAAGAGTTGGACACGACTGAGTGACTTCACCTTCATTCAAAGTTCAGACAGAAGTAAGAATTACTTTAAAAGGATGTGGCTTCTAGCTTAACAGAGAGTAGGCAAGTCTGTTAACAGAGCTGCCTGAAAATTTTTTAGAAAAATTCCATAAACATAGAAGAATTTCTGGGTCAGAAAAATGAGGAGCCCCAAAATTTCACATATATTGTAAAATCGTTCACAATAGATTTTTCCTTTGTGTGATTGGTCCTCTAAGTTATTCTCTCACTCACAGGTGATCACTGTTCCTAAGAGACTCTCCATAAAAACGGTGCATATTTACAGAAGTCACATATGTGGAGGGCCTCACAATTCACTGTCCCTTTTTCACGCATTCCCACACTCGATCCTCACAACACTCAAATGGTGCATATTATTCAATACATTTTATAATTGAGGAGACTGCATGTGAGAGAGAGGAGGCACTTCACTCGAAGCCATATAATAGATGTAGCAATCACTGAAGCAGAATCTGAACTGGCTGTGGCTGCCTAAGGGAGCAGGGAGTGGGCCGAGCAAACGCGCGTCCAGCGCCTCTGACCTGGAGCAGAGGCTGAGCGTGCACCACGGGACGCCTGTCTCCAGAAGCGCAGCCAAGGGCGCCGGCACGCGGCTCCCCGAGGGCGGGCTGCGCGAGGACGGCCGGGAGGGCGGAGCTGGGGGAAAGCCACGTCTGTGCCGGACGAAGAGGGGCCAACAGCAGACCAAGCAGGAGCNGAGGAGACTGCATGTGAGAGAGAGGAGGCACTTCACTCGAAGCCATATAATAGATGTAGCAGTCACTGAAGCAGAATCTGAACTGGCTGTGGCTGCCTAAGGGAGCAGGGAGTGGGTGGAGCAAACGCGCGTCCAGCGCCTCTGACCAGGAGCAGAGGCTGAGCGTGCACCACGGGACGCCTGTCTCCAGAAGCGCAGCCAAGGGCGCCGGCACCCGGCTCCCCGAGGGCGGGCTGAGCGAGGAGGGCCGGGAGGGCGGAGCTGGGGGAAAGCCACGTCTGTGCCGGACGAAGAGGGGGCAACAGCAGACCAAGCAGGAGGAAGGCGGCCTCGGGGTGAGCCACGGCCTTGGAAGCAAGAGACTGTTCCTGCGGCAAAATGCAAACTTAGGGTGACTCCCTCCCAAAACACGCGTGAGCCCGGAAAAAATGCGAAAGAAAGAAAATCCTTATAGCAAAATAATAATAATAATAACAAGTGATTTATTTAAAAACTGAATAGAAAAGTTGTTAGAATAATTTACTATTTATCAGTAATAATAAATGGGGAAATCTCACTCTTCCCTCATCACGGCTCCTCCCAGACTCTAGCTACTTAGCTAAGTAGGGCAGAGGGGAAGGAGCGCCCGAGGTAGCTGGGAAAATATTAAGGGAAAAAAATTTGTGAAAATAATTTTACAAGCCCTTCTGTTTCCCAACAAGGGGCATATCTGTCCCCGGAGCCTTGCAGCTGTGCCTCACACCGAGCAAGCTGTTAGGTTTACGGCTCCCAGAAAATAGCTTCGCAGAGCTCTGATTGCACGGGGCCCTCTGGGGTCTGCGGCAGGTTTGGTTTAGTTTCATGGTGATTTTATATTTCCTGTTCGAGTCTTTATTAGTTTCATATAGATACATAAGCACGAGGGGTCAAGGGGGAGGCAGAAATGCAAGGCGACAGAATGCAGCTGCTAAACTACCGATAGGAATCTACGGAAACAAGCGTGCCTGCCTGCCTGCCTGTGCGCGGGTCCTGTCTGACTCTGCGGCCCCATGACCGGGCCCACCAAGCTCCTCTGTCCAGGGAATATTCCAGGCTAGAACACTGGAGCAGGTTGCCATTTTCTTCTGCAGAGGATCATCCCCACCCAGGGATCCAATGTGCGTCTCCTGCGTTGGCCGGCAGCCTCTTTATCGGCTGAGCCACCAGGGCAGCCCTGAGGAAAAAGAACGCAAGCCGCTCAGTCCTGTCCAGCTCTCTGGGACCCCATGGACCGTACGCTCCACAGGATTCTCCAGGCCAGAACACTGGAGTGGGTAGCCTTTCTCTTCTCCAGGGCATCTTCCCAACCCAGGGATGGAACCCAGGTCTCCCACACTGCAGGCTGGTTCTTTACCAGCTGAGCCCCAAGGATGCCCTAAGGAAACAAGATGGAGCTCCAGCTGTGGGGGGTTGGGACCAGAGGGCTGGCAGCCAGGCCCAGATATTCCAAGCAGAGAGAACCCATTGCATCGCCGAATTTGTCCTCCCCGCCCCTTCTTCTGCATTTGAGGACTGCCTTGCCAAAGGTCTTTCCTGGTGTAGATGTCAGCTGCTGCTGCTGCTGCTGCTGCTGAGTCGCTTCAGTCGTGTTCGACTTTGTGTGACCCCACAGACGACAGCCCACCAGGCTCCCCCGTCCCTGGGATTCTCCAGGCAAGAACGCTGGAGTGGGTTGCCATTTCCTTCTCCAGTGCATGAAAATGAAAAGTGAAAGTGAAGTCACTCAGTTGTGTCCAACTCTTCACGATCCCATGGACTGCAGCCCACCAGGCTCCTCCATCCATGGGATTTTCCAGGCAAGAGTGCTGGAGTGGGGTGCCGTTGCCTTCTCCCGTGGATCTCAGGGACAGAGAAAAGAATGCACATAAAGACCAAGGGCATCCTCAGCCTATCTCAGCTGATGGTTAAGAGTAGGGGCTCAGGGACCAGACTGTGAGTCCAGGGCCTTTCACTTTCTAGCCAGAGAATCTGGACACAGTGTCCTCATCCCCTCACCTGTGATGTGGAAACAACAGTTGAACTGGACCCGTGTGTGTGTATGTGTGTGTGTGTGTCTGTGCGCGTTCATGGACTCTCACTTAATGATACATGAGAAGCAAAGGAAAAATTATAATATGAGATTTTTGAGTATACACATAAATAATATATGTCTATATATTTAGGAAAGTGCCAGGCGCACAGTGAGCATGATGAATACAATAAAACCCTTAGGGCAGCGCCTGCCAGGCAGTGCCTCAGTGAACGCCGTCTCTCAGTAGCGTGGTTATTATTAGCATTGCTCTAATGAAACACTGGTTCCCACAGCTGGTTTGCCGTGGGTCAGTTTCCCTCGGTGCTGTCACACGTGTCCCTGGTCTCCTGCCCTTGGGTCACGGTTGAACCATACAGATAAGCACGGAGAGTGAAGGCCAGTGGCTGCACATTTATTCAAAGTAAATGACTCCATGCTTTTGAAAGGGAGGCCTTCTTGTCTAAGGCCGTGCTCCTCACTCACTCATGTTCATGACAAAGACTGGGGATCTTGGGACAGTGCAGCCTCTGGCTTAGCTGTTGTTCGGGGAGCAGCCTTGGCATCACTGCTGGCCTTGAGACCATACTTTGAATCAGAAAGGAATCTAGAGATGAACACTCATCTGGGAGGCAGACAACCCGGGCACAAGCTACGTCTACAGTTATATCTACCGCTGTTCTATAAAATTCACTCATTTCCTTCCCCCGGCCATCTCACCAAAATGAGCCCTGGATACTTGGAAAAACCAGAGGAAGTGCATCAGGGATTGGAAAGGTGTCGGGGCAAAATCTCCTGCTGTCAGCAGATTTATCACCTGATAGTGCAGATTGGCGTGCTGACACACAGATGACACCACCCCAGACTGCGGGGAGGAGCCCGTGTCCTGAGCAANGCTCAGTCCTGTCCAGCTCTCTGGGACCCCATGGACCGTACGCTCCACAGGATTCTCCAGGCCAGAACACTGGAGTGGGTAGCCTTTCTCTTCTCCAGGGCATCTTCCCAACCCAGGGATGGAACCCAGGTCTCCCACACTGCAGGCTGGTTCTTTACCAGCTGAGCCCCAAGGATGCCCTAAGGAAACAAGATGGAGCTCCAGCTGTGGGGGGTTGGGACCAGAGGGCTGGCAGCCAGGCCCAGATATTCCAAGCAGAGAGAACCCATTGCATCGCCGAATTTGTCCTCCCCGCCCCTTCTTCTGCATTTGAGGACTGCCTTGCCAAAGGTCTTTCCTGGTGTAGATGTCAGCTGCTGCTGCTGCTGCTGCTGCTGAGTCACTTCAGTCGTGTTCGACTTTGTGTGACCCCATAGACGACAGCCCACCAGGCTCCCCCGTCCCTGGGATTCTCCAGGCAAGAACGCTGGAGTGGGTTGCCATTTCCTTCTCCAGTGCATGAAAATGAAAAGTGAAAGTGAAGTCACTCAGTTGTGTCCAACTCTTCACGATCCCATGGACTGCAGCCCACCAGGCTCCTCCATCCATGGGATTTTCCAGGCAAGAGTGCTGGAGTGGGGTGCCGTTGCCTTCTCCCGTGGATCTCAGGGACAGAGAAAAGAATGCACATAAAGACCAAGGGCATCCTCAGCCTGTCTCAGCTGATGGTTAAGAGTAGGGGCTCAGGGACCAGACTGTGAGTCCAGGGCCTTTCACTTTCTAGCCAGAGAATCTGGACACAGTGTCCTCATCCCCTCACCTGTGATGTGGAAACAACAGTTGAACTGGACCCGTGTGTGTGTATCTGTGTGTGTGTGTCTGTGCGCGTTCATGGACTCTCACTTAATGATACATGAGAAGCAAAGGAAAAATTATAATATGAGATTTTTGAGTATACACATAAATAATATATGTCTATATATTTAGGAAAGTGCCAGGCGCACAGTGAGCATGATGAATACAATAAAACCCTTAGGGCAGCGCCTGCCAGGCAGTGCCTCAGTGAACGCCGTCTCTCAGTAGCGTGGTTATTATTAGCATTGCTCTAATGAAACACTGGTTCCCACAGCTGGTTTGCCGTGGGTCAGTTTCCCTCGGTGCTGTCACACGTGTCCCTGGTCTCCTGCCCTTGGGTCACGGTTGAACCATACAGATAAGCACGGAGAGTGAAGGCCAGTGGCTGCACATTTATTCAAAGTAAATGACTCCATGCTTTTGAAAGGGAGGCCTTCTTGTCTAAGGCCGTGCTCCTCACTCACTCATGTTCATGACAAAGACTGGGGATCTTGGGACAGTGCAGCCTCTGGCTTAGCTGTTGTTCGGGGAGCAGCCTTGGCATCACTGCTGGCCTTGAGACCATACTTTGAATCAGAAAGGAATCTAGAGATGAACACTCATCTGGGAGGCAGACAACCCGGGCACAAGCTACGTCTACAGTTATATCTACCGCTGTTCTATAAAATTCACTCATTTCCTTCCCCCGGCCATCTCACCAAAATGAGCCCTGGATACTTGGAAAAACCAGAGGAAGTGCATCAGGGATTGGAAAGGTGTCGGGGCAAAATCTCCTGCTGTCAGCAGATTTATCATCTGATAGTGCAGATTGGCGTGCTGACACACAGATGACACCACCCCAGACTGCGGGGAGGAGCCCGTGTCCTGAGCAAGACAGCCCATTCCCTCAACCTGAAGAAATCAGCCAGTGGACACACTTCACCTTGCTCTCCTCAATTTGTCCTTCTGCAAAATGGAACTAAGGTTCTTGCCACCTGTGTTCTTTCGGGCACATTTTAAGACATTAAGGGCATACTGAGTGCATTCAGATAAAAGGGCTTTTGCAAAACTCTACATAAAGTTTGTTAATACTGGCAATAAAATGGATGTTCCAGTTATGAATGGGTGACTCATTCGGAGTGACTCTGCTTCTTATTTGACATAATCTGAGCCTCAAACTGTCACTTAATGACAGAAATAAATTGGCTCTCTTCAGGGGCTTCCCTAGTAGTTTAGAATCCACTTCACAATGGAAGATTACCTTGAATAATGCTTCACAATACATTCTAAGAAATGCTGGGCTGGATGAAGCACAAGCTGGAATCAGTATTGCTGGGAGAAACGTCAATAACCTCAGATATGCAGATGACACCATCCTTATGGCAGAAAGTGAAGAAGAACTAAAGACCCTGTTGATGAAAGTGAAAGAGGACAGGGAAAAAGTTGGCTTAAAGCTCAACATTCAGAAAACAAAGATCATGGCCTCTGGTCCCATCACTTCATGGCAAATAGATGGGGAAACAGTGGAAACAGTGGCTGACTTTATTTTTTGGGGTTCCAAAATCACTGCAGATGGTGACTGCAGCCATGAAATTAAAAGGTACTTACTCCTTGAAAAGAAAGTTATGACCAACCTAGACAGCATATTAAAAAGCAGAGACATTAGTTTGCCAACAAAGGTCCGTCTAGTCAAGGCTGTGCTCTTTCCAGTGGTCATGAATGGAGGTGAGAGTTGGACTATAAAGAAAGCTGAGCGCTGATGAATTGGTGCTTTTGAACTGTGATGTTGGAGAACACTCTTGAGAACTGGTTGGACTGCAAGAAGATCCAACCAGTCCATCCTAAAGGAGATCAGTCCTGGGTGTTCACTGGTAGGACTTATTTTGAAGCTGAAACTCCAATACTGTGGCCACCTCATGCAAAGAACTGACTCATTTGAGAAAACCCTGATGCTGGGAAAGATTGGATACAGGAGAAGAAGGGGATGACAGAGGATGAGATGGCTGGATGGCATCAGCGACTCAATGGACATGGGTTTGAGTGGACTCTGGGAGTTGGTGATGGACAGAGAGGCCTGGCGTGCGGCAGTTCATGAGGTTGCGACTTGTCGGACACGACTGCACGACTGAACTGACCTCGAGATGCAGGGGACACTGGCTGATCCCTGTTCCGGGAAGATGCCACATGCCGCGGGGAAACTCAGCCCATGCGCCACAGCTACTGAGCCTGTGCACTGGAGCCCAGAAGCCACAACTACGGAAACCCAGGGACCCCAACGCCTGCGCTCGGCAACCAGGGACGCGCCGCAATGAGGAGGCCGCGCTCCACAACCAGGGAAAGCCTTCACAGCAAGGAAAACCCAGCACCGCCAAAGTCAAACTTCGAAGAGTCAGTATGAAATTCGTGGCTCTCCCGCCTGGCTTCACCACTACACGACACACGCTGGCTTTGAGACGGGGATGAGGACTACCTGCGGCTCCGCGTCTAGCTGACACCAACCCCGGAGGGTGGCGCTGTCCCCAGTGCAACGTCCCGGGTTATCAGTTAGAAGGGCTGGAGGGGTCGGGGAGCAGAATATATTCAGAGACTAGCAAGCGTCTGAAACAGTCACTGCTCTTTCCCATTCTCCTTCTCACGACAGCAGCAGAGAGAAATCCCTCGCATCACGTTGTCCACCTACAGCTGAACCGGTCACCATTTTCAGAAGGTTTCCTTTTCTGCCCCCTGCAGGGCTGGCTGAGGCTCCCGGTCCGGGTTCTGTCTCTGCACTGTCTTACCTGCCTCCCCTCGTGTCTCATGCTTTTTGATCTCAGAGCAGCCCTAACAAGGAGCTCACTTGCTAATTTCCGTCTTGGAGGAAGCTGGGACCTTGTTCACGGCACCACCTTTTACAGTGGCCCCTCCTGACAAACCTGGCTGCTCTGGATTCCCGGAGCAGGCCACACACTCCACCTGTGTTCCTTCGGGCACATTCTTTGTGCACAACATGGATCAGCTCTTGTGCTGTCTGTGCTGATGCTCAGTCGTGTCTGACTCCGTGACCCCATGGACGGGAGCCTGCTCTGTCCATGGCATTCTCCAGGCAGGGATGCTGCAGTGGGTTGCCGTGCCCTCCTTCAGGAGAATCAACTCCTAGCACATGGCAAATATGCAATAAGTTGTCGTGATTGTTGACCGAATAGATGTCCTTGTGTCCAGAAAAATGCCTCCTTACCCTTTTTCCTCCAACCTTCCTTTCCTGAGTAACTCACCCTCATCTTTGCAGGTAACCCAGCCTGTCATCTCCTCTGCCTAGCATTTTGATCATCCTTGCCCCGTTTCCTCTCTTGGAATTATTACTCCCTTTACTCAGTAAGACATCTTTGTTGTATTGAATGACAGTCAATTACTTCCCTACCTCCCCTCACCTCACACAGACCTACATTTTTCAACACTTGAAGTGATGACTGCATTTTTTTTTACCTCTGTTTACCTATCAAATAGGTAAGTATCATTAAGTATCTGAAAATTAAACAGTGATTTCTTAACTTTAGAATCACCTGGAGGAAACTTAGCAATTGACTCTCATGCTTGGCCTTAAACCCAAGCTCTGAGGTTAGGGGCCATATCTGCAGTCCAGCATGTGGGACCCACTGACTAGGACCTCACCTTGACCACTGAATATTTCTACTGAGAAAAGATTCACTTAGGTATATCTTCACTTTTTCAACTTTAGTTTTACCATCTGTTTTTATCCAAGGCTAAGCTCTTGGTCAGGAATGTACCAAGCAATGATGTCTTTGCTCCTATGGGAAACACACCATGCTTTACAAAGAGCCAAATGGAGGATGAGCACGAGAGCTCCAGGGGCAGGTTACTTGGGTTGACTACTGGCCCAGCCTTTTTCTGGCTGCACAACCTCAGCATCGTCCCTATGCCTCAGTGTCCTCACCTGCAAAGTGGGGACAGCAATAACCTTTACTTCATACAGTTGCTGTAAGGGTCAAATGAGCGAATACATAAGCAATGCTTATAATTGAACTCAACATATAGGGAAATCTTAATGCAAGTTATTTCTATTACTATTGTTGTTGTTCATTCACTGAGTCATGTCCGACTCTTTGCCACTTATATATACTGCCCCAGGCTCCCCGCCACCCCATCCTTCACTATCTCGTGGCATTTGTTCAAATTCATGTCCATTGAGTTGGTGATGCTCTTTAACCATCACATCTTCTGACACCTCCTTCTCCTTTTGCCTTCAATCATTCTCAGCATCAGGGTCTTTTCCAATGAGTCTGCTCTTCACATCAGGTGGCTAGAGTATTGGAGTTTCAGCTTCAGCATCCGTCCTTCCAATGAATGATCAGGGATGATTTTCTTTACTATCAATTTCTATTACTAATATGATTCAGTTCAGTTCAGTTCAGTCGTTCAGTTGTGTCCAGCTCTTTGCGATCCCATGGACCACAGCATGCCAGGCCTCCCTGTCCATCACCAACTCCAGGAGTCCACCCAAACTCATGTCCATTGAGTCAGTGATGCCATCCAGCCATCTCGTCCTCTCTTGTCCCCTTCTCCTCTTGCCCTCAATCTTTCCCAGCATCAGGGTCTTTTCAAATGAGTCAGTTTTCCATCAGGTAGCCAAAGTATTGGAGTTTTAGCTTCAACATCAGTCCTTCCAAAGAACACCCAGAATTGATCTCCTTTAGGATGGACTGGTTGGCTCTCCTTGCAGTCCAAGGGACTCTCAAGAGTCTTCTCCAACACCACAGTTCAAAAGCATCAATTCGTCAGCACTCAGCTGTCTTTATAGTCCAACTCTCACATCCATACATGACTATTGGAAAAACCATAGCCTTGACTAGCCAGACCTTTGTTGGCAAACTAATGTCTCTGCTTTTTAATATGCTATCTAGGTTGGTCATAACTTTTCTTCCAAGGAGTAAGCATCTTTTAATTTCATGGCTGCAGTCACCATCTGCACTGATTTTGGAGCCCCCCAAAATAAAGTCAGCCACTGTTTCCACTGTTTCTCCATCTATTTGCCATGAAGTGATGGGACTGGATGCCATGATCTTCGTTTTCTGAATGCTGAGCTTTAAGCCAACTTTTTCACTCTCTTCTTCCTCTTTCATCAAGAGGCTCTTTAGTTCTTCGTCACTTTCTGCCATAAGGGTGGTGTCATCTGCATATCTGAGGTTGTTGATATTTCTCCCAGAAATCTTGACTCCAGCTTGTGCTTCATCCAACCCAGCGTTTCTCATGATGTACCTTTGAGAAATGTATATAGTTATAAGGGAATCATTACCTGTTAACATTTTAAAAATTAGGCAAGGGAATGAATAAAATTCACAGTTTGAGACTTTAATTCATTCTTTTCCCATTGTTGGCTGCTTTCCCATGACCTCCTGGTTCCCAGTGCCAAAATATTTTTCTCCCATTTTGTTGTCCTGAGAAGGCTTTCTGACCTTTACATTTCAATATTCAACAAGAGACTGGGTGAAGGATTTTTTTTTCTTTTGTATCTCAGAGGTTTGAAGCTGTGCTTTCCTTCAGGTATGGTATTTCAACTGAGTGGCCTGTTTTCTGAAAGCTAGCCTTCCGTACAGACAGTAGTATATCAATTTGTCACCAGCTTGGAGATCCTGGCAGAAAGCTGTGAAAATTACGTACCTGTAATTTGGTTTTCTCATTACGGGGACCTTGACTGCCTGGGTGCTGTTGAGTAAGGTCACCGACACTCCGCAGTGAGCAGCTGGACCGGAGGGTTTGGTGCCAAAACGCAGCAGCCCCTCCTCCCCCCTCCCCCATGGCCCCCTCTGGCAGGAAATTACACCCAAACCACAGAAAACAGTGCAAATGCTTGCATCCAAAGAGTTATAATTAAGTTGATCAGCTTAAATAAAAAGGCTGTGACCCATTTTTTTTTCACTTTGTGTAAATAAGTCAGGTGAAATAATCCATTTTACTTGTCCCCAAAGTGTTCATCCACCTGAAGGCAAGAGGAAGCTTAGATTTCACAGGATTAATTTAGGGTAACCTTGAAGAAAGGTTTGCACATAAAAATTCTCAGTAGTATTGCTATGAAAATCTGTGAACCTTTTTTTTCTCATTGAAAAAAAAAAAAAGAATTACTTCACAGAGTCCCCAACCCTGGAGAAAGACAGGGTAGATGTTTGACCTATAAAAGATCAGGACAATGTGAAAGATTTGAAAATCTATCTTGTAGAATATAAAACTCATTTGGGATCTCTCCATAAAGTAGGAGTAAGAAAACTAGGTAGAAATACACACACAGAGAGAAGGGAAACCTGAATTCAGGGTGCAAAATGCCGCTGCATCCATAGCTGGCTCCCTGCTCTTAGAAAGACAGTCACGTTCACGTGGGCATACACCCTGGGTGCTTGAGGAAGAAACGGGCATGACAGAGAATTAGATGCGGGCAGAATATTTGTCACCTCAATTGTTCAGTAAGTTAATCCAACCACACGAAGCTAATTTCTAGAGGCTCTTCGTGGAGACTGGTGCAGGGCCGGATGCTGCCTCCAGGACGGCGCTGGGGAGAGCAGGCACAGCTGGGCAGCTGGGATGTGCGTGAGCGGATGCCCGGGGGCTCAGCTGCCAGGGAGTCGCCCAAACTTGCCGCCGGCACACTGGCTTTCAGGAGAATTCGTGCCAAGGTGACTTAAATTTCTGGGTGCCAGGGAAGCCCTGCCGTCAGCTGAGCTGTATGAGAAAGGGCAGCCTCTGTGCCTGCGGTTCCCACAAGTGACTCTCAGGAGGAATAAGCTCTAGCCTGTCTCCTCACAGGGCTGCACCCTGGTCTTCTTGGTAAAGGAGGTGAGATTCCACTGAGGGAGGTAAATGGATATGACCGTGACAAATCCAGGAGAATGGATGTGAAGGTGGAGTTCTGCTCTGTGTGGAATAAGCCCAGAGAAGGAGCCTCAAACTCAGCCTTGGAGGAAGGCCATGTCAGAGAAGAGTTCTCAGAAGGGGGGACAGTGGGGAGGGCCAAGGGGTAAGTCTGAACGAACAGCAAGTTTAAAATACAAGACTGGTACTCTGGGGGAACTGTAAACTTATTGAGCATAGCTACCCCACTGGGGCCAAAGTGGAGGATTTGTTCTGCACAAAACAAGCTGGAAGGTGCCCAGGGGCCACAACTTAAAGGATCTCCTGTGGCAATCAGTCTAAAGAATATGGATTTTGTGTTGAAGGCAATGGGAAGCTATTGAAAGCTATTAAGCAGAGGAGAGACAGGATGCAATCTATCAATGGTCTCTAGACAACTATTTACTTTGTATAGTTTAGATATTTGTCTGTCCAAATATTCTCCTCCTAGTGCAAGAATTCATGTTTTCTTCAAAACCCATCTACCCTGTGAGAGCCTGCCTGGCAATGCCCATCCCCTCTTTGCTTCCCTGCAACATTTGATATTTTTTCTCCTGTGTCACTTATGTTCTTGCCCATTTCTTCCAATGCAAGCATTCTTCAAGTATCATTTTGCAGGCAAGTCTTTATAAATTATTCACGATACAGGGTCACTGTGACTATAGGAGACAGATATTGTACGTAAGTAAAGCAAACCAAGTTTGAAACACTTTTGTTTGCACGGTAAACACGGAGTGATGCTCCTGACTTCCACAAAGAAGCGGTGGAAACAAAGGCGCACCAGCAGTACTGATACGCATGGGCGGAGAGCCCGGCCAAAGTCCCCACGAAGGGCAGCCACCACTTNCTTGGTAAAGGAGGTGAGATTCCACTGAGGGAGGTAAATGGATATGACCGTGACAAATCCAGGAGAATGGATGTGAAGGTGGAGTTCTGCTCTGTGTGGAATAAGCCCAGAGAAGGAGCCTCAAACTCAGCCTTGGAGGAAGGCCATGTCAGAGAAGAGTTCTCAGAAGGGGGGACAGTGGGGAGGGCCAAGGGGTAAGTCTGAACGAACAGCAAGTTTAAAATACAAGACTGGTACTCTGGGGGAACTGTACACTTATTGAGCATAGCTACCCCACTGGGGCCAAAGTGGAGGATTTGTTCTGCACAAAACAAGCTGGAAGGTGCCCAGGGGCCACAACTTAAAGGATCTCCTGTGGCAATCAGTCTAAAGAATATGGATTTTGTGTTGAAGGCAATGGGAAGCTATTGAAAGCTATTAAGCAGAGGAGAGACAGGATGCAATCTATCAATGGTCTCTAGACAACTATTTACTTTGTATAGTTTAGATATTTGTCTGTCCAAATATTCTCCTCCTAGTGCAAGAATTCATGTTTTCTTCAAAACCCATCTACCCTGTGAGAGCCTGCCTGGCAATGCCCATCCCCTCTTTGCTTCCCTGCAACATTTGATATTTTTTCTCCTGTGTCACTTATGTTCTTGCCCATTTCTTCCAATGCAAGCATTCTTCAAGTATCATTTTGCAGGCAAGTCTTTATAAATTATTCACGATACAGGGTCACTGTGACTATAGGAGACAGATATTGTACGTAAGTAAAGCAAACCAAGTTTGAAACACTTTTGTTTGCACGGTAAACACGGAGTGATGCTCCTGACTTCCACAAAGAAGCGGTGGAAACAAAGGCGCACCAGCAGTACTGATACGCATGGGCGGAGAGCCCGGCCAAAGTCCCCACGAAGGGCAGCCACCACTTCTCCCAAGCGACAGTTAACCTAGAAAGACAGGAGGGCTAGACAAGGAGATCCAGGGTGTAAGATCTCTTCATTCAAAAGCGGGGAAAAGCTCTGGAAATGCAGAGTTTTTAGATTTTAAAAATTTATTTTTAAACAAAACTTTGTGAGCTTTATTTTCTTCCTTGGGTTGAAGATTCATCTGAACATGCATACATTTTGAAACAGTAACAGGGTCTCAAACTGTTCTGAACAGACATTAGATAAACACAGAGGGTTGCAAATTTCTATTAAAAAAAAAAAAGATGGAAATTGCAGTAAGAAGTGGAGAAGTCACACACATATGGCAGGGTGGTAGTTTATCCCCCAAAGTTAAATCTATTCTTCATTCAAATTTTTTAAATTATTCAGTACAATGATCTGATCCGATGCTTGGGTGTGCTGAACAGCCCTGAGCTGCTCCCTCAAAGGCTGAAGTTCCTACCTTCTCACAAATGGCTCTGAGCAAAGACAATGGGGTCACTTGTGAATTCCCCTCGAGACTCAAGGATCTGAGCTCCGCTTGCTGAAGGCAGCCAGGGCTCCTCTTCCCTCTGAAGGCACGCTTCATACATGACCCAGCTCGTAGGAAGGCTGGGGCCCTGCTACTGCTGTCTGCATGTGGCTGGGAGATCTGAGGGCAGTCGCTTGAATATGTTTTCTGTGTCCCAGGCTGTATCTCCTCACCATACGTTTCTGCCAGGAAGAGGTGAGGTCTCTATACTTGGTAGGAGCCCCTGGTCTATTGAAATCCAGACTTTTAAATGAAATATCCTAATATTTGTGGCTTCCCTGGTGGCTTAGACAGTAAAGAATCTGCTTGCAGTGTGGGAGATTCAGGTTCAGTCCCTGAGCTGGGAAGGTCTCCTGGAGAAGGGAATGCTTACACACTCACCCTTCAGTATTCTTGCCTGGAGAATTCCATGAATAGAAGCTACCGTCCATGGGGTCACAAAGAGTTGGACACGACTGATCCTGCTATTAAAAAGTTGACTCAAATCTTCCTAAACATTGCAGGCCAGTGTCAACCGCCAGTGACCCCGATAGATCNGAGTTTCAGCTTCAGCATCAGTCCTTCCAATGAATACTCAGGACTGGTCTCCTTTAGGATGGACTGGCTGGATCTCCTTGCAGTCCAAGGGACTCTCAAGAGTCTTCTCCAACACCACAGTTCAAAAGCATCAATTCTTCAGCACTTAGCTTTCTTTATAGTCCAACTCTTACATCCATATATGACTACTGGAAAAACCATAGCTTTGATTAGATGGACCTTCGTTGACAAAGTAATGTCTCTGCTTTTGAAAATACTATCTAGGTTAGTCATAGCTTTTCTTCCAAGGAGTAAGTGTCTTTTAATTTCATGGCTGCAGTCACCATCTGCAGATATTTTGGAACCCAAGAAAATAAAGCCTATCACTGTTTCCACTGTTTCCTCATCTATTTGCCATGAAGTGATGGGACCACATGCCATGATATTAGTTTTTTAAATGTTGAATTTTAAGCCAACTTTTTCACTCTCCTCTTTCATTTTCATCAAGAGGCTCTTTAGTTTTTCTTCGCTTTCTGCCATAAGGGTGGTGTCATCTGCAAATCTGAGGTTATTGATATTTCTCCCAGCAATCTTGATTCCAGCTCGTGCTTCATCTAGCCCAGCGTTTCTCATGATGTACTCTGCATATAAGTTAAATAAACAGGGTGACAATATACAGCCTTGACGTACGCCTTTTCCTATTTGGAACCAGTCTGTTGTTCCATATCCAGTTCTAACTATTGCTTCCTGACCTGCATGCAGATTTCTCAGGAGGCAGGTCAGGTGGTCTGCTATTCCCATCTCTTTCAGAATTTTCCCCATTTGTGATCCACACAGTCAAAGCTTTGGCATAGTCAATAAAGCAGAAGTAGATGTTTTTCTGGAACTCTCTTGCTTTTTTGGATGCTCCAGCAGATGTTGACAATTTGACTTCTGGTTCCTCTGCCTTTTCTAAATCCAGCTTGAACATCTGGAAGTTCTCGGTTCATGTACTGTTGAAGCCTCGCTCGGAGAATTCTGAGCATTACTTTGTAGTGTGTGAGATGAGCATGTTTCCTCCCGTCTGGGAACATATATCCCCATGCTGCCACCTGGATTAACTTTCGCAGTTTACTCTCATTCTCCTGATGGAAAACCATCTCTGTGGACAGTCTGGCGAAGAAGGGCTCTGTTCCTGGCATGATGACCAGGTACCGCCAGTTGCTGGTCTATCTGTCTAGGTTTACTCCCCAGTAGGCCTTCTCATGGATAACTCTAGCTAGCCTAACCAAATTCCTTGTTTTTCTGGAGATTTCCTCATTCTGTTCATGGTCTCACCCTAATCATTATTTTTTCTCCTTTGATGGCCTACTCATCATTCAAGGCCTAACATCACTGTGTCCTTTTCTCTGTCAAACTTTTCTTGATTCACTTAGTAAAAGTGAAATGATCAAAGTCCTCCTAAAGTACATTTTCGTGGTGGTTTAGTCACTAAGTCATGTCTGACTCTTGTGACCCCATGGACTATAGCCCACCAGGCTCCTCTGTCCATGGGATTCTCCAGGCAAGAACACTAGAGTGGGTTGCCATTTCCTCCTCCAGGGGATCTTCCTGACTCAGGCAGTGAACCCAGGTCTCCTGCACTGTAGGCAGATTCTTTATTGACTGAGCTACCAGGAAAGCCAAGGAACATTTTAAGAACTCCTATTTCATGCCCTTCTCCATTCTTTTGGGTGTTTAAGGTCAGAGCGCTATGGATTTATCCTCCTGATCAGACCACTTGCTCCTTAAAGACCTGTAAATGCACTAATCTTCATACATGTACAACCTCATATGCTGTACCTAACCTCAATGTTTTGAATATAGTGGAAGTGAGAAATAGATTTAAGGGCCAAGATCTGATGGATAGAGTCCCTGATGAACTATGGAATGAGGCTCCTGACGTTGTACAGGAGAGAGGGATCAAGACCATCCCCATGGAAAAGAAATGCAAAAAAGCAAAATGACTGTTTGGGGAGGCCTTACAAATAGCTGTGAAAAG
>SJYW01035409.1:130758-152202 GCA_006410735.1 Raphicerus campestris | reverse complement strand
GGGCTCCAAAATCACTGCAGATGGTGATTGCAACCATGAAATTAAAAGACGGTTATGCAGTTCAGGAAGCAACAGTTAGAACAGGACATGGAACAACAGACTGGTTCCAAATAGGAAAAGGAGTATGTCAAGGCTGTATATTGTCACCCTGCTTATTTTACTTATATGCAGAGTACATCAAGAGAAACACTGGACTGGAAGAAGCAAAAGCTGGAATCAAGATTGCCAGGAGAAATATCAATAACCTCAGATATGCAGAAAGTGAAGAGGAACTAAAAAGCCTCTTGATGAAAGTGAAAGTGAAGAGTGAAAAAGTTGGCCTAAAGCTCAACATTCAGAAAATGAAGATCATGGCATCTGGTTCCATCACTTCATGGGAAATAGATGGGGAAACAGTGTCAGACTTTGTTTTTGGGGGCTCCAAAGTCACTGCAGATGGTGACTGTAGCCATGAAATTAAAAGATGCTTACTCCTTGGAAGCAAATTTATGACCAACCTAGACAGCATATTCAAAAGCAGAGACATTACTTTTCCAACAAAGGTCTGTCTAGTCAAGGCTGATTTTTCCAGTTGTCATGTACGAATGTGAGAGTTGGACTGTGAAGAAGGCTGAGCACTGAAGAATTGATGCTTTTGAGCTGTGGTATTGGAGAAGACTCTTGAGAGTCCTTTGGACTGCAAGGAGATCCAACCAGTCCATTCTGAAGGACATCATCCCTGAGATTTCTTTGGAAGGAATGATGCTAAAGCTGAAACTCCAGTACTTTGGCCACCTCATGTGAAGAGTTGACTCACTGGGAAGACTGATGCTGGGAAGGATTGGGGGCAGGAGGAGAAGGGGGCGACAGAGGATGAGATGGCTGGATGGCATCACGGACTCGATGGATGTGAGTCTGAGTGAACTCCAGGCTTGGTGATGGACAGGGAGGCCTGGTGTGCTGCGATTCATGGGGTTGCAAAGAGTTGGACACAACTGAGCGACTGAACTGAACTGAACTGAAATACACAATACATATTGATATGTTAACTAAAACCATAGCAACTGCTAGAACTAAAAGATACCATAGGATTCCAAATGTAAGATTGTTCTATATGTTTTTTATCTATCAGTTCAGTTCAGTTCAGTTCAGTCGCTCAGTCGTTTCTGACTCTATGACATAAAAGACTTGAGGGCAGATTTGTTGTGTTAATGCTGAAGTGAGTTTATATCGGATAACCTGTAAGAAAAGGTTCAAGATAGAAAATGAGGAGCTTGTCATTTCCATATTTCCCAGTTTGTGTCTTCAAAGTTCAATGCCTTTATTGACCAAGGGTCCCTTGTGCTGTTGGTAAGCAAGCATCCCAGTAGGACACAGGCACTCACAGATGTCACCCTGAACTGCCCTCTTCACCTCCTTCCACCCTGGCTTTCTCTGTCCTGCAAGTGTGCCAATCTGCTTCAGCCTTGTCCGACTCTGTGTGACCCAATGGACTGAGTCCCGCCAAGCCCTTCTGTCCCTGGGATTCTCCAGGCAGGAACGCTGGAGCGAGCTGCCGTGCCCTCCTCCGGGGGATCCTCCCGACCCGGGGATGGAACCCGGGTCTTTCATGCCTCCTGTGTCTTCACCACAACTGCCACCGGGGAAGCCTCTCCCTCTACCCTGTTTCTTACCGAATATCCTTGCTTTTCAGACTTGTCATCTCTGACTCTGTTTTTATTACCCCCATTCTCTCAAACTTGTGGCTTTCTCCTTGGGTCCTTAGCAAAATACTTTCTTGGATTCTTTCTTGAATTCACTTGTATTCAGTGAATACAGTCTATTCACTGAATGGCTTATATCGTCACTAACTCACTTTTTATTTGGATGAAAATCCCTTTTGGGGGAAAAAACAAAGTGAAGAAAAATAAAGGAATAAAGGTGTATCAGATAGGATTCTTTGGACTGCAACTAAGAAACTCTAGTTCAAACTGTTATAACTAGTGTAGGGATATATTAGTTGGCATAATACATGTTCAAGAGGAAATAAGCTCCGTATCTGCTTTGTAGCAGTTCTATTGCTTAGTCTTTCTCTGTATTTGCTTCATCCGTTTTTTAATGAGAAAATTGATTCAGTAATTCTAGGCATAACACCAGATACAATGACATTTTTTTAAAAAGTGCTCTCATATTTTCTTTTTGGAGTAAAAAAACCCCTTTCATTGAACCATGAGACAGGATAGTGGGCTGAAAAGATCCTAGGCTTACCCCCTCCCACAGACACATGAACATTACAGCCACATCTAGAGTAACTGGGCTTCCCTGCTAGCTCAGCTGGTAAAGAATCTGTCTGCAATGCCGGAGACTCTGATTCGATTCCTGGTTTGGGAAGATCCCCTGCAGAAGGGATAGGCTACCCACTCCAGTATTCTTGGGCTTCCCTTGTGGCTCAGCTGGTAAAGAATCCACCTGCGATAAGGGAGACCTGGGTTCAGTTCCTAGGTTGGGACCATCCCCTGGAGAAGAGGAAGGCTACCCACTCCAGAATTCCTGCCTGGAGAATCCCATGGACAGAGGAGCCTGGCGGGCTGCAGGCNGGAAGCAACAGTTAGAACTGGACATGGAACAACAGACTGGTTCCAAATAGGAAAAGGAGTATGTCAAGGCTGTATATTGTCACCCTGCTTATTTTACTTATATGCAGAGTACATCAAGAGAAACACTGGACTGGAAGAAGCAAAAGCTGGAATCAAGATTGCCAGGAGAAATATCAATAACCTCAGATATGCAGAAAGTGAAGAGGAACTAAAAAGCCTCTTGATGAAAGTGAAAGTGAAGAGTGAAAAAGTTGGCCTAAAGCTCAACATTCAGAAAATGAAGATCATGGCATCTGGTTCCATCACTTCATGGGAAATAGATGGGGAAACAGTGTCAGACTTTGTTTTTGGGGGCTCCAAAGTCACTGCAGATGGTGACTGTAGCCATGAAATTAAAAGATGCTTACTCCTTGGAAGCAAATTTATGACCAACCTAGACAGCATATTCAAAAGCAGAGACATTACTTTTCCAACAAAGGTCTGTCTAGTCAAGGCTGATTTTTCCAGTTGTCATGTACGAATGTGAGAGTTGGACTGTGAAGAAGGCTGAGCACTGAAGAATTGATGCTTTTGAGCTGTGGTATTGGAGAAGACTCTTGAGAGTCCTTTGGACTGCAAGGAGATCCAACCAGTCCATTCTGAAGGACATCATCCCTGAGATTTCTTTGGAAGGAATGATGCTAAAGCTGAAACTCCAGTACTTTGGCCACCTCATGTGAAGAGTTGACTCACTGGGAAGACTGATGCTGGGAAGGATTGGGGGCAGGAGGAGAAGGGGGCGACAGAGGATGAGATGGCTGGATGGCATCACGGACTCGATGGATGTGAGTCTGAGTGAACTCCAGGCTTGGTGATGGACAGGGAGGCCTGGTGTGCTGCGATTCATGGGGTTGCAAAGAGTTGGACACAACTGAGCGACTGAACTGAACTGAACTGAAATACACAATACATATTGATATGTTAACTAAAACCATAGCAACTGCTAGAACTAAAAGATACCATAGGATTCCAAATGTAAGATTGTTCTATATGTTTTTTATCTATCAGTTCAGTTCAGTTCAGTTCAGTCGCTCAGTCGTTTCTGACTCTATGACATAAAAGACTTGAGGGCAGATTTGTTGTGTTAATGCTGAAGTGAGTTTATATCGGATAACCTGTAAGAAAAGGTTCAAGATAGAAAATGAGGAGCTTGTCATTTCCATATTTCCCAGTTTGTGTCTTCAAAGTTCAATGCCTTTATTGACCAAGGGTCCCTTGTGCTGTTGGTAAGCAAGCATCCCAGTAGGACACAGGCACTCACAGATGTCACCCTGAACTGCCCTCTTCACCTCCTTCCACCCTGGCTTTCTCTGTCCTGCAAGTGTGCCAATCTGCTTCAGCCTTGTCCGACTCTGTGTGACCCAATGGACTGAGTCCCGCCAAGCCCTTCTGTCCCTGGGATTCTCCAGGCAGGAACGCTGGAGCGAGCTGCCGTGCCCTCCTCCGGGGGATCCTCCCGACCCGGGAATGGAACCCGGGTCTTTCATGCCTCCTGTGTCTTCACCACAACTGCCACCGGGGAAGCCTCTCCCTCTACCCTGTTTCTTACCGAATATCCTTGCTTTTCAGACTTGTCATCTCTGACTCTGTTTTTATTACCCCCATTCTCTCAAACTTGTGGCTTTCTCCTTGGGTCCTTAGCAAAATACTTTCTTGGATTCTTTCTTGAATTCACTTGTATTCAGTGAATACAGTCTATTCACTGAATGGCTTATATCGTCACTAACTCACTTTTTATTTGGATGAAAATCCCTTTTGGGGGAAAAAACAAAGTGAAGAAAAATAAAGGAATAAAGGTGTATCAGATAGGATTCTTTGGACTGCAACTAAGAAACTCTAGTTCAAACTGTTATAACTAGTGTAGGGATATATTAGTTGGCATAATACATGTTCAAGAGGAAATAAGCTCCGTATCTGCTTTGTAGCAGTTCTATTGCTTAGTCTTTCTCTGTATTTGCTTCATCCGTTTTTTAATGAGAAAATTGATTCAGTAATTCTAGGCATAACACCAGATACAATGACATTTTTTTAAAAAGTGCTCTCATATTTTCTTTTTGGAGTAAAAAAACCCCTTTCATTGAACCATGAGACAGGATAGTGGGCTGAAAAGATCCTAGGCTTACCCCCTCCCACAGACACATGAACATTACAGCCACATCTAGAGTAACTGGGCTTCCCTGCTAGCTCAGCTGGTAAAGAATCTGTCTGCAATGCCGGAGACTCTGATTCGATTCCTGGTTTGGGAAGATCCCCTGCAGAAGGGATAGGCTACCCACTCCAGTATTCTTGGGCTTCCCTTGTGGCTCAGCTGGTAAAGAATCCACCTGCGATAAGGGAGACCTGGGTTCAGTTCCTAGGTTGGGACCATCCCCTGGAGAAGAGGAAGGCTACCCACTCCAGAATTCCTGCCTGGAGAATCCCATGGACAGAGGAGCCTGGCGGGCTGCAGGCCACGGGGTCGCAGAGTCGGATACGACTGAGCGACTAAGCACAGCACAGTTCACATAGAGTGACCATCTCTGAGAATGAGCTGAACACTTACAGAAAAGACTACCCACAATAAAGGATAAAAACACAGTGAGACAGGTAAGAGAGACAGAAATGCAGTCTGGCCAGTGTCCATTCCCTTGGTGCAGCAATTCACAGACAGGAGAGTTATCAGAGCTATGGAGGTCTTCCCTGAGGAGTAAGGACTCTTAACATCACTCCAGGCTCCCCAGTTAGGGGGACCCACACTGAGAAGATGAGACTCCATAGCATCTGCCTTTGAAAACCAGTAGGACTTATGCCCAGAAGAGCTGAGAAAGCTATAGGAAGCTGAGACTCTGGAAGAGAGTACACAGAAGCCCACTCGCTCTGAGTCTCGGCACAGAGGCAGCAGTTTGGAAAGTGCCTGGATCATATGGGAAGGAGATTTATCCATGAATTTTAGGGAATGTACTTGGGGTAGGGAACTTTAGGTGCAGAAGCGAAGCTGGGTGCTAGGCCTGTTTTCTTCATCTGCTACCTACCTCCCCTGGCACTGAAACAAAGTGAAAGTCACTCAGTTGTGTCCAACTCTTTGTGACCCCATAGACTGTTCAGTCCATGGAGTTCTCCAGGCCAGAATATTGGCAACCTTTACCTTCTCCAGGGGATCTTCCCAATCCAGGTATTGAACCCAGATCTCTCACACTGCAGGCAGATTCTTTACCAGTTGAGCTACAAGAGAAGCCCAAGAATACTGGAGTGGGTAGCCTATCCGTTCTCCAGCAGATCTTCCCAACCCAGGACTGGAACCGGGGTCTCCTGCTTTGTAGGTGGATTCTGTCCCAACTGAGCTATCAGGGAAACCTTCGGAGGGAAACTGCTGGGAGTCATTTCTGATACTCTCCATCTACACTGATAGCATTTCCCACCCCAAATTAAGTTCATCTGCAGAGCTGCCCCAGCTAGCACTTCTCCAAAGAGACCTCTCAACCCTCCTGACTTGACGGAGGTATGGAGGTGCCCTCAGTCCTCACCAGAACCAGGTCGCAGGATCTCCCAGCCCACCATCCCTGACAACTGCCCTTGGGCGGTCCCGGTGCCCCTCAAAGGAGATCCGACGTGAGAAAACAGCCTCACCAAGTAGAGCGCCTGCAACAGTTGTGGCTGAGCCTTACAATCAGCCACACTCGAGGCCAGCCCACACATTAGCAAGCCTGCAGCAATCGCCATGCACACACAGCAGAAGGGCACACATAGCTGACAGAGGGGACTCTTCTAGAGCACCGGGCTCTGGTGAACGAGGAAGACTGGACTCCCGGGCGGCTGAAGACGCAGTCCACATAAAGCACGTCTTCAGGGCTAGGCGATGAAGCTAACCCACCTAATTCATAGAGACAAACACAGAGAGTCCAGCAAAGTTAGAAGAGGAGGGGGGCATATTCCAAATGAAAGAATAAGACCAAACCTCAGAAAAATAACTAAACAAGAAGATAAGCAATCTTCCAGAAAAAGAGTTCAAAACACTGCTCGTAAACAAGGTCAGCAGACTCCACAGAAGAATGGAGGAGGACGGTGAGAGATTCAACAAAGAGACAGAACATATAAAAGAGAATCAGTTACAGTTGAAGAATAGGATAAATGAAGAAGTACACAACAGATTTGATGACACAGAAGACTAGGTCAGCAATCTAGAAGATAAGCTAGTGGAAATTATGCAGTCAGAGGGCAACAGGAAAGAGTAATAAACGAAACAGTGATGACCTGTGTGTAGCACCTCTGGGACAGCCAAGCACAGTAACATCTGCATTTTAGGGGCACCAGAAGGTGAAGAAAGAAAGGAACGGAAAGTCCTCTTTGAATAAATAATGGTTGAAAACTTCCCTAGCCTTGAAGTGGAAACAGATATCCAAGTTTTTCTCCAGTGATATCCAAGATATCCACAGAGACATCAAAACAAGATGAACCCAAAGAGATCTTCACAAGACACATTAAAATTAAAATGTTTAAAGATAAAGAGTGAATCTTAAAAACAAATAGCTAAATATAGGGAGGTCCTAATAAGAATATCAGTTGACTGTTCAGCAGAAGAAAAAAAATTACAGAAAGAAGTGGCATGACATATTCAAAAAGCTGAAAGGAAAAAACCTTACTACAACCAAGTGATTCTATCTAGCAAGGTTATCACTCAGAATTGAAAGATAGAATAAAGAATTTCACAGAAAAGCAAAAGCTAAATGAGTCTACCATCACTAAGCAGGTTTTAAAAGAAATGTTAAAGGGACTTCTTAAATAGAAAAGAAAAAGCCCTAACTAGAAATACAAAAATTACAAAACAAAAGATTTCACCAATAAAGGCAAATATCTAGTAAAGGGAGCGGATCAACCCCTTCCATAGCCAGCATGAAGGTTAAATGACAAAGGCACTAAAATCACCTATGAGTACAGTCAGCTGCGGGATGAACAAAAAAAAAATGTTTTTAATGTAAAAACTAAAACATTGAAAGTGTGTGGAAGAGAGTAGTGCTTAAATGTCGTGCTTTTGGAACATGCTCAAAGTTAAGCAACAACCAACTTAAAATAGGCTGCTATACATACATACACAGGTTGTTATATAAAAGCTTACTGGTAATCACAAACCAAAAATTGCTAATATATACACAGAAAAAAATAAATAAAGGGAAAAGGATACAAACATAACACTAAAGAAAGTCTTCAAATTGCAAGGAGAGAGAGCAAGAGATGAAAAAAGGAACAGAACAGAACAACAAAAAATAATCAGAAAACAATGAGCAAAATGGCAATAAGTGCATATCTATTAATAATTACTTTAAATATAAACAGATTAAATATTTCAATCAAAAGACATACAGTGATCGAATGAACACACAAAAATGACCCATTTGTATGCTGCCCACAAGAGACTTCCTTCAGATATAAAGACACTCAGACTGAACATGAAGGGATGAATAAAGACAGCCCATGCAAATGGGAAAAAGATCGGAGGACCAATACTTATATCAGACAAACTAGACTTTCTAAAACAGACTCCAACAAGAAACAAAGAAGGACATTACGTAATGATAAAAGGGATAACTCCAACAAGAAAATACAATATATACAAATCTTAGAAATATACATGTACCCAACACAGGAACACCTATATACATGAAGCAGATATCGATAGAAAAGATGAAACTGACAGTAATATAATAATAGTAGAGGATTTTAACATCTCACTTGCATCAATGGGTAAATCATCTGGACAGAAAGTCAATAAGGAAGTATTGGCCTTAAATGGCATTTTATATCAGATGGATTTAATAGATATATAAAGAACATTCCATCCCAAAAGAGTAGAATACACATTTTTTTCAAGTGCTCATGGAACAATTTCCAGGATCGATTACATGTTAGGTTACAAAGTAAATGTTAATAAATTTAAGTATGTATGATTGAGATCATATGTATTTATTTTTTCAACTGCTATGGTGCAAAACTAGAAATAAATATAAGGAAAAAAAGGGAAAACACAAACATGCGGAGTCTAAACAGCATGCTAGTAAATAGCCAATGGGCCAATGAAGAAGTTTAAAAGAAAATTTGAAAAGTACCTAATTTGAGACAAATGAAAATGGAAAGACAATATTCCAAAATCTATGGACATCAGCAAAGGCAGTTCTAAAAGGGAAGTTTGTAGCAATTCAGGCCTACCTCAAGAAATAAGAAAAACCTCAAATAAGCACTCTAACCTTACGCCTAAAGGAACCAGGAAAGCACGGCCAAACAAAAGGCAAAGTCAGCAGAAGCAGGGAAGTGACAAAGGCCAAAGCGGAAATGAACAAAATAGAGGCTGAAAAGTGTAATAAGAGAATAGTGAAGCTAAGAGCTCTTTTCTTTAAATGATAAATAAAATGGATAAACCTTTAGCCATACTCAAGACAAAAGGAGAGGTTATAAATAAGTAAAATCAGAAATGAAAGAGAAGTTACAACATCACCACAGAAATATAAAGGATCACAAGGGATTTCTTAAGCAATAAACTATATACCAACAAATTAGAGAACAAAGAGAAACTCTTAGAAATATAAAACCTTCTTACACTGAATCAGGAATAAACAGAGAATTCAAACGAGTAAGAAAATTCAATCAATAATCAAAAATCTCCCAACAAACAGAAGTCCAGTACTAGATGGCATCACAGGTGAATCCTACCAAACAATTAAAGAAAAATATACTAACCTTCTCAAACTATTTCAAAATATTAAAGCGGAAGGAACACTTCCAAATTTATTCCACAATGCCAGCATTATACTGATATCAAGACTAGCCAAATCTATTACCAAAAAAAAGAAAAAAGAAAATTATAGTCAATATAGCTGATGAACATTCATGAAAAAATTCTCAAGAAATATTAGCAAACAAAATTCAACAATACATTAAGTTAACTATACATCATAGTCAAGTGGGATTTATTTCAAGGATGCAAAGATGATTTAATATCCACAAATCAATGAGTATAATATAGCACATTAGCAAAATGAAGGATAAAAACCATATGATCATCTCAAAAGATGCAGAAAAATTATTTGATAAAATTATTATTTTGACAAAGGTCAGCATATTCTTTTATGATAAAAACTAGGTATAGAGGAAACATCCTTCACATTCAACATAATAAAGGCCATTTCTGACAAATCCTCAGCCAAAATCATAACAGCGTAAATCATAATCAATAGTGAAAAACATTTCCTTTAAGATCAAGAACAAGAGAAAGATGTTCCATCTCACCACTTTCATTCAATATATATTGGAAGTCCTAGCCACAATAACTAAGCAAGAAAAAGATACAAAAGCATCCAAACTGGAAAAGAAGCGAAACGGTCACTGGTTGCAGATTACATAATATTATACATAGAAAACCCTAAGATGCCAACAAAAATCTTATAATAAAAAAATTTTAGTAAAGTTAGGTCCCATCACTTCATGGCAAATAGATGAGGAAACAGTGGAAACAGTGGCTAACTTCATTTTGAGGGGCTCCAAAATCACTGCAGATGGTGATTTCAGCCATGAAATTAAAAGATGCTTACTCCTTGGAAGGAAAGTTATGACTAACCTAAATAGGATATTAAAAAGTAGAGGTATTACTTTGTCAACAAAGGTCCGTCCAGTCAAGGCTATGGTTTATCCAGTGGTCATGTATGGATGTGAGAGGTGGACCATAAAGAAAGCTGAGCACCGAAGTCTGGTGTTGGAGAAGACTCTTGAGAGTCCCTTGGTCTGGAAGGAGATCCAACCAGTCCATCCTAAAGATCAGCCCTGGGTGTTCAAGACTGATGTTGAAGGTGAAACTCTACTACTTTGGCCACTTGATGCGAAGAATTGACTCACTGGAAAAACCCTGACGCTGGGAAAGATTGAGGACAGGATGAGAAGGGGACGACAGAGGATGAGATGGCTGGATGGCATCACTGACTCGATGGACATGGGTTTGGGTGGACTCGGGGAGTTAGTGATGGACAAGGAGGCCTGGTGTGCTGCAATTCATGGGGTCGCAAAGAGTCAGACTCGACTGAGCAACTGAACTGAACTGAACTGAACAGTATGTAAAATCAAAATGCAGAAACCTAATCTATTTCCAGACATCGATAACAATCTATCAGAAAGAGGAATTAAGNAACTCTTAGAAATATAAAACCTTCTTACACTGAATCAGGAATAAACAGAGAATTCAAACGAGTAAGAAAATTCAATCAATAATCAAAAATCTCCCAACAAACAGAAGTCCAGTACTAGATGGCATCACAGGTGAATCCTACCAAACAATTAAAGAAAAATATACTAACCTTCTCAAACTATTTCAAAATATTAAAGCGGAAGGAACACTTCCAAATTTATTCCACAATGCCAGCATTATACTGATATCAAGACTAGCCAAATCTATTACCAAAAAAAAGAAAAAAGAAAATTATAGTCAATATAGCTGATGAACATTCATGAAAAAATTCTCAAGAAATATTAGCAAACAAAATTCAACAATACATTAAGTTAACTATACATCATAGTCAAGTGGGATTTATTTCAAGGATGCAAAGATGATTTAATATCCACAAATCAATGAGTATAATATACCACATTAGCAAAATGAAGGATAAAAACCATATGATCATCTCAAAAGATGCAGAAAAATTATTTGATAAAATTATTATTTTGACAAAGGTCAGCATATTCTTTTATGATAAAAACTAGGTATAGAGGAAACATCCTTCACATTCAACATAATAAAGGCCATTTCTGACAAATCCTCAGCCAAAATCATAACAGCGTAAATCATAATCAATAGTGAAAAACATTTCCTTTAAGATCAAGAACAAGAGAAAGATGTTCCATCTCACCACTTTCATTCAATATATATTGGAAGTCCTAGCCACAATAACTAAGCAAGAAAAAGATACAAAAGCATCCAAACTGGAAAAGAAGCGAAACGGTCACTGGTTGCAGATTACATAATATTATACATAGAAAACCCTAAGATGCCAACAAAAATCTTATAATAAAAAAATTTTAGTAAAGTTAGGTCCCATCACTTCATGGCAAATAGATGAGGAAACAGTGGAAACAGTGGCTAACTTCATTTTGAGGGGCTCCAAAATCACTGCAGATGGTGATTTCAGCCATGAAATTAAAAGATGCTTACTCCTTGGAAGGAAAGTTATGACTAACCTAAATAGGATATTAAAAAGTAGAGGTATTACTTTGTCAACAAAGGTCCGTCCAGTCAAGGCTATGGTTTATCCAGTGGTCATGTATGGATGTGAGAGGTGGACCATAAAGAAAGCTGAGCACCGAAGTGTGGTGTTGGAGAAGACTCTTGAGAGTACCTTGGTCTGGAAGGAGATCCAACCAGTCCATCCTAAAGATCAGCCCTGGGTGTTCAAGACTGATGTTGAAGGTGAAACTCTACTACTTTGGCCACTTGATGCGAAGAATTGACTCACTGGAAAAACCCTGACGCTGGGAAAGATTGAGGACAGGATGAGAAGGGGACGACAGAGGATGAGATGGCTGGATGGCATCACTGACTCGATGGACATGGGTTTGGGTGGACTCGGGGAGTTAGTGATGGACAAGGAGGCCTGGTGTGCTGCAATTCATGGGGTCGCAAAGAGTCAGACTCGACTGAGCAACTGAACTGAACTGAACTGAACAGTATGTAAAATCAAAATGCAGAAACCTAATCTATTTCCAGACATCGATAACAATCTATCAGAAAGAGGAATTAAGACAATCCCAGAAATTTCACTACCTCTGCTAAGAGTTCTGGAGACACCCAACTGAGATCTTTGAAGTGTAGTAATTATTTGTAAAGAGTGAGTTTGCAAAATAAGAAGGCTAATTCTAGTTTGTTTTCCCTTCATTCTTCCTGTCTCTTGTCACTGCCTTATTTTTATAGTAATTGCTGTGGCCGAGCTGTGAGGAAACTATTCCATACTAAAGTATTAGTCTTGGTCAATTGGGTAATTCCATTCCCCTTGCCAGTGATTGGCTCATAAATATCATGTGACATTTCTGATAAAGCATGTCTAAAATCTTACGAGGAACTTCTATGAAAAGTTTTTTTCTTAATTGAAGCATAACTGACTTTTACTGTTATGTTACTTTCAGGGGTACAAGATAGGGCTTTGATATTCAAATACACGACAAATGATTGCCACAATGTCTAGTAACTATCTGTCAATATATAAATTATTACAGTATTACTGACAGTATTATGTTCTATATTACATCCCTGTAATTTATTTCATAACTAGAAGTTTGTACATCTTAATCCCCTTCACCTGTTTTTCCCAACTCCCCACTCCCTCTTCTCTGGCAGTTTCTGTGTATCTACGAGTCTGTTTCTGCTTTGTTTTGTGGTTTGATTTTTAGATTCTAAGTATAAATAAAATCATACAGTATTTGTCTTTTTCTGTGTGGCTTATTTCAATTCGCATAGTACTATTTAGATCCATCTATGCAATGGCACCCCACTCCAGTACTCTTGCCTGGAAAATCCCATGGACGGAGCCTGGTGGGTTGCAGTCCATGGGGTCGTGAAGAGTCAGACATGACTGAGCGACTTTCATGCACTGGAGAAGGAAATGGCAACCCACTCCAGTGTTCTTGCCTGGAGAATTCCAGGGACAGCAGAGCCTGGTGGGCTGCCATCTATGGGGTCGCAGAGAGTTGGACACGACTGAAGTGATTTAGCCGCAGCGGCGGCAGCATGCTACAGCAAGTGGCAAGATTTCTTTCTTTATGATGCAGTAATATTCTGTTGTGCCTAAGTACCAAAGACCTTGGTCAACACCCGAGTGGACATTTGACCTTGCCCCCAGCCCAGGGGTAAAATTTAAAGGTGGCCAAGGAGGCAACCAAGGAAGGACTGAAGGACTGGGCCGGTGAGGAGGCAGCCGGCCATGGGGTGGGGGGCTCGGGAAGCCTGGGGGCAGCGCCTCAGCGGATGGCAGGTGTGCTTGCCTGTGTGGGCGGGCTCCTGCTGTTCTGTTGGGCTTGTTTTTCCCTGCTCGGCTTCCCCTCCTCTCTCTAAGGCCCCATCTGAAGGGATAATGAGATGATGGATGGTGCTCAATAAAAAATTAGGGTTAGAAACCAATATTTCTTAGCCATTCATCTACTGATGTACATTGAGGCTGCTTCTGTATCTTGTCTATTATAAAAAATTGTGCAATGAACAGAGTGGTGGACATTAATTTTCAGATTTATGGTTTTGTTTCCTTTGACTAAATACACAGAAGTGGAAATGCTGGATTTTATAATAGTTCCATTTTTATTTGGGGGGGGGAACATCCATACTTTTTCCCATAGTGGCTGCACAAATTTATATTTCCATAAACAGTGTATAAACAAATATAAATATAAAAAATGTCCATAAACATTTTATCCACATCCGTGAGAACCTTTGTGAGCTGTTGTTTTAATAGCAGCCCTTCTGTCAGGTGTGAGGTGATACCTTGTGGTTTTGATTTGCACTTTCATGATGCTTATTGATGTCGAGCATCTTTTCACACATCAGCTGGCCATTTGTACATCTTCTTTGAAAAATGTCTATTGACTTCCTCTGGCAATTTAAAAATCAGATTTTTTTGATATTGAGTTTTATATCTTCTTATATTTTTGATATTAACTCCTTATCAGATATATCATTTACAACGATTTTCTCCCATAGGCTGACGTTCTGTTTCACTGTGCAAAAGCACTGTAGTCTGATGTGGTCTCATTTGATCATTTTTGTTTTGTTGCCCTTGCCTGCAAAGACAAATGAAAAGAAAAATATTGTAAAAGCCAGTGTCTTAGGAGGGGAGGCCATTGTTGGAACATTGGTAGCGTGGAAGTTGTGAATCCTTTTATAGTTCAAGCCTCTCATGGCCAGGCCCAGTGGTGAGGAAGGTGATATTATAAAGAGGTTGAGGACGGAAAAAGTTATATCCAACTGCAATAGCTGGAATCTCGTAGAAACACCCTCTGGATTCCAATTTTTATGGGATTTTAAAGACCTCCCATTGCCAGTAATCTGCATGTCTCTTGATCACATCAAGACCCAATCAGCTGGTGTATGATCCTCTCCACCAGCCTCTGGATGCTGGCAGTTACTCTCAATTTGAATCACTTAGCTCTTCTATGACACTCTTGGTCAGAGTATTCAGGCCAGCTCCTATTAATCAGGTCTAACTCTCTGAACAGGAGACTCACTTATCAATTGTCCTTTTAAATTCAGGAAGTTCTGATCATTCCCAGACTTTCTGGTCTACTATGCCATTCAAGGGAATTAATCAAACCACAGACTGTCACTTCGGACAAGACTCAAGATGCTAGCCCCTGTACCCTTCAGTCACTATAGCAGATGTACTGCGTTGCCAGACATTGCCTCCAACTCCACTCACTTTGAGATGAGGGGCAAGCTTCAGAGGAGGAGAACACAGCTCCTTGATAACTCCGTGAAAAGATTCTCCCTCCCAACCTCTCCAGTTCCTAGTTTATTCTTTGCCTCTTACACAGACTAAAAGAGGGTGAGGGTTAATTCTGGAAGAATAAGCTTCTCCCTCTTCGCTAGAACTGCAGAAATATTCCACTCCTAGATTCATGAGATGGGCTATCTATCACTTATTTTCAGAAATTTCAGGCCTCAAGAAAAGTTGAATTTAATATCTTCTTACCATTGCAAGCACAGGGCTGGGACAGAGCGAAGTGCGCAAGGCATCTAGGGCACATGAGTGAAGGAAGTTTCCCTCTTGAAGACGTGCAAGCACTGGGTGGGCATTTCCTGACTCTGTCGAGAACCTTCTAGAATGCTGTTTCCCTTGTGACTCGTTGGCCTCACCCTTGCCCCAGTCTCACACGGGAACAGAAATCAACTAGAGTTAACTGAAACGGAAAAAGTATTTGCTAAGACAGCTTTTGTTTGGGTAACTCAGAATCAAAGAGGGTTGGGGATACAGGTTTGGAGGCTACATGACGAGGAGCAAGGCCTCAAATAACACCACCATTTCAGCAACACCACCGCAGAGAGTACTGCTGAGCAGACACACCCAGGCTGGGACTGTCCACCCCTCTGCCTGGAACTGGAGTGCACACCAGTCTCACTATAACCACGGTCCCTGTCCTTTCCGGAAATGAATTCAGCCCCTGCTGCTGCCACCACTGTCGGTGAAATGAAGTGACAGGGTCCCTCCTTCATCACTTCACTAGTTTCTGAGTCAGAGTAGTCTGAATGGCACAATCTAAGTCACGTGCCCACGGTGCCAAGGGCTCCAAAAGTGAGCACTGGGCATCTTCAACTTCTGAATTGGAGATGAGCCTTCGATTCTCTAGACGGGAGTGTTTCCAAATACATGAAGGGAACTTGGTTCCTAGGCAGCCACAAACTAATGACAAGTAGCCACCCATCAGTTAATCAATCCAGGAAAATAACTGGAAGTTGCAGAGAGTTCTATGAAAGAAACAAACGTGAAAGTTAATAAAGAATGAAAGAGTGAGGACCTACTTTGGTCAGTGAGAGACTTAAGCTGAGACTGAAAGAAAAAATGATCTGGCTATGAAAAGAAGGGTTACAGCAGAGAAGAGAACAGATGCAAAGATGCCGAGGGCAGAAAGGAGCCTGGTGTGTCCTGTAGCCAGTTATAGCCAGAGCATAAACGAGGGGTGCGGAGGGAGCTGGAGATGAGAATGAGAGTCGAATCACACAGAGCCATGTAGGCTGCAGGTAAAGGTTTGCATCTGAGAAAGCCATTGTAAGCTTTCAGGCGGGGGAATAAAATGATCCCATTTCCATTATTTAAGAAAATCACTTTTGCTTCTACCTGGAGAAGTTGGTTTGGGAGGAGTCAGATCAGAGAATCCAGCTGGGAGGTATTCCAGGGAGAGAAAATGACCCTAAATAAAGTGGTGACGGCTGAGTTGGAGATGAATGTCTGCATCTCACGCATGTATTTGGAGAAAGAATCAATGACTTGAATATGGGAAGTCAGGGGATTAAAAAAAAAACGGATAACTGCTAGGTTTCTAAAGAAAGTCATCAAGTGCATGATAGCTTTTGCTAAAATGGAGATGTGGAAACCAGACACAGCGGGAAAAGTTCAAGAGTTCTATACCGGACTATTTTCCAATGTCAGTATGTCATCAAAGAGGCAAGGCTTCAGCTCAAGCTCTTAAAATACCTCAAGAGTTGCCACAAAGTAATCTGCAAACATCTCAAGTAAAACCAGTATTAAACATTATAGGACACTTGGAGTCCAGACACATGCTGGCTTTTGTCTTTGTTTCTTTTGTGTGTGTTTTTCCCCTTTATTTCTTAAAAATAACCAAATGTTTCAAACATACAGAAAAGTACAGGAATAAAAATTTAGGAGACACCTGTATGATCATCATCCAGATTTAACAAATGTTAGCATTTTACTATATTTGCTTCAGATCGTTTTTAAAAAATAAACAACACAACACACAGCTCAGCTCCCTCATCCCGTCCCTCTCAGCCGTATGATGCCATTTATATACCGTTCTAATTTATATNAGATCAGCCCTGGGTGTTCATTGGAAGGACTGATGTTGAAGCTGAAACACCAATACTTTGGAAACCTGATGCGAAGAGCTGACTCATTTGAAAAGACCCTGATGCTGGGAAAGATTGAGGGCAGGAGGAGAAGGGGACAACAGAGGATGAGATGGTTGGATGGCATCACCTACTCAATGGACATGGTTTGGGTGGACTCCGGGAGTTGGTGATGGACAGGGAGGCCTGGTGTGCTGTGGTTCATGGGGTCACAAAGACTAGGACGTGACTGAGTGACTGAACTGAACTGAACATTTAAATCAGTAGATTTTGAGCAAAGAAGATTACCTTCCATAATGTGCGTGGGCCTCATCTGATCAGTTGAAGGTCTTAAGGAAGCAGACCAGGGAGTCTGCCAACACGCTGCCTTTGAACTGGAATTGCATCATCGGTGTTTCCAGTCTGCCAGCTTACCCTGCGGATTTTGAACTTGACAGCCTCTACAGTAGCACGAGTCAANAAAGCAGGGCACAGCACTGTTGAGAGCTAATTTTGCTTGTGTGCTTAAAGCACAAACAAAGCTAGCAAGCTAATAGTTTAAAATTGTTACAATGTTACTGAAAAGCTGCTCTCAAACTAAAACTCGGAAACAAAAGATAAAACAAGCGAGCTGTATCGCTGGTAATGGATTTTTTGCCAGATTAAAATCTAGCAAACAAAAAAAACTATATGATATATGGAATAAGATCATGAAGGTGGGAGAGGAAAACAGTGATGTAGTGGCTGCTAAGAATATTCTTCAACAAATGTTGGAGTACTTCTGATAGATTCACCAAATGTTTATAGTAACAATTACCTTTATTCACAGCAATTAAATAAAGTTTAAATTATTGGCTTTCTTAGTTCACATCCACATTGATTCCCAGGTGCCCAGGTGAGTTCCTGTTGAAGACAGAAGTCACATATCCCTAAATCAGTAAGAAACTCATTTATCAAGTAAAGTATGTACGAGAGGACCCAGTTCAGAACAGTCACTGATACGGAGAAGATTAAGACAAAGCTGTGGCAATGCTTCAAATGGCCTTCTAATTAGTAAGAACTAGAATGTCACACCTCTTATCTTTCAGGTTATACTGTAGAATTTTCTGAGGCGTCATCTGAGATTCCGTAAGACATCAAAGAGTACACTCTTGTCTACGTCTCTAGAAATATCCAGCCCTGTTTAAAGGAAAAGCAGGGTGAGCATGAGTTTGGGATACCAGCAAGAGTCTCAGCTTTTATATGGAGCTCTCCTAGATCACGTCAGTGAGCCTGATCAAAGGCAATCCCTGAAATGATGGTGAAGGCAGTGCTGCTGGAGAACAGCTGTCAGCGGCGCCAGTAGATGAGAAGAGTGATAGAGGAGCAGAAACCCAGAGGACCAGCTCAGGCAACAAGCTGGGGAGCCACATTAGGGACACGTGTGAGCCGGCCAGAAAGACGGCCACTGGGAAAGAGACCGAGTGCCCATGTTTGTTTCTTCCTGGTCTGCTGAAGACCGGACAGCTGATGCCTGCAGGCATGCTCAGCAGCAGACCTCTGGGTTATCATGGGGACTGAGTAAGATCATCATTGTGCTTAAAAGCAAACAAACCAAAACCTGTTACACAGATACCATTTCCCTAAATTAACGTCCTGCCCAGTGGTCACGTATGGAGGTGAGAGTTGGACTATAAAGAAAACCGAGTGCTGAAGAATTGATGCTTTTGAACTGTGGTGTTGGAGAAGAGTCTTGAGAGTCCCTTGGTCTGCAAGGAGATCTGACCAGTCCATCCTAAAGGAGATCAGCCCTGGGTGTTCATTGGAAGGACTGATGTTGAAGCTGAAACACCAATACTTTGGAAACCTGATGCGAAGAGCTGACTCATTTGAAAAGACCCTGATGCTGGGAAAGATTGAGGGCAGGAGGAGAAGGGGACAACAGAGGATGAGATGGTTGGATGGCATCACCTACTCAATGGACATGGTTTGGGTGGACTCCGGGAGTTGGTGATGGACAGGGAGGCCTGGTGTGCTGTGGTTCATGGGGTCACAAAGACTAGGACGTGACTGAGTGACTGAACTGAACTGAACATTTAAATCAGTAGATTTTGAGCAAAGAAGATTACCTTCCATAATGTGCGTGGGCCTCATCTGATCAGTTGAAGGTCTTAAGGAAGCAGACCAGGGAGTCTGCCAACACGCTGCCTTTGAACTGGAATTGCATCATCGGTGTTTCCAGTCTGCCAGCTTACCCTGCGGATTTTGAACTTGACAGCCTCTACAGTAGCACGAGTCAACTCCCTAAAATAACTCTCTCTCTCGATAGATTTGTGTCCATATATTCACGTCTATGTCTATAGCCTTTTGTGTCGGTGTAGGAGAACCTAATACAAACACGATTGTTCACATTCTTCCAGGCTTAACTGGAAGCCTCACTTAGCCTTCCTTTATCATGATAAAAATGTCAAATCTCCTTCACTTTATTATATTTGCATGTATTCATGGATTCCATTTTCTTATATAAAAGGTGGCATGTTTTGTACCTCTTTTTAACCTAGAAACCATCTCAACGTGTAGTAAATTTTCTCTCTTTTTTTAAAAAATAACTGCTTAGTATCCCCTTGTGTGGCTATCTCTCCAAAATGGACATTTGCACTGCTTATAACTTTTCCATATTTTAAAAATTTCTGCAAGGAATGACTATACATAGTCTCTCTCTTTTTTTTGTCAGTTTAATTTAGGCATATATTTTTAAAAGAGGAGTGAGGTTTGGAAAGATAACACATACGTAATTTTTCTATTTATTAACAGAATTTCCTTCACCGGCCTCTTAGTATTTTATATTGCCATCAGTTAGGTTAGAAATTGCCTATTTCCATACAGTTCTGACAGCAGAGCGCCTACTGAGCTGTGGTTCTTGCCAGTCTGGTGGGTCAAGGAGCCTCATGGAGCATTATTTCTACTTCCTTGATTAGTTGTAATGTTGAGCATTATTTCATGTGTTAAAGGAACTATTTTCATGCCTTAACTTGTGAGTTCCTTGCTTATGTTTTCCTCATTTATCTACTGGGTTACTTCTTCTGCGCCTCAGAGTTTAGGAGTCCTTCATAGAGTAGAGATGTTGGTCTTTTGTGATACTAAATTTTTTAGTGGTTTTGTCTTTTATATTTGTTGGTTATGCCTTTAATTTTTTAACGTTACAACATTTACCTACCTTTAGTTGCTTTCAGACTCTGAGTCCCAGTTAGGAAGAATTTCCCCGAGCTCAATTAGGAAATTCTCTTTCAGCATCTATAGGGTCTCAGTGTTTATACTGAGCAGTCCGGTAGTCTAAATGTATCCATGATGTCTGTATGAGGCAAACGTCTAATTTCATACTTGCTTATTTTCAAAATGACCAGTCAGTTAGCCCAGTGCTATTTATTAAAAATTCCCTCTTTCCCGCACTGATGTGTGTTGCTATTTTTGTAAAGCACTTCCTTTCTGCCATCATTTGTGCTTTTCCCTTTATTGGTAGCTGAATCTATTAATATTTATGCAGCATCTACTATACTGTTTTAACTCTTAAAGACTTTGTAAATATTTATTTCTAAGTTTTAGTATCTGTTAGGGCTGGTAGCCCTATATTTCTCCTTTATTGTGTCAAAGAAGTATCCATTGATTTTTATTTCAGTGAATATTTTATCAAGATTGTTGAACTTTGTCCAATGCCTTTTCATATCTATGATGATGGTATTCAAGTAATGTTCCCTTAACTCTTTATTGTGATGGATTATTTTATGGATTTCCTAATATCCAATAGTCCTTGTACTCCTGTGATGATTCTGATTTAGTCATAATGTATAATTGTTTTTTAAAAAAACTTACTTTATGATAGTGTAAGAAAAATGTGAAAAACTGCACAAACTCTATACTCTTAATTCAGCATCTCTGATTGTTAAGATTCGGCACATTTTTTGCATTATTTTCTGTCTCTCTACACATGTGTGTAGCACAAGCACACACACCTACATACACACACACACTCCACACACAGTTATGCATAGCCTTATACACCCAACCACACACACACACACACACACACACACACACACATGCACACACACAGAGACACACACATACACACACATACACACATGCACACACACACACACATACACACAGTCCACACACAGAGTTATGCATAGCCTTATACACCCAACCCCCCCACACATACACACACGCACACACGCACACACACATGCACAAACACACACACATACACACACACAGTCCACACACAGTTATGCATAGCCTTATACACCCAACCAC
>SJYW01035409.1:90321-100878 GCA_006410735.1 Raphicerus campestris | reverse complement strand
GAGGAGCTGAAGCAGGGCTTGACTGAGCTGAGGGCCTGGCACCCTCCTGCCTGCATCCTCGCGGCGTGTCACGCCCCTCAGCCGGCGCAGGGGCCTGGGGCTTCCTGCGGTGCCTGCTTCTCTTCCCGGAGCGCAAACTCCCCACCGGCTCCGTGAGGCCAGCGGGCTCTGACTGGACCTCTTCTCGCCCTGGGTCCCCAGGGCATCCTTTTATTCTTCCAGCAAGGGTTTACTGAGCACTTGAATGTGGCAGCTTCTCTGCTAGTGCTGGGGTAAACAGAAGGCCAGAGTCACACCCCGGTGGACACAGCAGCACTTTTCTCAACAGCCAAGACGTGCAAGCAACATAAAGGCCCTCAGCAGAGGAATGGATAGCTAGGATGTGCCACGCACACACGACGGAGTTCAACTCAGCCGGAAAAAAAGAAGGTGCTAACGCCATGTGTAGCCACATGGATGGACCTAGAAATGACCACACTAAGCGAGGTGAGTCAGACAGAGAAAGATGAATATCATACGATATAATTTATACATGGGATCCAAGAAAACATGATACAAATGGATTTATTTACGAAACAGAAACATACTCACAGACATAGGAAACAAACTTAGGATTACCAGAAGGGAAAAGGGGGAGCAATAGATTGGGAATTGGGGATTAACAGACACGCACTACTATATTTAAAATAGATAGCCTAGATAGCCAACCAGGACCTACTCTATAGCACAGGGCATTATATTCAATATCTTGTAATAATTATAATAAAGAATCTGAAAAAGCATATATAAATATATACACATTGCTTACATATGTATGGACATGACTGCATCGCTTTGTGGTACACATGAAATATTGTAAATCACCTACCCTTCAACTTTTAAAAATTTTAAACTTAGAGAAAGTTGGGGTTCTCAATGGTGGTGTATAAGTGGGGCACATATTTATGCAAAAGATTAACCCTAGTTGCCTTTTTTAAAAAGGCAAATTCACACATGAGAGAGGCTGACGTATACTTTAAGAGTGCTGTCATCTTATAATCAACAAGGACCTACTATATAGCACAGGGACCTAGACCCCATACAGGAAGCGAGTGTGAAAGAAAGTGTGTGCAGAGCTGAATCACTTTGCTCTACATCTGAAACTAACGCTGCATTGTAAATCATTGCCCACCCACATCTTCTTTTTCTTAAGTGCTGTCAGCCTGAAGGGCTTCCCTGGTGGCTCAGACAGCGAAAAACCCACCTGCAATGCACGAGACCCTACTTTGATCCTTGGGTCAGAAAGGTCCCCTGGAGCAGAGAATGGCGACCCACTCCAGTACTCTTGCCTGCAGAATCCCACGGATAGAAGAGCCTGGTGGGGTATAGTCCCTGGGGTTGCAAAGAGTTGGACATGACTGTCACACACAGACACACACACACACACAGACACACACCACACAGACACACACCACACAGAGTCTTGAAAAATGCTAAGAAACAAAGAGCTGAGTCTGACCAAGACCCATGAGAAACGTCAAGCCCCGTCTACATGGCCGAAAGTGCCAACTGACCTGGCTGTGCTTGGTTCCTGGCCACAATGTTGGAGAGATGTTAAGAAAGAGAGTCACAACTCTGGCTCTAGGAACTGTCAATGCTAGACATACAATGAGCCCCTGGATTTAAGGATGGAGGAGGTTCCTCCTCAAATCCTCGTGGTAAGCCATAAGAATAGACTCTTTTCAATCTCAAAACTGAGAAACTTATAGATGGTTGATGAGATAGCCAGCACAAGAGGCAACCACCCCAAACAGCTGGTCATAAACACAGTTCACGCAGTGTCCAGCAGCGCAGATCAACAGGCGGCAGCTTCCAGCACATCCCAATTTTACCTTCAAATGAAAAACGATCATAAACGCAATACTAGTCCAGTACAAGCACGTGTTCCACTAAGTGGACCCTCCAAATGCCCACCCACATCTCAGGGAAGCCCTCCACTCCAGGAAGCACCAGAGATCTTGGCCGAGTGTGTCCTCAACAGACCATTCCAAGCACATGACGATCGTGCATATGCAGAATTCCGGAGTAGCTTCAACCGCCTACTGGTTTGAGAAGGTGACCTGCCAGTCCCTGGATATTTGAGTGGGAGACATTAATCAAGCATTCCTTTGTCAGTGTCAGTTAAAAATAGTCAAATGATCCTATCTGCCGGGGCTGTTTAGACCTGTCAGAAGTAATCTGCCCCTTCTTGAGAATTGCCAAACACGTTTGCATCCCAAGTGACTTAGTCATTTATTCCTGTTTAAATACAAAACTCACTTGCCTCTGTAAGTCCCAGCTCATCCTTAAAATCTCCACGTGTGTTTAACATGCCACACAATATAAAGTGATGAGAATTGTTACAGATTCTTCTCATTTTTCTGAAGACTACAAAGAACGTGGCCTAATTCCCCTCCGGAGAGCTGGGGAAGGCAGAAAGTAAATTGAGGGCAAACCACAGAGACAGCAGATAGAGCTTCTCAAGCTCGGCTTGGAAGCGTGAACGTGAATGACATTTTTTGCTTGCTCACCCAGAACCAACACCAGGAAGGCAGGAATTATCCAAGCAATGTGCAAACAAAAGGTCAAAAAGCATAATTTTAAAATGTCTGGTTTGCACCTCATGGTGAAGATTTACAATATAGAAGATAAAAAAGAAATTCCCTGGTTGAGCTGCGGCAAAATCGGAAGATTTGGACTGACATATACACACTGCTGCTGCTGCTAAGTCGCTTCAGTCGTGTCCAACTCTGTGCGACCCCATAGACGACAGCCCACCAGGTTCCCCTGTCCCTGGGATTCTCCAGGCAAGAACACTGGAGCGGGTTGCCATTTCCCTCTCCAGGGCATGAAAGTGAACAGTGAAAGTGAAGTCGCTCGGTTGTGTCCAACTCTTGGCAACCCCACGGACTGCAGCCCACCAGGCTCCTCCGTCCCCGGGAGTCTCCAGCCAAGAGTACTGGAGTGGGTCGCCAGTGCCTTCTCCAATATACAAGCTCCTGTAAGTAAAACAGATACCTGTTAATAAGGACCTACTGTAGAGCACAGGGAACTGTAGTGACCTACAGTGGAAGGAACTCTGGAGAAGAATGGATACAGGTATCTGTACGATAGGTTCACCAGGCAGTAGACCTGAAACTGGCGTGATATTATAAAGTAATTGAACCACAATAAAAATATTTAAAGAAGAAAACTCCTTTCACAGGGACAAGCTTTTTAAAAAGTGGAACAAAGAGCTGAAAGCGGTTCCCTTCCTAGTCACCGGGGTGCTGTTTGGGTTTTTAAAGCCACCACGTGGGTTTGACCATGTTTCCTCCACTGGCCCCAGGATCTTTGCACAACATGACTGCAGTGAGAGACCTCATCCTGCTTCCAACAAGAGGAACTTCCAGGTTTCTCTTCAGAATTGCTTTCTGGATACAAAAGCCGTAGATAATTTCATCCTTTCACTCCACAATTTCTCTTGTAGGAATCTCTCCTCATAGACTGACAATGCAAAAACAAAGATTTAGGTAAAAGAGATTTATCTCGTTTTGTTTAAAATTAAAAGAAAAAATAAACATAAAAGAAGATGCCTACCTATTCAACAAAAAGTGCTTGGTTAAATTAATTACACTGCAGCCACAGAGAAGAAATGCTGTTCAGATACCAGCAGCTGTTTCAGTTGAGTCCGTTGAGTCACTCAGTCGGGTCCCACTCTCTGCAACCCCATGGACTGCAGCACGTCAGACCTCCCTGTCCATCAGCCAGCTCCCTGACCTTGCTCAAACTCACGTACATCGAGTTGGTGATGCCATCCAACTATCTCATCCTCTGTCGTCCCCTTCTCCTCCCACCTTCAATCTTTCCCAGCATCAGGGTCTTTTCNTTCAGATACCAGCAGCTGTTTCAGTTGAGTCCATTGAGTCACTCAGTCAGGTCCCAGTCTCTGCAACCCCATGGACTGCAGCACGCCAGACCTCCCTGTCCATCAGCCAGCTCCCTGACCTTGCTCAAACTCACATACATCGAGTTGGTGATGCCATCCAACTATCTCATCCTCTGTCATCCCCTTCTCCTCCCACCTTCAATCTTTCCCAGCATCAGGGTCTTTTCCAATGAGTCAGTTCTTTGCATCAGGTGGCCAAAGCTTTGGAGTTTCAGCTTCAGCATCAGTCCTTCCAATGAATATTCAGGACTGATTTCCTTTAGGGTGGACTGGTTGTATCTCCTTGTAGTCCAAGGGACTCTCAAGAGTCTTCTCCAACGCCACAGTTCGAAAGCATCAATTCCTTGGTGATCAGCTTTCTTAATAGTCCAACTCTTCTCCATACATGACCACTGGAAAAACCACAGCTTTGACTAGACGGACCTTTGTTGGCAAAGTAATGTCTCTGCTTTTTAATATGCTGTCTAGGTTGGTCGTAGCTTTTCTTCCAAGGAGCGAAGTTATTTTTAATTTCATGGCTGCAGTCACCATCTGCAGTGATTTTGAAGCCCCCCCAAAATAAAGTCAGCCACTGTTTCCATTGCTTCCCCATCAATTTGCCATGAAGTGATGGGACCAGATGCCATAATCTTAGTTTTTCAATGTTGAGTTTTAAGCCAACTTTTTTCACTCTCCTCTTTCACTTTCATCAAGAGGCTCTTTAGTTCTTCTTTGCTTTCTGCCATAGGGTGGTATCATCTGCATATCTGAGGTTATTGGTATTTCCCTGGCAATCTTGATTCCAGCTTGGGCTTCATCCAGCCCAACATTTCTTATGATGTACTTTGCAAAGAAGTTAAATAAGCACAGTGACAATAAACAGCCTTGACTTATTCCTTTCTTGATTTGGAACCAGTCTGTTGTACCATGTATTCCCATCTCTTTCAGAATTTTCCAGTTTGTTGTGATCCACAGAGTCAAAGGCTTTGCTATAGTCAATATAGCAGAAGTAGATGTTTTTTCTGGAATTCTCTTCCTTTTTTGATGATCTAACAGATGCTAGTAATTTGATCTCTGGTTCCTCTGCTTTTTCTAAAACCGGCTCAAACATTTAGAAGTTCTTGGTTCATGTGCTGTTGAAGCCTTGCTTCAAGAATTTTGAGCAAAAAAAAAAAAAAAAAATTTTGAGCATTACTTTGCTAGCGTGTGAGATGAGTGGAATTGTGGGGAAGTTTGAACTTTGTTTGGCATTGCCTTTCTTTGTGATTGGAATGAAAACTGACTTTTTCCAGTCCTGTGGCCACTGCTGAGTTTTCCAAATTTTCTGGTTTAAACAATTGTTTAAGAGAAACGCAAATCAGAGCTATGAGCTTCCCAGGTGCCGCAGTGGTGAAGAGTCCTCCCAACAGTGCAGGAGATGCAGGAGGTGTGGGTCTCATCAGTGGGTCAAGAAGATCCCCTGGAGTAGGAGATGGCAATCCACTTCAGCATTCTTGCCTGGAAAATTCCATGGTCAGAGGAGCCTGACAGCTACAGTCCATGGGGTCCCAAAGAGTCTGACGTGACTGAATGACTGAGCACGCATGCTAATGAAAACTACAGTGAAATATCACCTATGCCAGTCAGAATGGCCATCGTCAAAAATCTACAAATGAAGAATGCTGGAGAGGATGTGCGGAGAAAAGGTAACCCTCCCACAGTGTTGATGGGAATCTAACTTGGTGCAGCCACTATAGAGAACAGTATGTAGGCTCCTCAAGAACTAAAAATAGAGCTGCCATACGATCCAACAAGCCCACTCCATGGCCCAAATCCGGAGAAAAAGATAGTTTGAAAGCATGCATCCTCCTCAGTGTTCATTGCAGTGCTGTGTGTGCACAATAGCCAAGACACGGAAGCAGCCTGAATATCCATCACCAGAGCAAGGACAAAGACGACACGGTCTACTTGCACAATAGAACATTGCTCAGCCATGGAAAAGAGCCAACTAATGCCATGTGCAGACAGGATCACGGTAAATGAAGTCAGTCAGACAGACAGAGAAGAATACCATGATACTGCTTATTTGCAGAATCTAATATATACATATACAAATATGTATGTACACACACACACACAAATGAACTTACTTACCAAGTAGCAACAAACTCACAGACTTAGAGAATTAACTTGTGGTTCCCAGAGCAGAAGCTGAGAGGAAGGGAGGAGAGATAGACTGGGAGTTTGGGATTGACATGTACACACTGGTATATTTAAAACAAATAATGAATATGTACCTACTGCATAGCGCAAGGAACTCTGCTCGATATTCTGTAATAATCTAAACGGGGGAAATTTTGGAAAAGAATAGATGCATGTATATTTATAACTGAACCATTTTGCTGTACACTTGAAATTAACATAACATTGTTAATCAACTATACTTCAACATGAAATTTAAAAAAAAAACTTTTTTTGAACCACAAGGAGAGATCACTTTACAATTGTTAGGATGCTCTTAAATAAATAAATATTGGCAATGAGGGGGGGAATTTTGGCTTATAATAAATTTTTAAGATAAAAGCAAGTTAGTTTTTACTCATCCCCACTGTTCTGTATTTTCTAATATTTTCACAGAGATCATGACTTGTCCCGATTATCAGGAGACAGAAAGCCATCCAAAGGTGGCCATGAGGGACGTGACACATGCCGCAATGGACAGCATTGATGAGGCTTCTCTCTTTAAAAGAGTTCCACAGAACACTCGGGATTTCTTCCTACCCAACCAATTCCTCACCATTAGACCACATTTTTAAAAAATATCTAACTACATTTAAGAACTACCAAATGGTAACACCTCTCATTCTTTTACCTGTTCTTTGTTGGGGAAAACTGATCATCAATTTGTGTTATTGTCTTGGGGAAAACAGATCTGTGCTGACGAAGGACAGAAGAGTAGCTGAAACCAAGGATGGTCTTGGAATGCAGGAACAGAACGCCAGACCCTGCGGCCCTTCCCGGCAGCGCTGTAACCATTAACCGACTTCGGGTCCTCCTGGGCAGCACAGCCTGTCTCCCCTCCTCCCCCACAGGGAGAAGGCGCTTGCTTTACTCCCCCATCCCAGGACCCACCCCAGGGACTACGCGATCTCTGTCTGGCTGTCTGTGTGGATTTACGTACGTCTCAGTGTATGTCTTTCCTTTTCTTTAAATGATATTGCTGAAGTTGTAAATGCGTTCTAATTTAATGAGAAAACTGGTGAAAATAAATTATTTGTTCCTGGAAACTACAAAACCAGTTCCTTTGGCATATGCAGTTAAAAACAACTAGCTTGTTAAAAGGCCTGCCTGGGGAAGAGTTTGAAGTTAACCCTTTCCATGTCCTTAAAATACACAGCACACTTGGCCTGAGACCTCAGCCTTGGGAAAATTAGAACTTTAAGCAAAAAGAAAAATAAAGCGGGGGAGAAGTTGTCAAAGAGACGTTTTCAGTCTCAAGCAGAAAACTGTGAGGTCTCTGTCTGAATTTATGTATGTATCAGTGGGTGTCTTTCGGGTTTTGTAAATAATATTGCTGAAGCTGTAAATGAGTTCTAGTTTACTTTTCCCAAAGAAAAGTAAGTGCTTACAAAGCAGACAATTCTAAATACAAGAGAAATTAACCTAAATGAATTTCAGATTCACGTGAACTGGGAAATATTCAATATTAAATATCTAGCATTAATGTTTGTTTGCTAACCTAATATAGACATGTCCAATAGTCATTAATGTTAAGCAAAATATTTTCATTGTGCCTAGGATTAATATAAGTTAAATGTTGTTATATTGTTATATCTGTTACAAGTTTGTCAGCAAGGAAAGTACCTGTAGAAAAAGGAAAAGAAAAAAAAAACCCTAAAAAATGTAAATGAGATATGAGCTTCTAGATAAACTATTAAGAATAATTAGACTTTAGAAATGTCCAGATTTCGGTAACCTGAATGTCTATGGCTGTGCTAAACGAAGTGGTGAAAGTCTATTGAATAGTAGGTCATTTTCAAATAAAATACGATTCTGAAACATTTATTTCTGAACACTGACCACAAACTAACTTCCTCTTAAAGAGAAACTAGAGATTTTGGACTATTAAGGGGCAGTGTTTGGTGCCACCCTGAGATGTTCCCTCTAAGAAAGCGAATAAAGAAAGCAACTTTTTGTTAACTATCACTGGTGTTCATGTTCACCAGTCTACAGAATGCTAATATAAAGGTCAGTTCTTGGTTGCTTAAGGAAAGTAAGATGTGTGTTTTCAGTGAAGAAGTCATGAGGAATGGAATGACATTTTATGGAGGGAAAGGAAGGAAGTCTGACTTGCAGATGGCCGTTGCAGGATGGGAGGACAGAGTAAGGGGCGCAGAAAGTGATCAGGAGGTTTCATGGAGAGCGGACCCCAAGAAAAGGGCTGCGTTCATAATGCAAGCTTCCTGGAGACACTGGGTCGCCTTTGATGATGGACTCTAAGCTTCTTTGCCTCGGACAGGATCTGCTCTTTCCCTTTGAAATCTTTCTCGTTACTTTGGCCAAGCGAATGCACTGCTTCCCAGTGACCTACACGACGCGATCTGATGGAGGTTATAAACCCTTTTGATATTTATCAACAAAACTTCCTAAATAACTCGACTTCTAGTTAACTTTGGGATGCTTCCGAGGGCCCCTGAGATCTCCCAAAGAGAGATATTAGACTACCTGAGTTCGTTTCACATGTTAACTTACATGGGAAGTATTTTTGGAAGAGTGATGAATCTTCTCAGGTTATATTGTATAGTTGATGCTACTAATATAGATATCCTAGAAATTATGTGGAATTCATGAAAATCTGACATGTCCTGGTAAAATGTTGTCATTTATAATTCTAGTTATCGTGTTAAAGTGTTACAAGTCTCAGCAATGACCAGGCTACTCTGTCAATTGTTAATCAGATTTTAAACATGCCTTCTATGGTTTCACTCTGATGCATTTGCAAGAATACTACTTCAAGACAAAAATTAACCCCTCACCATCAGACTTTTGCTATCCTGGTGTCCTTAAAACATGGAAAAAATCTACTGCTAAGTCAAGGAATTAAAAATGGGTGAATAGCTGTAAATCGAAGAGTCAGGGCTATGGGAAATCCAAGATGGCCACTTGACTTCTCCTGGCTCCCTAACAAACCTCATTTTTATTTGATGGGTTAAAGCCTTCCCTGGTTACAGAGTTAATGCCCTCACAACTACAAAAACTTACATTGCACTTAATATTAAGTCCCAGCCTTGTTAACTGAGGTCTGTGTTTACTACGACTCTGAGATAGTTCCTTCTTGTTATGTCATATTGCTAAAAGATTTATTTGAGTTATTAAAGAAACACTCTAAGTTAGTTTATAAAGCTTATCTCAGTAACCAATCTTTGGATAAAGGTCAGATGCTCCATGATGTACAACCAGGAGATTGTATATAACACTTGTACTATAACACCTGGCTATAATCATTTAAATAAGTCACATGACCTGGGGTATGCTGCTGCTGCTAAGTCACTTCAGTCGTGTCTGACTCCGTGTGACCCCATAGACAGCAGCCCACGAGGCTACCTTGTCCCTGGGATTCTCCAGGCAAGAGCACTGGAGTGGGTTGCCATTTCCTTCTCCAATGCATGAAAGGGAAAAGTGAAAGTGAAGTCACTCAGTCGTGTCCAGCTCCTAGCAACCTCATGGACTGCAGCTTGCCAGGCTCCTCTGTCCATGGAATTTGCCAGACAAGAGTACTGGAGTGAGGTGCCATCGCCTTCTCCAGGGGTATACTGGGCTACACCTAATGAAAGTTCAGTTCAGTCACTAAGCCGTGTCCGACTCTGTGACACCACGGACTGCAGCACGCCAGGCCTCCCTTGTCCATCACCAACTCCCAAAGCTTACTCAAACTCATATCCATAAAGTCAGTGATGCCATCCAACCATCTCATCCTCTGTTCTCCCCTTCTCCTCCTGCCTTCAAATTTTCTAGCACCAAGATCTTTTCCAATGAGTCAGTTCTTCCCAACTGGTGGCCAAGGTATTGGAGTTTCAGCTTCAACATCAGCCCTTCCAATGAATATTCTGGACTGATTTCCTTTAGGATGGACTAGTTGAATATCCTTGCATTCGAAGGAACTCTTAAGAGTCTTCTCCAACACCACAGTTCAAAAGTATTTACCCTTTGGTGCTCAGCTTTCTTTATGGTCCAACTCTCATATCCATACATGACCACTGGAAAAACCGTAGTATTGACTAGACAGATTTTTGTTGGGAAAGTAATGTCTCTGTTTTGAATATACTATCTAGGTTGGTCATAAATTTGCTTCCAAGGAGTAAGCGTCTTTTAATTTCATGGCTGCAGTCACCATCTGCAGTGATTTTGGAGCCCCCAAAAATAAAGTCTGACACTGTTTCCACTGTTTCCCCATCTATTTCTCATGAAGTGATGGGACCAGATGCCATAATCTTCATTTTCTGAATGTTGAGCTTTAAGGCAACATTTTCACTCTCCTCTTTCACCTTCATCAAGAGGTCCTTTAGCTCCTCTTCACTTTCTGCCATAAGGGTGGTGTCATCTGCATATCTGAGGTTATTGATATTTCTCCCAGTAATCTTGATTCCAGCTTG
>SJYW01035409.1:62654-79897 GCA_006410735.1 Raphicerus campestris | reverse complement strand
TTTTTCCCGAAAATTGTCTTTCCTAGCTTTCAATAATTAAACCATATTATAGTTAATGGAATTTTGCTTTAGAAATAAAGGAAAGTGAAGTTGTATGTATTTTTATTTGGAAAAATAAAATAATTTATTATTTACAGATGATTTTAGCTTTTGGAATAATATAACTAACTCTAAACAAAAAAGTCAAATAAAAATGATAATGAAAATTAAAAATATAAGAATATTGAGCTGAATAAAAATTCATATTAATAAAGGGACTAGAATTATAATTTTTAAAATATGGTCCTTGAATAATGCTTTATTGACATCTTGACATCTTGATTAGGTAAGAATATCACTTCTACGATTTGTGGAATAGCTTTCATGTTTCATGTCACAAGTTTTTTATTATTATCACTATTACTGATTTTATTAAAGTACTTCCTCACAATTGTGTATGCATAACTTACATTGCAACCAGTTTGTAAAGTCTTTGTGTATAGGATACATAGTTAACTCTCTTTTTAGAAATTCATGTTAAGAAAATAAGCAGCCTGATAAAGTCACTCTGAAGCTTACAAATATAAAAGATCTGTGTGTCAGATACATTTTAACAATGTGTAATGTTTTATATTTTAACTGAATATTTTATTTGAACTCTAGGACATATAATTTGGAGTTCTGGTTCTGATCACAGCAGAGTGAATTAATATACTTTTAGCTGATAACAGTTACCAAGTCTATATAAAATATAAGAAATAATTACTTAGACCATTTCAACATATACTGAAACTCCAAGGATACCATCTTTGAAAAAAGATAAGCAAGCTAGTTATATGTCATACTCGACTGTATTTTCTTAAGAATGTTTCTCAACTAGGGGAGTGAAAAAGAAAATAGGGCCAAATAGAGGAGTAAAAGAGAAAGCAGAAAATTACTCTCTTATTTAGATACAAGAAAAAAATTATCAATGTTTAGGGCTATCAGAGGTATTAGAAATTGAAGGGGAAATTCTGGAAACAAGAGAGCCACAAAGAATGGACTTCCAAAATTGTATAAAAGTGTTCCTAAAATACACATTGCTCTCTCTTTTATTGCACAGGAAAATAATAAAATTCCAAGGAGTATCTATGTATGGAATTCTAGTAAAATGAAAGGATAACAAATTTTAATTCTCTGGTGGCTCAGATGGTAAAGAATCTGAGCTGTCAAGATCCCCTGGATAAGGAAATGACAACTCATTCCAGTATTCTTGCCAGGGAAATTCCATGGACAGAGGAGCCTGGTGGTCTATAGTCCATGGGGTCAAAAAGAGTTGGAAATGACTGAGTGACAAATATACACACAGAGAACCAAACTTAATAGCAAACTCTTAAAAAAAAATTAAAAAGGCGTAAGCTCTGGATGGAAGTTTTTGTTGAAGAAAAAAAGGACAAAGAATAAAACTCAACAAACCTCCTTCACAAAACTAAAACCCAGTCCTCCAAAAGATGAAGAAAATTCTCTGATAATTTACTTTCCAGAACAAAATCCATCATTGCTTAATAAGATGAAGCAAAACTGAAATGTGGTAATGAAAGTGGGAAGAGTCATTGCTATTGGTTGAAGAAGGGATCATGTTTGGAAAAAAAAAAAAGAAAGAAATAATAGGTCTTTCTGTGGTAATTAAACTTTCTATTTTTGCTCAACATTTGTACACATTTGTCAAAGTTCATCAAACAGTGAATTTTAAAATATCAACATTTGGCATGGGTATATCAAATCTCAATCAAAATTTTTCTTAAATATGAAGCAAATTCACAATTGATATGAGGTATGAAAATTTACATATGTGTTTCTTTGTGTGTGTCAACCTACAAAATTAGTTTGCCAAATCAAATTCACAGAAATCCACAATCTTAGGCAAGTTAAATTTTGTTAATAATTATAGCTTCAAACAATATGTAAACATGGTCAAAGAAGAGAGGTCTTCTTCATCTCAGATGACCCTTTTTACATTGGACTCTTGTTCCCTGGTAAAGAACAGTAATGAAGTTTTTAATGAAGTCTTAAATCACCACACACAGCAGAGAACATTATGAAACATTTACATTTTTTTTTAAACCAGAGAGTTGATTATATCCACAACATTCACTGTGGAGTGAGGCATCATAAATCCACAGATTGCAGTTATTCTTACAAGAAACAATCATAAGCTAGCAACAAACTATTAATAGCCTTTTATAGATAAAGACTGTATCCTAGCAAAGACTATTTACCTTGAGATCTAATCATCATGCTTATTATTATATTATTTGTATTTTTCATTTTCTTTTCCCTAGGAGTGCCTCCCATCATGACTACAAATAAATTAATAGCAGAACAGCTACTTTACCTCTTTCCTTCTATGTTTCCATACTAAAATAATCTTTTTAATAATGCAAACCTCATTATATTGCATCTTTTATTTAGCTTGAAATCAACTTGCAAACCAAAGTTTGTTTATCTTTACCCAGTTTTAGTAATGAAGGAAACCTCCCCAAGAGCTAGAAAGAGATTCTTGAATAAATGCTGATAAGCAGCATTCAGTTCAGTTCAGTTCAGTCTCTCAGTTGTAACTCTTTGCGACCCCATGAATCATAGCACGCCAGGCCTCCCTGTTCATCACTGTTTCTCAGAGTTCACTCAGACTCATGTCCATCGAGTCCGTGATGCCATCCAACCATCTCATCCTTGGTCGACTCCTTCTCCTCCTGCCCCCAATCCCTCCCAGCATCAGAGCCTTTTCCAATGAGTCAACTCGTTGCATGAGGTGGCCAAAGTACTGCATACAGAGCCTTTAAAGTAGGTCTATGATGAAGTCTTTAAGTTGTTGAGACTGAACACGTAGCAATTCCTAAAGCCTCAAAATGATACTTGACAAAGATTATTCTACACTGTAAATAGGTATCAGAGAGATATACTATAATATTATACATGACAAATTAGAGAATATGGATATATGATTCCATAAGAATCAGCTGAAAACAAGACAATGTAATTACATATGTTATCTAATGTACTCAATTAAAATGCTAGTTCCAAAGTTCTACTATGTTTCATGTATAACATTTTATGCTCAGATACTTTTTCTTTCAATTAGTTTAATAAAACTACCAATTGTATGTCTGGTTAAAATCATAGACAGGGACATACAACACTAAAAAGTCTTTTTTATTTCATGGATGGTATTGATAACATATCTCATTTCCCAAAAAAGAGAATACTGAAAGGCATGTATCCTAATGAAGTCACAAACTACTTATTCAAACATCAATTTATCAACCCAGTTTCTACCACCCTTAACTCCAACTGTTTTTATTCAGTTCTCCAACTAGTCTATTTAAGACTTTGGAAATGGCATTTCTTCATATTTATTTTTCAGATCACAATTCAATGTCACTTCTCCAAGACTGCTTGCCCTAGAACCTAGACTAGGTCAGAAATTCCATTTGCACATTTTACTAGTATCCTACTCTTGTTTGTTAGCAATTGACACTCTTCTAATGTTTTGTATTTGTGCAATTATGCAAACATATCACAGCTGTTAGAGTGTAAGCTCCATGGAGTCTGTGAAAGTATTTAATGGACTCACATGTTTATTCCTATCATCTAACATAGTCCTGGTTTACTGAATTTTTTTCAAGAAGCCAAAGTGGGGGAAAAAAAAGAAAGAAAGGAAAGAGAGGGAAATGTGTCCATGTTGTTAGTGCCAAAGGAAACGAGAACATGGCCATCCTCTGTGAGCCTGGAATCAGACATCTTGGAATGTGAAGTCAAGTGGGCCTTAGAAAGCATCACTATGACTAGTGGAGGTGATGAAATTCCAGTAGAGCTATTTCAAATCCTGAAAGATGATGCTGTGAAAGTGCTGCACTCAATATGCCAGCAAGTTTGGAAAACTCAGCAGTGGCCACAAGACTGGAAAAGGTCAGTTTTCATTCCAATCCCAAAGAAAGGCAATGCCAAAAAATGCTCAAACTACTGCACAATTACACTCATCTCACACGCTAGTAAAGTAATGCTCAAATTCTCCAAGCTAGGCTTCAGCAATACGTGAACCATTAAATTCCTGATGTTCAAGCTGGTTTTAGAAAAGGCAGAGGAACAAGACATCATGATCCGCTGGATTATGGAAAAAGTAAAAGAGTTCCAGAAAAATATCTATTTCTGCTTTATTGACTATGTCAGAGCTTTTCACTGTATGGATCACAATAAACTGGAAATTTTTGAAAGAGATGGAAATTCCAGACCACCTAACCTGCCTCTTGAGAAATCTGTATGCAGGATAGAAAGCAACAGTTAGAACTGGACATGGAACAACAGACTAGTTCCAAATAGGAAAAGGAGAATATCAAGGCTGTATATTGTCACCCTGCTTTTTTAACTTATATTCAGTGTACATCATGAGAAACACTGGACTGGAAGAAACACAAGCTGGAATCAAGATGCCAGGAGAAATATCAATAACCTCAGATATGCAGGTGACACCACCCTTATGGCAGAAAGTGAAGCGGAACTAAAAAGCCTCTTGATGAAAGTAAAAGTTGAGAGTGAAAAAGTTGGCTTAAAGCTCAACATTCAGAAAACGAAGATCATGGCATCCGGTTCCATCACTCCATGGGAAAGAGATGGAGAAACAGTGGAAACAGTGTCAGAATTTATTTTTTGCGGTTCTAAAATCACTGCAGATGGTGACTGCAGCCATGAAATTACAAGACACTTACTCCTTGCAAGAAAAGTTTTGACCAACCTAGATAGCATATTGAAAAGCAGAGACATTACTTTGCCAACTAAGGTCCGTCTAGTCAAGAGTATGGGCTTCCCTGGTGGCTCAGAGGTTACAGCGTCTGCCTCCGATGCAGGAGACGTGGGTTCAATCCCTGGGTCGGGAAGATCCCCTGGAGAAGGAAATGGTAACCCAGTCCAGTATTCTTGCCTAGAGAATCCCATGGACAGAGAAGCCTGGTAAACTATAGTCCACGGGGTCGCAAAGAGTCTGACACGACTGAGCGACTTCACTTTTACTTTTCGTCAATCAAGGCTATGGTTTTTCCAGTAGTCATGTATGGATGTGAGAGTTGGACTGTGAAGAAGGCTGAGCACAGAAGAATTGATGCTTTTGAACTGTGGTGTTGGAACAGACTCTTGAGAGTCCCTTGGACTGCAAGGATATCCAACCAGTGCATTCGAAGATCAGCCCTGGGATTTCTTTGGAAGGAATGATGCTAAAGCTGAAACTCCATTACTTTGGCCACCTCATGTGAAGAGTGGAGTCATTGGAAAAGACTCTGATGCTGGGAGGGATTGGGGGCAGAAGAAGGGCACAACCGAGGATGAGATGGCTGGATGGCATCACTGACTCGATGGATGCAAGTCTGAGTGAACTCCGTGAGTTGGTGATGGACAAGGAAGCCTGACGTGCTGCGATTCATGGGGTCGCAAAGAGTCAGACACGACTGAACGACTGAACTGAACTGAACTAAACTGAACTGAACTGAAACTCCTAAATTGGAGAAAAAAACTCCAACACTCTTCGTTTTACAAAATCTTAGGTAGGATTAATTAATGATTACCCACATTTACTGCCATGGGTCAAACTGTGTTCCCCAGTATTCACATGGTGAAAGCTTAATCCCTGTACCTCAAAAGGTAACCGTACTTGAAGATAAGATCTTTAAAGAGGTGATTAAGTTTAAATGAGTTCTTTAGGGTAGTCTTTAACCCAATGTGACTAATATCTTTACCAGAAGAGGCAGTTTGGACACATGGAGAGATTTCAGAAAAGTGTGTACTCAGAGGAAAGACCATGTGAGGACACAGTGAGAAGGTGGCTGACCACACAGCAAAGAGAGAGACCTCAGAACAAAACTAAATGTGCCAAAACCTTGACCTTGGACTTGCAGCCTTCAAAACTGTGAGATATAAATTTCTGTTATTTAACCAACCCAATCTGTGTACTTTGTCTTAGCAGTCTTAACATAGAAACTAATATATTTACCCAATCTGCTTTAGTCATCAACATAATAGACATTCTAACTGTAATTTATATATGAGCCATAGAAGGAAACAAACAAAATGGTTGAATTTATACTTAATTAAAATTTCAGAGAGTAGTCACTGAAAACTATTTATTTATTTTCTATCCATGGAATATTTTGCTTTTTTTCCCCTATTTTTCTGTGTCTTTGAGTGAGTGTGATTGTGCATATTTGTATATTAAAGAAGGATTAAAAATGATTGGGGGAAAGGAGTATTTTAATGCTAGATAAAATAAATTGTTTGTGTTTGCATTTAAAATATTATGTCTTAAATATTAATAAATCATATTATTATCACTGGGCACATTTGGATGAAAGCCAAAGTCATTATTCTATTTAAAATCAAGAAAAAAATGAAATAAATAATAGCTTATATATATTTTACCTCTAATTCAAAACTTGGTCAGTTCATTATCTTATCAAATTTTGACTTTAGCCAAGCATCAAAAGCTTATAGTCTCTATCTTTTGATGAATACATGTGATTAAAACTGAAAATGAGAAAATAATATTGACTTCTCAGATTTTCTTGCAATAACAATAAACATAGGGTGATACCACTAACATGACCCTAACTAATGGTAAAATAATACAGGAATCTCAAGATTTTAAATAACAGCTCATTTATAAATATTCCTTTTCAAAAAATGAATTTTGAAAGAATATCAATTATTTAATTTTGATTTGTAGGGCTTATTATGACTTTTAAGATAATATTGTATGGCTTTATCATGCAAACTTGTCAGAAAAATACAGCAGAGAAAATCAAATGGCAGTTCAGGGAACTTATTAGACTTTCCTGGGACACAGAAATGCTAAAGAATATGACAGATATTGCAAACAGATAATTAACATTTTAAAATAAATTCTATTTAAGGAAGCCAACAGGTATAGCAGGGTTTGTTTGTTTTTTTTTTCTCTCTCTCTTTCTTTTTGTTAAATTAATGTCTCATAGAAACTTAGCATCTCAATGCACACTCAGATAAAATTTATTAGCACAGGATTTTAGTTAGTTTTTCTAATCCTCAAAATTCTATTTTATAGGATACTGGAGGTTATTCATTAGCATACTGTGAAGCAGGTCATAAATAATTTAAGCTATAGTTGTCAAAATAAATGAAAAATTCCATTTATGTTGTACTGCACTTAATTTTTATTATGTATATATTTGCTTGCTTACTAATCTACAAAATCCAGTAAATCACAGCTCCTGTTATTTTAGTGAATTAATCTGCAGCATTTCAAATTGATTATTTTGAAAGATGGAGAAAGCAATGGCAACCCACTGCAGTACTCTTGCCTGGAAAATCCAATGGACGGAAGGAGCCTGGTAGGCTATAGTCCATGAGGTTGTGAAGAGTCAGATATGACTGAGCATTTTCAATTTCACTTTTCATTTCCATGCATTGGAGAAGGAAATGGCAACCCACTCCAGTGTTCTTGCTTGGAAAATCCCAGGAACCTGGAAGCCTCGTGGGCTGCTGTCTATGAGGTTGCACAGAGTCAGACACAACTGAAGCAACGTAGTAGCAGTAGCAGCATTTTGAAAGAATAGCATCAAGAATCTTAGACTCTCATTTACATATTATTTTTAAATGCCTATAAATACTTTTAAGATGATGCTCAAGAAGCTCTAAGAACATTGAAAAAATATTCATCATATTGGTAAAAGTGATTAAAAAAAATTACTCAGGAGAGTCTAGAACAGCAAATTCAAGACAGGAGGTGGAAAAGATAATATAAAAATAACTCAAAATATATTATCAGGAAAAAATATAAAGTCATGTATTTTCAGAGTTGAGTATTAGCAAGTAGAAAAGAAAATCTGTACTTCAAAAATTCTAATTATTATTATTATTTTTTTCAAAAAAAAATTTAGGCTGTGTAGAGTAGAGAATGAATAAGGCCTGGAACTCATTTTTAATTCTGTGATTCAACATGTGGCTTATAGTTACTTTGGCTTGTCCTTTAAAGAAAAGTTTTCTCTTTTATTTTTTGACATGATCTTTTATCACATGAAATTCTTTGATGTTAAATTTAGGCTTGGCATTCATATTAACTTTAATGTCAGGTAGTTTCAGTCAACTTGAAATTTATCAGTATATCACTTACTGACTGAAGACTTTGGGTCTTAAGGATCCTCTGTGATGGAATTCATCCTTGGAAGTGGTAAATGAGAAGCTTTCATGACTATCTTCAAGCAGGAACCCAAGGCTTGAACACGTTTTAGTCTATTTTGTTCTATATAAAAGATATAATCATGTCATGACTAAGACATTGCTTGACTGCTGCTGCTGCTGCTGCTGCTGCTGCTAAGTCACTTCAGTCGTGTCTGGCTCTGTGCCACCCCATAGATGGCAACCCACCAGGCTCCCCTGTCCCTGGGATTCTCCAAGCAAGAACACTGGAGTGGGTTGCCATTTTTTTCTCCAGTGCATGAAAGCGAAAAGTGAAAGTGAAGTAGCTCAGTCATGTCTGACTCAGCAACCCCATGGACTGCAGCCTACCAGGCTCCTCCTCTCTGTGGGATTTTTCCAGGCAAGAGTACTGGAGTGGGTTCCTATTGCTTTCTCCGTTTGACCTCTACAGCTCTCTAAATTTAACATTCCTATTAAGGCTACTATGTGCTCAGTTGCCCTTTTGTGTCCAACCATTTATGGCTATTTGGAGTGTAGCCCAAAGGATCCACTGTCCCTGGGATTTTTCAGGCAAGAATACTGGAATGGCTGAAAAGTTAATAAGGAAATTTTCTGGTTCTACATATAGAAAAGATCTGGAACTTGTTTTTAGTTCTGTAACTGATTCAAACTGTGGCCTTGAGTTACTTTGCCTTGTCCTTTAAAGTAACTCAAAGGCTTCCTTGGTGGCTCAGATGGTAAAGAATATGTCTGCAATGCAAGAGACACGAGTTCGATCCCTGGGTTGGGAAGATCCCATAGAGAAGGGAATGACAATCCACTCCAGTATTCTGGCCTGGAGAATTCCATGGACTATGTAGTTCATGGGGTCACAAACAGTCAAATAGGACTGAATGACTTTTTCACTTTTCACTTTCACATATAAAGAGCTTAGATATCTTCATTTCATCCTAAGGAATAGTAAAGGGTTACTATTAATCTTTAAGATTAATTATTGCAGCCATAAGAGAAGTGAAGACGCAGGGCAAACCACTGTCTAGAATATTACAAAGAGAAACAGAAAAATACAAGGAGTTAACTGCTTACCTCACAGAGACTCTTGAAGGCCTGCCTCAGCAGGCACTAGCTGAAAATATCCTGACATATTGAGATGATGTCAAAGCCTAATTGACTTAAGTAAGGGAAATATCCAACTCCAGCTCACTCTAGCCATTCTGTCCTGCCTAAGAAAGGAGAAAAACACTGAGAAACACTTGTGAAATTTACATAAGCTCACTAAAATCTAAACTCTAATCTCAAGACTATCAGTATTTTCTCCCACACTTCTCCATCACATTACTATAGGCGTATTTGCAGCAGTTCTTTATCCATATTACATCATATTCACTCATCAAAAAAAAAGTACAATCCATACCAAAAGGCAAGAAGACCATATAAAGAAATAAAGCAAGCATCAAAACCAGAAATGGCAGGGATGTTTGAAAATTATGAGACCAGAAATTTAAACAAGGATTAAATTTATTGTTATATTATCATTAATCATTAATATTAAGGACTCTAAATAGAAAAAGCAGATAACAAGAAACAACAGAGAGACAATATAAACAGAGATGGAAATCCCAAAAAACCAAAAAGAAATGCTAGAGATAAAAATTATTATGACAAAGAGAAGAATGCCTTTGATGGGCCTGTTATTGGACTGGACACAGCTAAGAAAGGCATTTCAGAATATAAAAATGTATCTATAGAAACTTCAAAAACTGAAAATCAAGGAGAAAAATGACTAATGAATCCAAATAGAATATTCAAAGACAACTATGAAAATAAAAGTGATGTTGCTCACTCTTATCTAACTCTTTGATACCCCATGGACTGTAGCCCATGAGGCTCCTCCTTCATGGGATTCTCTAGGCAACAGCACTGGAGTGGGTTGCCATTTATTTCTCCAGAGGATCTTCTCGACCCATGGATCCAACCTGGGTCTCCCATATTGTAGGCAGACACTTCACCATCTGAGCAACCAGGGAAGTCCTAAAGACAATTATGAAAAGCAAAATATGCATGTAATGGGAATACCAGAAGAAGGATAAAGAAACACAAAAGAAATATTTGAAATAATAGTGAATGCTGCTGCTGCTGCTAAGTTGCTTCAGTAGTGTCTGACTCTGTGAGATCCCATAGATAGCAGCCCACCAGGCTCCTCCGTTCCCTGGGATTCTCCAGGCGAGAATACTGGAGTGGGTTGCCATTTCCTTTTCCAATTCATGAGAGCAAAAAGTGAAAGTTAATTTGCTCAGTTGTGCCCGACTCTTAGCGATCCCATGGACTGCAGCCCACCAGGCTCCTCCATCCATGGGATTTTCCAGGCAAGAGTACTGGAGTTGGGGTGCCATTGCCTTCTCCGAACAGTGAATGAGAATTTCCCCAAATTAATGTCAGACATCAAACTGCAGATCCAGGAAGCTCAAGATCACCAAACAAATAAATGGGTAAAAGGAGTAAACACAACTCAACTAGGCATATGTATTTCACACTACATAAAATCAAAAATAAAGAAAAAAGTTATGGAAGAAGCAGAGCAAAAACAAACAAACAAACAAACAAAAAAAACAAACAAAGAAAAACCACTTCCCCTGTAGAGGAAGAAAGACATGAATTAAATCCAGTTTCTCTTCAGAAACCATGCAAGAGAAGAATAGGGTAGAAAATTAAAGTGTCAATAGAAAAAAGAAAACACCAATCTGTATCATGTATGTTCAGAAATTTTCTTTCAAAAATGAAGAGAAATGACTTTCTTAAACAAAAAATGAGGGAATTTGTTGCCAGTAGACCTACCTTTCAAGAAATAGTAAAATAAGTTCTTTAGGCAAAAGGAAATGCTATGCAAAAAGCTTAGGTCTGCATAAACTTAGAGCATCACAGAAGAATAAATGAAAGCTAAAATTAAAAGCCTGATTGAAAAATGCAACAAAATAATACTAGTAATTATGCCTGTATATTAATTATCTATGTTATTTTCTGATTTTTAGAGAATATGCATGCATTATTTTTATCAAAGAAAAGATAACACTTTTGAAATGATACACTAGGCAGGTAGATTTATTATATAGGTAATTTAACCACAGTTAATGAAATTAAAAGACACTTACTCCTTGTAAGTAAAGTTATGACCAAACTAGATAGTATATTTAAAAGTAGAGACATTACTTTGTCAACAAAGATCTGTCTAGTCAAGGCTATGGTTTTTCCACTGGTCATGTAGGGATGTGAGAGTTGGACTGTAAAGAAAGCTAAGCACCGAAGAATTGATGCTCTTGTCTGTGGTGTTGGAGAAGACTCTTGAGAGTCCCTTGGACTGCAAGGAGATCCAACCAGTCCATTCTGAAGGAGATCAGCCCTGGGTGTTCATTGGAAGGACTGATGCTAAAGCTGAAACTCCAGTACTTTGGCAACCTAATGCAAAGAGTTGACTCATTGGAAAGGACTCTGATTCTTGGAGAGATTGGGGGCAGGAGGAGAAATGGACAACAGAGGATGAGATGGCTGGATGGCATAATTGATTCAATGGGCATGAGTTTGAGTGAACTCCGAGAGTTGGTGATGGACAGGGAGGCCTGGCATGCTGTGATTCATGGGGTCACAAAGAGCTGGGCACAAATGAGTGACTGAAATGAACTGAACTGAAATGAATACATAACTAATTAGAAAGTCTAGTTCAGAAATAAAAAACGAAATATTGTGTAACATATATGTCAAGGCATTATTTTCCTTGAATATCTTATACTGTGTATTTATTTTTGCAGTCTGCGTATATTTAGGAGAAAATGTTAGTGACAAAATTATTGGATCTATACTTCCATATTAATTCAGATATTTATTAATCATAACAATAAATTAGAAATCTTCTTATGAATTAGGCCAGAAACCAATAAAATATATACAATTCACTTTATTTAATACCAAGAAAGTCATCTCACGGATACAAGTGAAAAACAGGTAGATTTTATCTACAATCTATTTTATTTTGTTTGCCCTTGTTATGTTACACACCTACCTAGTCATTTGGTATGCAGTGATGGAAAAGAGACCTGGAGTTCCTGCTTTCAAAAAGTTGAATGCGCAAGGGGAGACTCCTACCGTAAACCAAAAAATGTATTTCCTAGATCTCATATTGTAAAAAGTATCAAAATAATGTCAGTGTAAGGAAATAAAAAGGACATACACAGGTGGGGTCCATAAATACATGGGGTCAGGGTCTTGACAGTAGGTAGGGTATTTAAGGTTGACTCCTGAGAGGATTTGATAATCATTGGAAATAAGATGGAATACTTAATTTTCAATAACCAGTAAAATCATGGGAAGTCAACCTAATAAAAAATAAGATAACCACAACACTATTATTTTAGGAAAATATAATTGTTAAAGCAGCTGGTGAAAATTTTTTCAACATTCTCTCTGAGGGAAATTCTCCTGGACCTTTTCATTGTCTACCTTGGCTTCACATTAAAAGCTATTTTTCACTCTGTGGTTTTCTCCTTGGCTTTCCTTGAAGTGGATGTTGGGGAGTATGCTTTCCCTTAAAGACTATTCATGGATGTTCAGGTTTTATAAACTGTCCAGTTTTGAAACAGAGGGTTAAGATTTGTCTTTCATTTGGCCATCTAACTGTTTCAAAAATGTGGCAAACTTCTATTATTCTTGTTTACTGTCAGTCCTCTTCACCAAGTAACCACACACAAAGATTTTATCTGAGTACAGAGGTTAGTCTTTTGTGCTTCTTCTACATGATGCCATTTTCCTCAGCTTACTGGCCTTTTTGAAAACATCTGGAAGGTCTCATTCTTATAGTTTGTCATAAGACTACATTACTTTATTCTGTTAAGATATTTCACAGAGTTTTTGTTTTCCAATATTCTTTTTTCTTCTAATGTTGCTGTTGTAGTGGTTATTACTATGATTTAATCTTTGAGGTCTAGAAACAATCAGATTTTTCAAGCCACAATTCCTTGGACCTTTACATTTTCTTTATTCCTTCTCTGCACTTAGAATCATTCTCATTTGAGTTGATAGTTTACCACAATATGTTGCCCAAAGTAGCTAATAATAACTAACACATTAACACATAAATCCTTCTAACCATTTTTCTTAGAGATACAGCCTCAGTAAACATAGTCTTTATCTTGAAAAATATCACAAGAGGCAATATTTGCTGAAGCATAAGAAACATTTCCACCTTTACATCTAAAAATAAATATTTTTAATTTGCCCTTCCCCTACAAAATGCTAACCCAATGGCACTAATCTGATGATAAGGCATCTCAATATTATGATCAATTCATAAATAAATAGGGTTACACTCCCTTTTTCTCCATTTGTCAATGCCTTTCTATACATAATACGATCTATTTATTTAAAAATAAAAGGTTTGTATGTGTTCATTTTTAAACAAATATGACTTCAGGCTTTGCTTATAGTGTGTGAATCTTGAAAGAGCATGAATCCCATTCTAACAATAACAAAAAAGCTGGATCAGTTAGGAAATAATAACTTTTCTTGAACCCATCAGATATTTGAGATCACTGCACAAATGTATGATATCTAAGAAAATATACATTTATTTTAAAGAAGGATGAGACATGAGCACCAGCAAACAGTGATGGAGAAGAAGAAGAGATTTGGATTCTGTGCAAATAAGTTGTAAGAATTCATCTACATTTTATAATAAATAGATGAAAGCCAAGTTTTTGCTGGATGCATGCATAGAAATCCTGAGAGTCACAGGAATAAGGGGAATTTGAACTCATTCTCAGATTCTTCTCTGTAAATAGTCAGTAAATAGTCACTGGAATACTTGGGGTCAGGAAGCCACCTGAGAAATATCTATCCTCTTTGGTGTCTTGAAATGCAGTGAAAAATGTACAGAACACTGATTGAGCCATCAGTTTCTATGAAATAATAACTTGAAGTTAATAGAAAACAGCAAACATGTCCAACCATAGCCAAAATCCACTGTGTCTGGGGGAAGATAATATGGCTTTAACTCTATAGAAAGAAGTAGGATGGAGTCCTGGGCCCAAAAGTCTACTGAACTTTCATAAGAGATTTTCTACCACTAGAGGAAGACAAGAAAATTCTCTCTCTAAAACACTAGTAAATGTAGCAACAGCTGAACCCACTCAGGATGGATATGAAAATGGATTAGAAACACCTCTGTGGCAGGTAACAAAGTTCAAAATCAGTGAATGAACAACAACAAAAAAAAAAAGAGAGAGAGAGACAGAGAGAGAGAAATTATCTGGTGCCCTGGTCCCTACCTGAAGAACAACATAATACACAAGAATTTGAAACCTGCTGTACACTGAGGATAAAAATGACAACAAACCTAGCTCAACAACCAATGAGAAAGAATCAAACCTCCACACTTACAGCAAACAGAAGAATAAGTGGGCACACTTCTAGGGGTAAGTAAAATTTACCTCAGTTTCTGCAATGCCATCATTATAACTTTCAATCAAACTGATGTCAATCATTCAAACAAAAGTATTAGATTGATGTAAAATAATTATTTTCAGACCCTGAATTTTAAATTTCAGACCCTGAATTTTAAATCAGGTGGCACTAGTGGTAAAGAACCTTCCTGCCAATGAAGGAGACATAAGAAATATGGGTTCAATTTCTGGGATGGGAAGGTTTCCTGGAGAATGGCATGACCACCTACTCTAGTATTTTTGTCTGGGGAATCTTCATGAAGATAGAATCCTGCCTATATAGCACATGGCTGGCTACACTCCATACTGTTGCATAGAGTTGGGCACCACTGATGCAACAGCATGCACACTATAACTAGACTTAACCACATCTTTGTTAATCAAAATAGAAAATATTATAATCAACACAATTTTGTCAATGAGAAATATTTGTTTATTCCTATAGCATAAAAATCTGTGCTTCAGGGATCAATGAACTCTTTGAAAGTGTGTTCTGCATCCTATTGCCTGTGGAAGCATTTTCCCTGTTAAAAGTTGTGGAGTTCGTTGAAGAAGTGGTAGTCAGTTGTTGAGAGGTCAGGTGACTATGGAAGATGAACTTTCATTCAACTTTCGAAGTGTTGGTAGTGTGACATCTGATTTGGCATTGTAACGGAGTAGAATTGGACCCTTACTGTTGACCAATGCTGGCTGTAGGCATTGCAACTTTCAGTGCATCCTGTTGATTTGCTGAGCATACTTTAATATAATGGTTTTACTGGGATTCAGAAAGCTATACTGGATAAGACTGACAATAGACTAGCAAACAGTGGTCATGACCTGTTTTTGTGTGTGTGAGTGTGTGTGTGTGTGTGTGTGTGTGTATGTGTGTTTGTGTGTGTGTGTGTGTTTGTGCAAGTTTAGCTTTGGGAAGAGGTTTAGAGCTTCTTAGTCCAATCACTGAGCTCAACATTGACCGTCATCTTATAAAACCTACTTTACATCGCACATCACAATCAGATGGAGAAATGATTCACAGTTGTTGTATAGAATAAGAGAAGATGACACTTCAAAATGATGATTTTTTTTAATTTCCAGTCAGCGCATGAGGCACCCACTTATTGAACTTTTTCCTCTTTCCAGTTTGCTTCAAATGCCAAATGACCATGGAAGGATTGATGTTGAGTTCTTCAGCAGCTTCTTTTGCAGTTGTAAGAGGATCAGCTGTGGTGATCCTCTTAGTTCGTTGTTGTCAACTTTCCATAGTCAGCCACTATTCTCCTTACTTTTAAGGCTCTCCTCTCCCTTACAAAACTTCGTGAACCACTGCTGCATTGTACACTCCTTAGCAGTTTCTGAACAAAATGTATTTTTGATGCTGTGAGTCATCTCTGCTGCTTTATGACCTGTTTTGAACTTGAATGAGAAAATTGCTGAATTTGCTTTTTGTCAAACATTATTTCCTTAGTTTAAATTACATATAAAATAAACAGCAAGTAATAAAATATTAGCAAAAGACATAAAACAAAAATTCTGCATTAAAATGATGTATATAACATGACAACATTTCTTTAAGAATGCAGTCAAATATCAACCATGAAAGACTTCAGTTACTTTTTCACCCTCGTCCAAAGTAAGGAGCAGCAGCTAAGCTTTGCTGGAGGAGCCATGAAGAGATACCCCACGCCTAAGGTAAGAGAAATCCAATTAAGATGGTAGGTGTTGCAAGGGGGCATCAGAGGGCAGTCACACTGAAACCATATTCACAGAAAACTAGTCAATCTAATCACACTAGGACCACAGCCTTGTCTAACTCAATGAAACCAAGCCATGCCTGCGGGGCAATCCAAGATGGGTAGGTCATGATGGAGAGGTCTGACATAATGTCAGGAGAAGGGAATGGCAAGCCACTTCAGTATTCTTGCCTTGAGAACCCCATGAACAGTATGAAAAGTCAAAATAATAGGATACCAAAAGAGGAACTCCCCAGGTCATTAGGTGCCCAATATGCTACTGGAAATCAGTGGAGAAATAACTCCAAAAAGAATGAAAGGATGGAGCCAAAGCAAAACAATACCCAGCTGTGGACATCCTCATGTGACTGGTGACAGAAGCAAGATCCGATACTGCAAAAAGCAATATTTCATAGGAACCTGGAATGTCAGGTCCATGAATCAAGGCAAATTGGAAGTAGTCAAACAAGAGATCATAAGACTGAAGTCAACATTCTAGGAATCAGCGAAATACAATGGACTGGAATGGGTGAATTTAGCTCAGATGACCATTATATGTACTACTGTGGGCAGGAATCCCTCAGAAGAAATGGAGTAGCCATCATGGTCAACAAAAGAGTCCAAAATGCAGTGCTTGGATGCAGTCTCAAAAACGACAGAATGATCTCTGTTTCCAAGGCAAACCATTCAATATCACAGTTATCCAAGTCTATGTCCCAACCAGTAATATTGAAGAAGCTGAAGTTGAATGGTTTTATGAAGACCTACAAGACCTTTTAGAACTAACACCCCAAAAAAGATGTCCTTTTCATTACAGGGGACTGGAATGCTAAAGTAAGAAGTCAAGAAACACCTGGAGTAACAGACA
>SJYW01035409.1:0-45202 GCA_006410735.1 Raphicerus campestris | reverse complement strand
AAGAAGAAGGTGAGAAGAAGAAGAAGAAGAACAAGAAGACGGTTAGAAGAAAAAGAAGAAGAGAAAGAATAAGAAGAAGGTAAGAAGAAGAAGAAGAATTTGAGAAGAAGAAGAAGAAAAAGAAGAAGGTGTGAAGTAGAAAAAGAAGAAGGTGAAAAGAAGAAGAAGAAGGTGAGAATAAGAAGAAGAAGAAGAAGGAGAAGGTGAGAAGAAGAAGAAGAAAAGACGAAAAGGAAGAACAAGAAATAGGTGAGAAGAAGAAGAAGAAAAGGAAGAACAAGAAGANATTAAACCTGTTAAAAATTCTTCATCTTCTGTGTATCCCAACAGCATCTACAGTTTCCACTTCATAGATTAGGAAAATGAGGCTCAGAGAGCATGAACACCTGGTCTTAATGAGGGATGGTGGCAGGATCTCTGGCTGCAAGCTGGATGTTTTTCCAGTGGAAATGGAGAAGGTTTGGGATTTCTTCTCCCACTTGGCCTTGTCTAGTGCCAACTGCTGGGCACGAGGGCTCAGTTTCCATCCTCAAAAGAGCTCCGCTGGAGGGGAAAGGATGGGAGAGCAAAGCAGGGGATCGCCGATGATAAGAAAAGCAGGAAGCCCATGCTCAGTCTGTGCAGGATGCCTGGCAGAAAGGCACTTTCCTTCTGCAGACATCCCCACGATGCCAAAGGTGGTAATGCGCTTGCAAACCCCATGGGAAGCTGTGAGGGTTAATTCTTGCTTAAAGTAATTTCTGCGACTTCCCTGGCCATCCAGTGGCTAAGACTCTGTGCCCCCACTGCAGGGGGCATATGTTCCATCCCTGGTCAGGGAACATGCCACATGGCCAAAGAAAAAGTAGGTTCTGATCCAGAACTGAAAGAGTCTTTTATGTTCTTTTTTTCTTCCCTCTGGTTCCGCTCTCTACAGAGATGACTAATGAAAAGAAGATGGGGCAAGATGTAGGGTGGAGGGAAAATGGAGACAACAGCTGAGAGCAAGTAGAAAGCAGTATAGAATAGGACCAGGAGAGCAGCATCATGATTCTAGAATTCACATGACCAGGAGCCACTGGAAGATGTTCAGATAATCCTTCCTTTCCCCGGACACGCAAAAATGCAACAGGGTTTTCTCCCAACCAACACCACCCCATCCCAAAGAAGGAAATCCAGTTATTGACCTTTCGTAAGCGTGCTTCAGAGGTCAAGTTAGTTCACTTCAGTTCAGTTCAGTTCAGTCACTCAGTCGTGTGCGACTCTTTGTGACTCCATGAACCGCAGCACGCCAGGCCTCCCTGTCCATCATCAACTCCCAGAGCTTATTCAGACTCATGTCCATTGAGTCGGTGATGCCATCCAGCCATCTCATCCTCTGTCTTACCCTTCTCTTCCCGCCTTCAATCTTTCCCAGCATCACAGTCTTTTCCAATAAGTCTGCTCTTCGCATCAGGTGGCCAAAGTATTGGAGTTTCAGCTTCAACATCAGTCCTTCCAGTGAACACCTTTCATTGCAAGGACTGATGTTGGAAGCCAAGTTAAGGTGCAGTCTTATATCCTGCTTGTCCCGCCTCTACCCCTTGGTACAGCTCCTTCCAGGAAAAGGAAGGGAAGGTCATTCAGTCCTTGGACATTTGGGCTTAGATGAGTTCTCGAAGCTGAAATAGTCCTCATAAAATCTCTCAGAAAGTTACAGGCCTCTCTGTATTATCTTCCCTCCTTTCCTTTGTCTACCATGGTGTCTGATTTTCCCTTTTTCTCTTTCTCTAATTTGAAAGAATGAGTGTGAAAACATAAGGGCAAGTCCCTTTCAGGGTCACCTCAGCAACAGAGCAGCCCAAAGTCACTTCTCGTGATGGAATTTAAGGAAATGAGAGACCCTGAGGGACAAAGGGCTTTGAGGGCTTTTCAAATCCACACCACATAACTATTAGTAGCCCTTCACTGAGTTAGTAGAGAATTCATCCTCGCGTGTATCTACCAAGTGTATCTCTTCTCAACAGAGAGCTGGTACCTTGGAGCCTTAGATGATGAAACAAATAATCTACCCTTCTAGACACTGGTGAAATGTACACAGGATGGGGAAAAGGGAACATGACTCCCATGCTAAATCTTTCAAGAAGAGGAAGCCCAAGGCAGAGGCAAGTTTCTAATGTGGGCAAGGAGAGTGCACCCCAGGCTTTTCTAGGGACCCTGTGTGCAGTTGCTCATTCTGTGCACTGCACAAAAGGACTGGCAAAGGCCGAGCAGGGCTGGAAGTCAGCACCCTCTGCTTGCCAAAATGAGAGCCAGGGGCCCATGTCTATCCAGAGGTGATGCCTTTTACTAATTCACACAAAAGCAGTGCATTTTGATGTGGCCTTGCTTTCCTAGCTGGGAAGAAAATATCCGTGCTTCTGATTCACTGTTCACATGCAGTTGTGATCATCAGGTGTGGCCTGGAAGAAAAGAGAATCACTTCAGTACAGCTCTTTACTTAATTGGTGGATTAACTAAAATGCTGTATCATTGATTTCTGAGCACTAACTATCCAGAGGTGTTGCTGGTGTCCATTTAATAGAACTGCCAAAAAACATTTAATTTTTTTCATATAAAACACACCTAGAAAATTGAGCAAATTTCATCAAAATGTTTTAGGTGCCAGAAATGATTCCAGTCTAATAAAACATTAAGGCCCTGCATCATCTGTATCGCACAGGCGACAGACCTCCATTAACGACACAGTTGGAACCTGGTTTCTATTCTTTTGCACAAAATCACCAATCTAGGTTCTGCTGAGAAACCTTTGGGAAGGGTCTCTTTGTAAATAAAGTAACCAATCTCTTAAAATGAAGTTGGCCAGGAGGGGCGGCTCCTTCGAGGTCTGAGAGGCATCTTCGCTGATCAAGCGCCGAGGCGGGCCTGTACCAAGCTGTTGTAACAGAATCTGTTGGTGTCTGCCTGCGCGCTGAGTGACAGGAGTGTGCAATCAAAGAGGCGACGCAGACACATCAGACGGCAGGAACCCAGAAATAAGCCGTGGAGTGGGGACGTTTTGGAACCTAAATGGCCCTTGGCACAAAGCACTTTGAAACTGCCATTTCGCTGAGCCTGATCATTTTTGCTTGTTGCTGGCTGGAAAGACGGAAGAGCCGAAGAGGAGGAAGGTCAGCCCTTCGGGGGTGCACCCTACGCTCCAGGCATAAAGAGCTTTGCATACATCGTGGGATCCGACCCTCAGACTCACCGTACGATGTAGGGGGAATTATGTCTGTTACCGATGGGAAAACTAGTCTCCCGAATTAAAATGACCTGCTCAAGGCCACACAGCGAATAAGCCACAGAGCCGGAAGGGAAATCTACCGGAGGGCTGTTAAGCCTAGACCCTCCCACTGCCCGCGTTTCCGGGCTGGGAATCGGGGGTCAGGGTCAGCGTCTCCTTCGTCGCGGCCCGGATGCCCCCCTATCTGTGGTTCCGAGGCCGTGAGCGGAGCGGTCCTCGTGAGTGCTCCCCCCACCCCTCAGCCTCATCCCTCGAGGGGAGAACCCACCCCGTCCAAAGCGCGCACTCGCGTGAAAAGCTGGGCTGCATTTAAGCAGATGATGAACCAGCAGCTCCTTTCTCTCAGCGACTTGCGTGGACCCTGGGGCCGGAATACTGGGACAGGACGTTCAGGAGCCCTGCCAGCCTCCCAAGGCGGGTGCTCTCCCCCAACACGAGGCGAGGGGCCAGGCTGCGCGAGGGCTTCCCGGGGGGCTCGGTGGGAAGGAATCCGCCCGCCGATGCAGAGATGCGGGTCAGCCCCTGGGCTGGGAGGCGCCCCTGGAGGACGTGGCAGCCCACCCCGGTGTCCCCGCCTGGAGGCTCCGCGGGCAGGGCAGCCTGGCGGCCTGCAGGCCGAGGGGCCGCAGGCAGACACGACTCAGCGCGGAGCAGGCGCCACGGAGCAGGCGCCACGGAGCAGGCCGCGTGGGGTCCCGCCCGACACCTGCCGGCCCCAGGCTATTCACCAGGGATGACAGCCAGGCTCCCCGCTGAGCAGGTCGCAGGTTTACAAGAAAGCCGCACCTTCTCTCCGAGGGGAGAGAACCCACTGTATGTAAACCTGAAAGATCAGTTAGAGTTCCCAGAACTCACCCCCAGAGCCGCCCCTGAACCAGCCAGTGCGGGACTGTGAGAAACAGTGCCAGTGGACTCAGATCAAAACAAGGCTCACCTGATTACGGGTTTCACTATGAACCTCGGGTTTTTTAGAGCTCCTGACATCACCTCGCTTTGAAACACTGGGAAGGGAGCAGGGGCTGGCGTCTTGATTTGATGCAATAAGGATCTTGGTGCGTGAGCAGCCTTCCCATCGACATCACACAAGACCTCGGGAGCCGTCCCTGGCCCTCTCCACCTCCAGAGTGGTTCGCTACCACTGGATTTGTGTTATTTTCAAAGGCAGCCTTAGACACGGCCTGAGAGCACAGTCATCCTCAGAGAATGTTCAGTGTTGGCCGGAAGCTGCGGGCAGTGGAAATCGAGCTCTTAGGCCGGTCCCAGCCTCCACCCACCATAGGCCCTTTGTGTTTGGGATCCGGAGGAGCCTTTCTGCTCAAAACACGGCCCACGGATGAAAAGAACAGGCCTCAGTGGGGAGCCTGCAAACCTGCAGAATCCCGGGAGCTCCCTGGCAGTTCAGGAGCTAGGATTTTGTGCTTCCGCTGCAGAGAGCATGGATTTGATCCCTGGTGGGGGGACTAAGATCCTGCATGCTGCTCAGCGGGGAGCCAAAAATACGTAAAAAGTAAATAAGCGAATAAATAAAAAGAATAGCAATTAAAAAAAAAAAAAAACTACAGAGTCACCAGTTTTCTCCTAGCCCTAGTGGATCAAATGCTGCTTTTTTTTTTTTTTTTTTAAGCAAGATCTCCAGATGATTTGTAGGCATGTTGAAATGTGAAAGTGCCCAGACAGAGCAGTGGTTCTCCAATGGTGTCTCCAGTTCAGTTCAGTTCAGTTGCTCAGTCCTGTCGGATTCTTTGGGACGCCATGGACTGCAGCACGCCAGGCCTCCCTGTCCATCACCAACTCCCAGAGCTTGCTCAAACTCATGTCCATCGAGTTGGTGATGCCATCCAACCGTCTCATCCTCTGTGATCCCCTTCTCCTCCCACCTTCAGTCTTTCCCAGCATCAGGGTCTTTTCAAATGAGTCAGCTCTTTGCATCAAGTGGCCAAAGTATTGGTGTCTCCAGGACCAGTAACATCAGAATCACCAGCACTTTATCATAAATGCAGAATCTCAGTTCTACCACATCCAAATTTCCATGTTAGTGAAACCACAGAAAAAGTGGGACAGCACTNCAAAGTATTGGTGTCTCCAGGACCAGTAACATCAGAATCACCAGCACTTTATCATAAATGCAGAATCTCAGTTCTACCACATCCAAATTTCCATGTTAGTGAAACCACAGAAAAAGTGGGACAGCACTGTTCAGGGTCGGGCACACCGGGGTCTTAGTCTTGGCATCACCACTTACAAGGTGTTTGATTTAAGACCAAGTACCTAACTTTGGAAGGAATGATGCTAAAGCTGAAACTCCAATACTTTGGCCACCTCATGCGAAGAGTTGACTCATTGGAAAAGANCAGAGTTCCAGAGAGAGCAAGGAGACATTTTTTAAAAGTCTTAAATGAACAATGCAAAGTAGAAGAAAACAATAGAATGGGAAAGACTAGAGATCCCTTCAAAAAAAAACTGGAGATATTGAGGAATATCTCATGCAGGATGCGCACAACGAAGGACCAAAATGGTATGGACCTAACAGAAGTAGAAAAGATTAAGAAGAGGTGGCAAAAATACACAGAAGAACTATACTAAAAAGCTCTTAATGATCTGGATAACCACGATGGTGTGCTCACTCACCTAGAGCCAGACGTCCTGCAGTGTGAAGTCAAGTGGGCCTTAGGAAGCATCACTATGAACAAAGCTATTGGAGGTGACAGAAATGCAGTTGAGCTATTTCAAATGCTAAAAGATGATGCTGTAAAAGTGCTGCACTCAGTATGTCAGCAAATTTGGAAAACTCAGCAGTGGCCACAAGACTAAAAAAAGGTCAGTTTTCATTTCAATCCCAAAGAAGGGCCATGCCGAAGAATGCTCAGACTACTATAGAACTGTCCTCATTTCACATGCCAGCAAGGTTATGTTCAACATCCTTCAAGCTAGGTTTCAGCAGTGCATGAACTGAGAACATCCAGATGTTCAAACTGGGTTTAGAAAAAGCAGAGGAACCAGAGATCAAATTGCCAACATTTGTTGGATCTTGGAGAAAGCAAGGGAGTTCCAAGAAAAACATCTGTTTCATTCACTATGCTAAAGCCTTTGATTGTGTGGATCCCAACAAATTGTGGAAGATTCTTAAAGAGACAGGAGTACCAGACTACCTTATCTGTCTCCTGAAAAACCCATATGTGTGTCACAGAGCAACAGAACCAGACATGGAATGATTGACGGGTTCAAAACTGGACAAGGAATAGCACAGAGTTTATCACCATGCTTATTTAACTTATATGCAGAGAACCTCATATGAAATTCCAGGCTGGATGGATCACAAGTTGGAATAAAGATTGCCAGGAGAAATATCAACAACCTCAGATGTGCCGAAGTATCACTCTAGTGGCAGAAAGTGAAGAGGTACTAATGAGCCTTTTGATGAGGGTGAAAGAGGAGAGCAAAAGTTTGGCTTAAAACTCAACATTCAGAAAACTAAGATCATGGCGTCTAGTCCCACTATTTCTTGGCAAATAGAAGGGGAAAAAGTGAAAGCAGTGGCAGATTTTATTTAGTTGGGCTCCCAAATCACTACGGATTGTGACTGCAGCCATGAAATTAAAATACGTTTGCTCCTTGGAAGGATAGCTATGACCAACCTAGACAGTGTATTAAAAAGCAGAGACATTACTCTGCTGACAAAGGTCTGTATAGGCTAAGTTATGGCTTTTCCATTAGTCATGTATGGATGTGAGAGGTGGACCATAAAGAAGGCTGAGCACCGAAGGATTGATGCTTTTGAACTGTGGTGTTTGAGAAGATGCTTGAGAGTCCCTTGAGTGGAAGAAGGTCAAACCGTCAACCCTAAAGGAAACCAAGCCTGAATATTCATTGAAAGGACTATCGCTGAAGCTCAAGCTTGAATACTTTGACCTCATGCAAAGAGCCAACTCATTGGCAAAGACCCTGATTCTGGGAAAGATTGTGGGCAAAAAGGGGAAGCCAGTGGCAGGGGATGAGATGGCTAGATAGCATCGCCAACTCAACAGACATGAATTTGAGCAAACTCCGGGAGACAGGGGAGGACGCAGGAGCCTGGCAATCTATGGGGTCACAATGAGTCGCACACGACCTGGCAAGTGAACAACATAAAAACTGGCCACTCTCTACCATGGAGCCAGGCCTTCTCAGGTGGCCTACACTCTCTGTGGAGTGTGTTTCTGTCCAGATAAATCCATTTCTTACCTGTTACTTTGTCTCTCACGATTTCTTTCTACCATTAAGACATCAAGAACGTGAGCTTCATTAAGTCTTGATACAAGGTGTGATCTCAGCTAAAAGGCTGTAGGGTCTAGTCCCAGTCCATGCTGCCTGATTTCAGGGTTGCTGCTTCTACCTGNGCAAGGAATAGCACAGAGTTTATCACCATGCTTATTTAACTTATATGCAGAGAACCTCATATGAAATTCCAGGCTGGATGGATCACAAGTTGGAATAAAGATTGCCAGGAGAAATATCAACAACCTCAGATGTGCCGAAGTATCACTCTAGTGGCAGAAAGTGAAGAGGTACTAATGAGCCTTTTGATGAGGGTGAAAGAGGAGAGCAAAAGTTTGGCTTAAAACTCAACATTCAGAAAACTAAGATCATGGCGTCTAGTCCCACTATTTCTTGGCAAATAGAAGGGGAAAAAGTGAAAGCAGTGGCAGATTTTATTTAGTTGGGCTCCCAAATCACTACGGATTGTGACTGCAGCCATGAAATTAAAATACGTTTGCTCCTTGGAAGGATAGCTATGACCAACCTAGACAGTGTATTAAAAAGCAGAGACATTACTCTGCTGACAAAGGTCTGTATAGGCTAAGTTATGGCTTTTCCATTAGTCATGTATGGATGTGAGAGGTGGACCATAAAGAAGGCTGAGCACCGAAGGATTGATGCTTTTGAACTGTGGTGTTTGAGAAGATGCTTGAGAGTCCCTTGAGTGGAAGAAGGTCAAACCGTCAACCCTAAAGGAAACCAAGCCTGAATATTCATTGAAAGGACTATCGCTGAAGCTCAAGCTTGAATACTTTGACCTCATGCAAAGAGCCAACTCATTGGCAAAGACCCTGATTCTGGGAAAGATTGTGGGCAAAAAGGGGAAGCCAGTGGCAGGGGATGAGATGGCTAGATAGCATCGCCAACTCAACAGACATGAATTTGAGCAAACTCCGGGAGACAGGGGAGGACGCAGGAGCCTGGCAATCTATGGGGTCACAATGAGTCGCACACGACCTGGCAAGTGAACAACATAAAAACTGGCCACTCTCTACCATGGAGCCAGGCCTTCTCAGGTGGCCTACACTCTCTGTGGAGTGTGTTTCTGTCCAAATAAATCCACTCCTTACCTGTTACTTTGTCTCTCACGATTTCTTTCTACCATCAAGACATCAAGAACATGAGCTTCATTAAGTCTTGATACAAGGTGTGATCTCAGCTAAAAGGCTGTAGGGTCGAGTCCCAGTCCATGCTGCCTGATTTCAGGGTTGCTGCTTCTACCTGTCTCCTCCACACACTGCCTGTTGCCACCATCACTAATCTTTTGTGCTCTGTTTACTGATACCAGAAATCTTTGCCCACCTCTGCTCACCTACACATTCTCACACATGCATATGTTGATAGCAAAAGTATCATGCGTGTTTCTTTATAGATTGGTCACAGCAATAAAATCGATTTCTGACTCTAATTTTTTTAAGTAAATTTCTATGTTTTACAACTTGTATGGCTAGAAATATAGTCTTAGTGTCATGACTATATATTTGAAATCAAAATGGGATCATTATTCTCATTCGCTTTTGTTTTACAAATAGATTCTTAACTTACTCCTGCTCTAGTTCTTAGGTCCCCACCCCTACCNAGAAATATAGTCTTAGTGTCATGACTATATATTTGAAATCAAAATGGGATCATTATTCTTATTCGCTTTTGTTTTACAAATAGATTCTTAACTTACTCCTGCTCTAGTTCTTAGGTCTCCAATCTTACAGTAACAGAATGCCTTTAGATGGCTGCCCTTTCTGGGTCAAGGGTGGTTTGGCTTCCATCACACTGGGAGTCTGAGTCTTGGGGGAAGTGTTTAGATGCATGTGAAGTAGGGGAAGGTTGGAAAATCTGGTTTATTATAACTGTTGCTTTGCCTGAATTGGTAGCTGCATTTCTGCCCCTCCGTACTTCACTCCTCACCCCAGAGTAACCTGTTCCTTTCCGCAAGCCAGCAGTTTCCACGTTCCAGCAGGAAAAGGGCCTGGCTGGGAGGAGTTTAAAGAGTCTGGGGACATTTCAATCCTCAGTGTTCTGTACAGTTCAGCTGTTGGCATTTTTTTTCCCTCAGATCTTTAAGTTATTATGCCAAAAGTGAAAATATTTCTAATAATAATCGCTTCAGTGTACGATCTTAAACTAGGCACTGACAAGTATTATCTCATTTGATTCTTACTTAAATTCCTAGGTTCAGGTTATAGGTGAGGAATCCAAAGCTTATAAGGTTAGGCAACTTGCTGTATCATACAGCTGATAAGAAAACATGAGATTTGAATCCAAATGTTTGGACCCCACAGCCTGGGTTCCAAATCTTTTGCATCTTCTTCATTCTTATTTTGTGACTTGCTTTAACCATTACCATTATAAAATACCATTTAAAAATGATTTATAATAATTTTTCCACCATGAGATCCTTATACCTGATTCTATAGCTACCTTCCTACATCCAGCCAAAATTTCATCATGGGAGTCAATGAATAAGTAGGATTGATTCTTTCATTTCTTATTATGTGTCAGGTCTGATGCTAGACTTTAAGACAAAGATAGGAATGAACCATCTCTTTCTTCGTTTTGGAAGGTAAGGCACTAGAAAAAAGAGAGGAGAAGAAGAGAGAGGGAAAAAAATGAAAGAGAATAAGAGTTGGTAAAAAGAAAAAATTGTTAGTTCTACTATTCAACAGATTTTAATCAAAACTTACTCTACAGACAAATTTTCAAGGTTGATTCTAGTCTTTACACGTTAAATACCTTACATTCCTACTGTACTAGCCTTTCTGAGCCACTGGTTTCTGCAAAGAAATGTAGAATTCTTTTCAACAAAATGTCTAATTCATTCATCACTATTAACCAATTTGAAACATCTCATTGTTATAAAATCTTACAAATTTTGATGGACAAAGAAATGGAATTAACTTACAAATAAAGCAAGCACACAGACTATTAAATGCTAAAGAAAATGGGTTTTGAAAGAAATAATAAAATGAACGAAAAGGAAAATGAATTTTGCCTTCAAGATTGGGGTTAGTGTGGGAAATTACAGTCGCGTTAATATAAGAAGAAATACCACTACTTTATACCTAGAAACCTATACTTAGAACCTTGCTTAACAGTAACAGAGTCAAATTTCATCACAACCAACATCACAGCAAAATTTTCAGAGTGACACCAAGAATTTGAATGTTTTTCTTTTTCAAAAATAGGGATATAATTAAATTCCACAAACAGAATCTTGGATAGAAGTTAGTCCTCTGAATTTTAACATGAGTAATAGAGGAACAAAGTATTTAATATCCCCTTAATACTGAAGGAAACTTAATTGTCCTTTTTCTCTTATATTTATAATTGATCAAAATAATGAGGTAAGATGACCAAGTCTAAAATGAACTCGAATTGTTATGCTCTCTCCCAGAGTCCATTTTAGTTAAAATTATTTTTAAGCTTCCAGATGGGGTCTTCCCCCGCTTGTTTGCTTGATTTTTGTTTTGTCTTCTTTAAATTTGTGTTCCCTTTGCGTATCCCATTTCCGCCAGGTTTGGGAGGGGAAAGCACAAATATTTCTGCAAGATGGCAGATTGTTTTGTTTGGTGGATCAGAAAGAGTTTCCAACAAAGCATTCAAAAATGTTAGGCGCCTTTCAGTCAAACCTTCCAACCCTTAGAGGTGTTCCTCATCACTGAAGCAGCAGACCATAAAGCCTGCTTTATGCAAACAGATTTACGTCTTTATTTGTACTCAAACACAACCATAAAGGTTTATCTTCTGATCAGAGGGAAAAAATCAACAGCGATCTTCACAAAAGAGTGTATGAGCCAAATTAACGAGGCCTTTGTTCTTTCCAGGTTAAGGAGAAATAGAAAGAAAGTAGATTTAGGACGCAAGGAGACTCCACGGTTTTCTAATGTGACTTTGATTCCTGACAAGCAAACTTCAGTGTGTGTTTAAAATCTTGAGGATTTATATTATTAACCAAACAAGAGTTTTTACAATCAGGGAACATTTGTCTGGTTTCCCCCTCGCCTCCTTCCTCCCCACCCATCCCCCCAACCAGCACACACAATTTTTGTAGAATATTTTGTTGGCTATAATTAAACTATGTGTGTTAATTAGGATTAGATTTTAAATGCACTGCTTGGGAAGTTGAAAAATACAGGATCTGAATGAGCCCAAATTGAGATGACACTTGAATTTTCGCAGATGTTTCCATAATCCTAATTTCAAATTGATTGTACTTCCTGAACAGTGAGAAGCCATTTTCAGTTATTTATTCAGACGCGTGCACTACTTCTCCCCTCTGCCAGTGGGTAGAAAATATCTAGCACTTTCATTAACTCCTTCAAATAAACTGATTTCGGAGACTTGTTTTAATGGGAGTGATGCTAAACCAGACCCTCATGCTCCTGGGGTCACCCCAGAGCCCACATCCTGGGACCAACCAGAAGCCCGGAGCCCAGCATGTTCCCTCTTGCCTGTCCCCTCGTGATGGATTCAGCTGGCTTTTGACTGTGGTGGCTCAATAGGCCAGGGAAAAGCAAAGTGAGGAGAAAAGAACTTCGCCCCAAATTGGCTGCCAGCAGCTCGTAATATGTGACACTTGATTCAGCCGCAGAGACGCGCAGCCTACGACGCAGCATAGGCCCAGGGTTTGGACTCAGCGGCAGGGCCACCTGTAAAACACATTCCCAAACAAATGGCCTGTAAAAAAGAGACGCCCCCGCCAAGTCTAAGTGTGTCAGTACCAAGCGGCGTTTCAGTGAGAGCCGAAAGCCCACCACCAGACTTGCAACATGAAGAAAATGCTGTCCTCTCTTTGTGCAAGTGCGTCTGTGGTNCAGCATAGGCCCAGGGTTTGGACTCAGCGGCAGGGCCACCTGTAAAACACATTCCCAAACAAATGGCCTGTAAAAAAGAGATGCCCCCGCCAAGTCTAAGTGTGTCAGTACCAAGCGGCGTTTCAGTGAGAGCCGAAAGCCCACCACCAACTTGCAACATGAAGAAAATGCTGTCCTCTCTTTGTCCAAGTGCGTCTGTGGTAGTATCTCTCTACATTTTATTTTATGTTCAACCCAGAATCCAGGAAGGCTTCAGAGATCCTGCCTTGGAAGCAACCCCGTTCTCCTGACAAGCCTCCTATTTGATTATAATTCCTCGCAGATTTCCTGTTAGGGGGCCTCTGCTGAATTAGAGGCATCGCGCTTTCTCCCACCTGTAACGACTTCCCACTCAACTGCAAGACAATGGCCATGATTGATCTAATGAGGGGCTGGGAAAGCCAGCTGATTGCTATAAATAGTGGAAAGCAAAAACTTGTGCTTGGCTTCTCAAAGAATTCCTCATCAACTCTGGTACCCTAACCTAAATAGGTAAGCTGCCTCCTGGCAAATTAGGTGACTCGCTTAAGCTTTATCTTGGTGGAAGTTCGTCCAGAGGGCACAGCAGAATTCAGAGAGAGATGACAGACAGGATATTCACGTTTTAAAGCGACAATCACATGTCATCCTCTATGTCTCATGATGGCAGAATTCACTTTTTTAAACAGAAAACAGTTTGAATTAATGCAAATATGCATGAGGCCAGAAAACTTTTTTTTTTTCTAAATGGCTGTTGTGTTTTTATTTATTTGAGGTCCAGTGGAAAGCCTTTGTGCCTTTGTTAAGGAAAATAGCATGCTGCAAATGTACATAAAAGTAATTCTCATAATGGCCTGGAAAATCATATCGCTTTTTTCCCTCCTTCCGTCTTTCAGGACTGTCTCTTAATCGAGATGTTAGAATCACCTGATTTCCAGCCCACTCCCTCAGATCAAGTACATGGAGGTGGAGGGCTTGGAATCAGAAATCACTTTTTTTTTTTTTAACTCTCCTCGGGGCTATAATGGGCATCCAAGTTTGTGAACAGTTACTGTGCTAGAGGGTCTCCAATAATAGCACAGAGAAATTTTTTCTTCTGGGCAATATGCAGAAGAAAGAGTCAAGTGAAACTGTCCCTACCTCCACGCCTCTTGTCCGGGAGTCATCTGGGGCTCACAGTTCATTGTCTGCATGCCTGGCCTCGCTCCTGATCACTGGAGAGCCCCTTCCTCTGGGGGGTCACTCTCACCCCTTGGATATGGTGGCAGAGAGTTTAATTAACTGGTCTCAAGACCACTAGCTAGTAAGCAGCACAACCAGATTTCAAATTAAGCCAGTGTTAGCCCCAGAGTTTATTCTAAAAGCAGAGGTGGAGTACCGGCAGCCCATGAGCCGTATCAGGGCCCCCCGTGTGGCTCAGAGGTAAAGACGCCATCTGCAGGGCAAGAGCCACGGGAGACAAGGGTTCGATCCCTGGGTCGGAAAGATCCGCTGGAGGCGGGCACAGCAACCCACTCCTGTATTCTCGCCTGGGGAGGCCTTTGCGTCCCTGGAGCCTGGAAGGTCCAGTCCAGAAGGTCGCAGCAAGTCGGGCACGCCTGGAGCGACTTAGCTAGCATGCACGCACAGGAGCCATGCGCATCCAAGACATTTTATTTGGCTCACTCAGAAGTCTGAAAATGTTCAAACGTGCCTGTATGGTGGGTGTGAGATCTCCTGCTTGTCTTAATCCCATCCACTCCCAGTTCCATTCACCCTGAGCAGGTTTTAATCACTTAGCAGCTTGGCCTGTTGTCATTTGAATTCACATTCCTGGGCTGAGGCAGGAGAGACCTTTAAAATTATGGTAAAACATGAATGTTGCCACATACTTCCCCCGATATGCATTGATTGATAAAAACTAAAGTCATCCATCCTATTTAAAACTAATGCTTTTTACCAAAGCATTCAGTTCTTCACTTGTTCATTCACTCACTGCACTCCCACTAGGAAGAAGACACTTCCTAAGGAGGAGTAATCCAAAAGGACAGGAATTAACACATAGGTTCTACTAAAGCCCAGGCACTTAGCTGGGCGTTCTGCAGGCTTTTGTTCAGCTAACTTTTCAGCAATGCGTCTATTACTCCTAATATGAGTATTTTACTGAGACAGCGGATTGACAGTGTGAGAAGCTGGGGCAAACTTAATTTAGCAAAGATGAGTGAGCAACACGCCACTGCTGTGGATGATGGCGACTCAACTTTGAACAGCACCGCGCAGTTACCAATTTGGCAATCTGGAGCCTTTTTGTATCAGCTTGCAACAGCTGGTTATTAGAATTTCAGGAATTTTGCGAGTCAGTTGTTAAACTACAGGTAACTTAGAATAAGTCACATTAGGCATGTTTGCACCATGGAAAGCAAGCAAAACCATAAATCAGGACCTTTTTTTTGAGAGAGAGGATTTACAGCAATTTATGAATTCTGAGACTCTGAGTCCAGAATGTAGGCCTGAGTGCCTTTGCAGCCAGGGCCATTCCTGCTCTGTAGCTGAACAGGGAAGTTTCCACCTTCATGAAGCTGGCGACAGGGAAAGGGGGGCATGGCAACCTCAGGAGCCAGACTCCGGTGTAGACGCCTGGATTTGAACCCCAGCTGCTGCTGGCGATCCGTGCGGCCTTGGCGAGCAAAGTTAGTACCAATAGGCCTTGGTCTCCTTCCCTATTAAACGGACAAGAACAGGCACCTCACAGGACTGTACGAAGAGCAGTCTTTAATATGTACACTATATACACGGTAGTGTGTAAATCAGTGTACATTTACACTTTGTGTGTGTATGTACACATATATATTTATATTTGGGGGCTTCTGTGACAGCTTCGATGGTAAAAAACCTGCCTGCCAGTGCAGGAGACATAGGAGATACAGGTTTGATCCCTGAGTTGGGAAGATCCCCTGGCACGGGAATCTACCCGCTCCAGTATTCTTGCCTGGAGAACCCCATGGGGTTGCAAAGAGTCAGAAATATAGCAGATATTTATAATATATGTATGTTTATAAATATATTATTTATTCATATTTATAAATATAGTGTAAATTTATACTTTATTCCTTTATATAAAACACTGCCTATCACTTGGTAAGAATTATATAAATGTTCGTTATTATTATAAAAACAATAAACACAGCAAATGAACATTTGTATTTGTACAAGTGTTCGTACCTGAAAGAGAAAAACAATATTTTGAGTGTATATGAGAGAGAATTCTTTCTCTCATTCCCATCCATTTTGTTGAATTATGTTAACAGCTTTTGCAATTTTTCAAAAATTCCAGGAACCAACTGATTTGACTATGACTTTTCCATTGAAGTGGTGGAAGATAAATTTGCTTTATCCAGCCTTATTCAAATTTAATTTATACTGTGTCCAGTTTGCATTACTACATCCAAGCATAGGCTCACCAAGACTCCCACCCAGTTGGAGGAACACAAGCCTGTGCCTTCTCTGTATCCACTGGCCTGACCATGCAAATCAGTCCATTTTTCCATGATTTTTTGAAAGCAGATATGTTAAGTGTTTAAAAATGTTAAAAACTTCTAACCTCATTAAAGACACCAATGGCTGATAGCTTATGGTGAACGATGCGGAATTCATGGTCTCCAAAGAAGACTGAGCTTCGGGACCAGGGACCAGGCTTGGCCATTACCATTTGTGTAACAGAGTTTTATTAAAGCGAGAAAGGACCGAGACAGCTTCTGACACAGACGTGAGAAGGGGGATGGAGAGTGCCTCCTGCCAGTCTTAGCAAGGCCTTACATAAACTTTTATCAGACCCACTCCCACAACATACATCTTAAGGTAACAGGATTAGTCAGAAGGTTCTTATGAAGGAGAAACATATCCTCGAGCAAGATTCATTGTTATATTGACTGAGACAAAGCAGTGTAGACAAAAACGTTTGTCCTTTTCTCCTCCTTGAGAGCCTTGGACCTCTTACTCCTCCTTGGGGACCCCGGTCCCCTTTCTCCGCCTTGGGGACCCTGGACTTCTTATCAACCTTCCTAGGAATTGACTCTCACATGAGCTTTAGCATCTCATTTCTTGTTATGTGATCTTTATAGGTTGATTTTATCAACCCACTGAAATATATAAATATTGCCATTCGAAGCCATTCATTTCATGGGAATGATTGCCGGGGTCCAGCCCTGGTGGATCCAGGGAATTGAAAGGGTGGACAGCATTGGCGAGGAAAGATTTATTTATTTATTAATATATAAATATAAGATTAGATTAGGAAGATATAGTGCAGTGGGAAAATTAAGTGGAGAAAGAAGGCTGAATAACTTGGCTTGTGGGGAAGGCCAATAAATCTCTGGACAAGAGATTTGCACCATCTATGTGGGACCACCGGCTCCTGCTGAATTTCTAAGGGTGCCCCACCTTAGGCTCCCTTTCAGGCGGGTCTTAAAAGCCGGGACAAGTAAGTAGACTTGGCGAGCCTCCCCGGTCCAGATGGGAATTCAGCCTGAAATTAGAGTGATGAGGAGAGGAGAGAGAGACACACACGGGGGAAGCTAGTCCAGCGACTAGCTCCGGCCTCTATTGTTCAGAAGGCCTTTTATACCTTTTTCATTGTACATAGAGATCAATGGATAATACAAAATTATGCAGCGTTAGCAGCTCAGACTCTTATCAAAACCAGGCTTTTCTCTCTGCATACCTAGTTGTATACACAAGTCTTAGGTAATTTACATCATCTTCCAGCCAAAAAGGGCCAATTAACATTTTACAGCCTTTTTCCAATAAGGGTTTGTCAACCAGAAGACTTATTTGTGTTGATCTTCCAAGATCTGGTGTCATTCTCAGAAAAGTACTAAACAAAGTTACATTCTTCCATAGCAAAGACACAGCAGCTTATAACAAGTAAAGGGAGTACGTGATTTACAGCAGAAGAGAAGCAATTAACTCAGAAGTCTAGTGTTGCTAACATCAAAGCTACTATACATCTTTTTCTACATCCTGATTACATTGATTAACATCTTCCCAGGTGCCTAAGAGATAAAGAATATGGAGGCCTGGCAGCAGTCCTTGAGTCAGCAGTGAAAGCCCGTCAGCAATATGATTTTTAACTCTTTAGAAAAGGCTCTGTATCTTTAAGATGCTTTTAAACTTTGTGCCTCTCGCAATTGGGGGACTGTAAGCAATTCACAAGCTGTAAGAAGTCTAGGGAACCTGTTAGGCAAGCTAGAGAGCTATCAGAGGGGGTTTAACTGAAACATTCCTTTCAAATGCAGAAGACTAAAGCCATGATTTGACTTTTTCCCAGAGAATATCAGAAGAGTGGAAAAGCAGAGTACAGAGGCCGGCAGATTCTTATTTTGGGCGGGGGGGTGGGGGGGGTGGATGCTCAGGAAATTCCAGGGAGAACCCCTAAACCTTGATCACGTCCTTGCGTTTGTCAGGCTTCCTTCCACATGACCTTGTCATGGGTGGGATTCCTCATGCTGGCTCCTGCCAGAAGTCATTTTTACTTCGTACATTCCCCATCTCTTCTGGAAAAGTCTGAAAAATCACCAGAATCAGCTGGCTGGTCTCTACTGTTTGCAACTCGCTCTCCCTGATGGCAGCCTGGGAGAGGTTCAGTTCATCTCTTCTTCCCAACACACTTCTGGCCAGAGTATCTACCAGGTCATCATGTTCTGCTGATTCTAGGTGTGACCTACATGTCTGCTAACCAAGCTCCATTCTGAAACTTAGACTCCTGACTGGTGCTCTGGGCATCACTAGTATTCCTTATGATTTTGTTTTTTTATCCCAGTAAAATGCTATTCCTCAATTTCTATAACTATGACACATCCTGAATGTTGCTATGTGCTTTTGATGTAACCACAACAAAGTCTGGGGAATAAAAAGACTTTTGGTAAAATCAAAATACTTTTTCCTTCTAAATTCAGGGAGAAGGCCTAAGTTGGTCTGTTGCTCTGTGAAACCAGTCTACAAAAAGGCAATGGTTTCCTGTAAGCTTAACAAGTGCCNGGAAATTCCAGGGGGTCCCCCTGAAGCTTGATCACACCTTGCATATGCCAGGCTTCCTTCCATATGACCTTGTCATGGGCGGGATTCCTCACACTGGCCCCCGGCATGATTCTTATATAAAGAGAGTTTAGAAGGGGAGAGAGGATCCAAGGATAGGAAAGAGAGTCATCTATTAAGAAGTGAGTCCCTGAACATGACTGATATTGGGCATGTTTGCTTCAATAAAAATTCAACAAAAAATAAGCTTTTATTTTAAAATCAAATAGAGTTATGATAGATTAATAATAAGGAGGACTGGAACAGTCTTTCTAGCAGTGACCATGCAATTTGTCAACTGAAGATTGAAAGTCTTGTGGTTGTTTATAAAGTAACTCAATCTTATATTCACAAAGATCAGCAAAAATGGCAGCTTGGACTGTCCCAGAATTTAAGTCCATAAAGGGCAACTGCATCACATTCAGTGTCGTTTATTTCCTTAGATGTCAGATTAAACAGCCATTAGTTCAATCCATTTACTTAATATTATTACCTCATATAAAATGGTTCATAGCCTCTGTACACATCAAAGTGTATAATTTACACCAAAATCATTACTTGCCAATATTTGGGGACCTTGGTAGGAAATCAAGATGCCATCTAGTCCAGACAACTAGAATGAAAGTTCTTTCTTTCCTTCCCTGGGAATTGCTTTCCCTCAGTCTTTGTCAAACATTTTGTCAAAATTTTAGGCTAAACAGACGTGCTGTATATACTAAAGATGTAGAATAAATTATTCCAAATGCTGTAATATCTCAACGTCCAACTCTTCTGAAACTTTTTGCGCAGAATCTTAATGATATGATTCAACTCAAGGTCCAAAAGAAGGAGGAAAAAGTTAATGAAAAATGTACTAAAAAGATTTAAACTAAAAGTTGGAGAAAGCTACAGAGAATGAAATAAATCTTTCATTGATGAGAAGATTAACAATAACTTCTAAAGAAGCAGACTGGGGTTTTCACCCTCTTCTTTCTCAAGATCTCTTCTCTGTCTTTTGAAACTTTGAGCCAATTTGGGGGGAATTTTTGAAGACTGAAATTTTAAGTTTGTTTTTGTTTTTGATCTCAGGAGTGACACAGTTTTGGGTGGTTCCCACCTCCACCAGCACAGTACTCAACTTGTGGTTATTTATTGGAGTAACTGGCTTTCTCTCACAATGGCCAAATGTTGCTGGGTCCAAACGTTCTCACAGGACAGTAGAAAACCAATGTTTGTGGTCGTCTCTTAAAGAACTGAGATTTGCATACAAAAACCTTACATACATTGAAAGCATGGACACATTTACTGGTGTCAATGCTAACCATTTCCCAACTCAAGGTAAATAACAGCCACTGGGGGCTCTGGCAGGAAATCATGGAGTAAGAAAGGAGAGTGGGTGCTAAAGAGCTTCCCAAACCAGGCAGACATCAAAGACAAGTGGCAGCTGGCTCACGACTTTGCCAGCCTCTAGAGAAATCCTGAAATAAGCAACTCTTGCACACGAATAACCTGCACAGGTCAGGAAGCTCATGAGCTCACAAATTCTCCTCAAGCCGATGGTTAACTCTTCCACAAACATGGTCTCACCTCCGTCAGGAAGTGACGGAGCTGCATGTCTTAGGGGTCTGAAACACAGATGTGTACAAGGTATTAAACATAGACCAAAGGACTGATATTGAAGCTGAAGCTCCAATACTCTGGCCACCTGATGCGAAGACCTGACTCATTGGAAAAGACCCTGATGCTGGGAAACATTGAGGGCAGGAGGAGAAAGGGACGACAGAGGATGAGATGGCTGGATGGCATCACCGACTCAATGGACATGAGTTTGAGTAAACTCTGGGAGTTGGTGATGGACAGGGAGGCCTGGTGTGCTGCAGTTCATGGGGTTGCAAAGAACTGGATACGACTGAGCTACTGAACTGAACTGAAGGGAACAGCAAACTTAAGCAGAAGGTCAAAATCAGCAACAAGTTCTGTAATCCAGTGCTGATATCAGATACAAGTTTCCAGGACAAACTTTTTCAGATCCTTAACCACTGGGCCACCAGGGAAATCTAAATTTACACTTTTCAACGAACTTATGCAGCAAATTCTGCAAGTCTCCTTCTAGTCCGTTTAGAATATTTGCGGGAGATGGTGGAGCTGCCTGACAAGTCACCCTCCTGTGGGCTGATCCATGTGGGGTGAAGGTGAACAGGGAGACCAGGACAGAGCCCCAACCTGCCCCAAGTATGTGCGTCCAGGAGGAACCCTGACTTGGAGCTCAATCCCTGTCCTGCAGGCCGCCAATGCCCACGACCTCTCCTCATCCTGCCGGCAACATGGGGTACATGTTGACCACCCCAGACAGCACCCTGTGGGCATACAGTCCTTCTAGGTGTGGATGGCATCCTGTGCGACAGAGCTGAAGGTGGGTGTGTGGCTGCCACAGGACTTCATACCCAGGAGGAGAGCTGGGAAAGTGCCTCTGGACCCCAGAACCGTGGGTTGAAGATGCTGGTCACCCGACAGTCTGGCAGCTCACAGCTCTTCTCTGGGGAGGAGGAGGACACAGAAGTGGCCACCTTCTGCTCCAGTTCCGGGGAGCCTGGCACAGTGGCTCCTTGACTCACACAGGATTTCCCACTGGGCGGTGATGGTGAAGCTATGGTCTCACTCCAGGAACATCCTCACGAGGTGGTCAGTCAAGTCCCAGCAAGCAAGGTCCAGATGGACGATGGGGATGGCAGAGAGAGTGGCATAACCCCTGGTGGATAGGCACGGTGTGGGTGACCCCTCCTCAGAGTCCAGGACAGTACCCGTGGTCGGCTGTTGGCTGCAGGGACACATGGGCTGCAGGCACACACACGCCAGAGGGTCCAGTTCAGTTCACTCAGCTGAGTCGCTCAGTCGTGTCTGACTCTTTGCGACCCCATGGACTGCAGCAGGCAGGCTCTCTGTCCTTCACCAACTCCAGAGTTCACTCAAACTCATGTCCATCGAGTCAGTGACGTCATCCAGCCATCTCGTCCTCTGTCATCCCCTTCTCCTCCCGCCTTCACTCTTTCCCAGCATCCGGGTCTTTTCCAATGAGTCAGCTCTTCCCATCAGATGGCCAAAGTATTGGAGTTTCAGCTTTAGCATTAGACCTTCCAATGAACATCCAGGACTGATCTCCTTTAGGATGGACTGGTTGGATCTCCTTGCAGCCCAAGGGACTCTCAGGAGTCTTCTCCAACACCACAGTTCAAAAGCATCGATTCTTGTACAGGCAGAGTGTCCAAAGTCCTGAATGTGATCTGATCACCTTCTCAGGGCCAGGGTGAGAGCTCCAGGGTCCTGGGCAGCTGCCCTGGACACCCCTCGGGGCCCGCCACACTCAGTGTAGACGCTGTGGCGGGTACCTCTTCTTCACTCCTTGCTGTCCACGTTGGAGATGATGCCTTGGCCCCAGGGTACTCGAGGGTTAAGATGCTGAGCTTCTCTCAGGGCTCGTTGCCCAGGTGACTGTTCCAAGCCTGCTGTGACACCCTGCTGTCAGGAGGAGCCAGTTATGAATGGGAACAGACTGATGACTCTGGGAAAGCTTCATCCCCAGCGAAGCCACTTGGCACCGGCCAGGGCAATCACTGACGAGGAGGACAGATTTCTTCTTCCCCAGTGGTGGGCAGAGGTGTCAGCAGCTAGTCACCAGCGAAGGACCAGGGCAGCCTGCCTGGTGTGGCCAGTCTTCAACTCTGTTTAACTCAGCAAACACTGCTGGGGTGCCTGGGCTCTGTGGGGTGCTCACAAGCCTGGGTTATGCCTGCCAGAAGATTGGATTCTGACAGAGACAGGCACAGGCATCATAAATTTAGGAATCATTTTTATATATGAGCTAAATGTTAATAGATGGACCGTGAGAATAACGAATTCACGTCTCTGAAGAACAGATCCTATTGAGAGGGTAACAGGCAGGAAGGCCAGGGGTCTCCAAATGGAGGAAATAGCCTGCAAGTGTCAGACATTTTATCTCNCTATGAAAATATTAATGGCATTTTTCACATAAGTAGAATAAATAATTTAAAAATTTGTCTGGAAACACAAAATACCCCAAGTAGCTTACACAGTATTTAGAGAGAAGAACAAAGCTGGAGGAATCATTCCCCCTGACTCCAGACTACACTGAAATGCTACAGTAATCAAAAGAGTATGGCACTGGTACAAAACCAGACATATCGGTCAACAGAACAGAACAGAAGGCCCAGAAGTAAACCCGTGCACTCAGTCAGTCTATCTACGACTGAGGAGGCAAGAATACACACAGTGGAGAAAAGACAGTCTCTTAAGTGGTGCTGGGGAAACTGAACAGCTATATGTAAAGAAAGGAAACTAGAGCGTTCTCTAATACCATCTGTGAAAGTAAACTCAAAATGAGTTAAAGCTCTAAATATGAGTAGGAACCATACAACTGCTAGAGGAAAACACAGGCAGGATACTCTTTGACATAAACTGTAGTAGTATTTTTTTGAGTTTGTTTCCTCAAGTAATGGAAATAATAACAAAGCAAATGGGACCTAATTAAACTTAAAAGCATTTGCACAGCAAACCATCGGCAAGACAAAGAGACAGGCCACCGAATAAGAGAAAGTGTTTGCAAGCGATGTGACCAATCAGGGGCTGAGAAACAATTCATGTAACTCAACATCTAAACGTGAACAACCTGGTTTTAAAATGGGCAGAAGACCTGAACAGAAATTTTCCCAAAGAAGAAGCGCTGATGATCAACAGGCACTTGAAAGATGCTTGGCATCACTAACCATCAGGGAAATGCAAATCAAAGCTACCAGGAGGCCTCACCTCACACCTGTTAGAACAGCAATTATCAAAAAGAGTAGAAATGGCAAGTGCTGGTGAGGGCGTGGAGAGAAGGGAATCCTCACACGGGGTTGGAGGCCATGTAAATGGGTGCGGATACTGTGGCAAACAGCATGGAGGAGCCTCAAAAATTAAAAATAGAAATACTATATGGCCCAGCAATTCCACCCCTGGGTGTATATCCCCCAAAAAGCAAAAAATACTAATTGGAAAAGATTCAGGCACCCCAGTGTTCATAGCAGCATTATTTACAATTCCCAAGAGAGGGACTTAGATCGCACACGTGCTAAGAAGGTAGGGAAGCAACACACACGTCCATCAGTAGATGGATGGATAAAGAAGGGGCAGTAATATACACACAATGGGATGCTACTCAGACATAGAAAAGAGTGGCATTTCCCCGCAGCGTGGATGGACTCGGAGGGTATCATGTTGAGTGAAATAAGTCAAAGAAAGACAAGCACTGTATGGGCAGTGGGGTGCATGAGTCTTTTCAGACGGGCAGGAAAGGACAGAACACACTCTTGCCGTAAACGCCACCCCAGTGCAGTGCCAGCTGCTGCTGCCGTGAGACACTGCGGCACCACACCGCTCGGGGGAATCCTCAAGTCCCAGTCTCGCCTTGAGTAGTGAAGCTCCAACCTAATGCCCCATCCTTAGGGTTGCCACCCAAGGGCGGGGCCCCGAATCGCGTGACTCCGAAAGCCAGCAGGGCCTGCATTCATGAGCCTCACAGGGACACAGCAAACAGAGGCGGCTCTCAACAGACACACGCGCACTCGTGTAGCTATTCCCTCGGGGCTCAGTGCAGAAGCAGCAGCTGCAAACACCCGTCTCTCAGACTGTCCCTGCAAGTGGCTTTAACGCACGCTTCCACCTGCAGCTTCTAAGTAGCCTATGCTAACTCCAAGCCCCTCTTTGAGATGGTTGGGTCTTGGCACACATTCAGCTGCTAGGAGCCACTGAGAACAAAGATCGCATCTTGGACAAACCCAAAGGTTTGAGAGACAGCTAAGAACTAGAACAGGGTTGAAGGACAAGTTTCATCTCCTACATGAGATCACTTCTTCAAGGCTGGGAATGAAAATCTATAGAGCAAAATGTTAACAGTTTTAAAGGGAAAAAATAGACAGCAATATAACAATACAGGGGTATTTCAATGTTCTACTTTCAACAGGGGATACATGATCTAAACAAAAATCAATAAGGGAAAAACAGGATTTAAATTACACTGTAGACCAGATGGAACTAACAGACACACAGAATATCCCACCAACAGCAGCAGAATACATACTCCTCTCAAGCACACACAGAACATTCTCTGGAAGCTCCAGTGGCAGGCCTCACAACAGCTCCAAATGCATGAAAAATGACTGAAATTATAACAATTTCCATGGTATGAAAATTGAAATAGAAAGGAAAACTGGGAGATTTATAAATATGTGATAATTAAACAACATGCTTCTAAACAACCAATAAGTCAAAGGAAAATTCAATGGAAAATTTAAAAATATCTTGATATAAACGAAAATGGAAATACAATCTGAGATGCAGCAAAAGCAATTCTAAGAGGGAATTTTATAGCAACAAATGCCCCATTAAGAAAAGAGAAAGATATGAAATAAACAACCTAGCTATACACCTCAATGAACTAGAAAAAGAAGAACAGACTAAGCCCAAAATTAGTAGAAGGAAGGAAATAACTTAGTGACTAGAAAATTAATAGTAAAGCTAAAAAAAATGAGATTTTTTAAAAGCTAACAAAATTCACAAATTTTTAGTTAAACTAACTATGGAAAAAAGAAAATTCAAATAAATAAAAAATGAAAGACATTACAACTGATAGCACAGAATTTGATGCTAATAATCATAGCAAACTGTGAGGAATAACTAAATATCAATAAATTTGATGACTTATAAGAAATGGATAAACTTGCGGAAACATAAAACCACCAAGACTAAATTATGAAGAAATAGAAAATCCAAACAAACTAGATTAGATCAGTGATCATAAACTCCTAAACAAGAAGAACTTAGGATCAGACAGCTTCACAGTTGCATTCAAACACTTAAGGAACTAGCACCACCCTTATGGCAGAAAGGGAAGAAGAACTAAAGAGCCTCTTGATGAAAGTGAAAGAAGAGAGTGAGAAAGCTGGCTTAAAGCTCAACATTCAGAAAACTAAAATCATGGCATCTGGTCCCATCACTTCATGGGAAATAGATGGGGAAACAGTGGAAACAGTGGCTGACTTGATTTTGGAGCCCCCAAAATCGCTGCAGATGGTGATTGCANCTAAAATCATGGCATCTGGTCCCATCACTTCATGGGAAACAGATGGGGAAACAGTGGAAACAGTGGCTGACTTTATTTTGGGGGGCTCCAAAATCACTGCAGATGGTGACTGCAGCCATGAAATTAAGACGCTTACTCCTTGGAAGAAAAGATATGACCAACCTAGACAGCATATTAAAAATCAGAGACATTACTTTGTCAACAAAGGTCTGTCTAGTCAAGGCTATGGTTTTACCTGTGGTCATGTATGGGTATGAGAGTTGGACTGTGAAGAAGGCTGAGCACCGAAGAATTGATGCTTTTGAACTGTGGTGTTGGAGAAGACTCTTGAGAGTCCCTTGGACTGCAAGGAGATCCAAGCAGTCCATCCTAAAAGAAATCAGTCCTGGGTGTTCATTGGAAGGGCTGATGCTGAAGCTGAAACTCCAATACTTTGGCCACCTCATGCGCAGAGCCATTTGGCTAAATGAACCTGGCAATCTTGATTCCATTGTGTGGTTCATCCAGCCTGGCATTTCACATGATATACTCTGCATATAAGTTAAATAACTAGGGTGAGAATATACAGCCTTGACATACTCCTTTCCCAATTTGGAAACAGTCTGATTTTCCATATCCGGTTCTTCCTGTTGCTTCTTGAGCTGCATACAGATTTCTCAGAAAGCAGGTGAGGTGGTCTGGTATTCCTTTCTCGTAAAGAATTTCCCACAGTTTGTTGTGATCCACACAGTCACAGGCTTTGGCATAGTCAGTAAAGCAGAGGTAGACGTTTTTCTGGAACTCTCTCATTTTGTCAATGATCCAACAGATGGTCACAATTTGATCTCTGGTTCCTCTGTCTTTTCTAAATCCAGCTTGAACATCTGGAAGTTCACAGTTCACATGTTATTGAAGCCTGACTTGGAGAATTCTGAACATTACTTTACTAGTGTGTGAGAAGAGTGCAACTGTGTGGTAGTTGGAGCATTCTTTGGCATTGCCTTTCTTTGGGCTTGGAATGAAAACTGACCTTTTCCAGTCCTGTGGCCACTGCTGAGTTTTCCAAATGTGCTGGAATATTGAGTGCAGCACATTCACAGCATCATCTTTTAGGATTTAAAATAGCTCAACTGGAATTCCATCACCTCCACTAGCTTTGTTCATAGTAATGTTTCCTAAGGCCCACTTGACTTTGCATTCCAGGATATCTGGTTCTAGGTGAGTGATCACACCACCGTGGTTATCTGGGTCATGAAGATCTTTTTTGTATAATTCTGTGCATTGTTGCCACTTCTTAATATCTTTTGCTTCTGTTAGGTCCATACCATTTCTACATATGTCAAATTATATTCTTGTATATTTCACATATGTTAGAATTTTTATTTGTCGATTATATCTCAGTAAAACTGAAAAAAAGGATTTTTTCCTAAAAGCATCTAGAGAAGTGCAGAGTTAAGAAATCAAAAGCTGGATTCCCTGATCTGCTGCTAAGTCACTTCAGTTGTGTCCAACTCCGCGACCCCAGGCTCCAGGGGCCATAGGTATTCTCCAGGCAAGAATATTGGAGTGGGCTGCCATTTCCTTTTCCACCCATGATCTGTCTACCACATAATTCCATGAGTTCCAGAGCTGGTAAAAATTTGACTCTGTTTCTTCCCTCTTTCTCCAATCTTTTATGTCCCTTGCTGACTTTGTGTCCCCTATCCTAGCCTGTTAAAAGGATGAAGAAGAAAACACGCCTGCAAAGGAAGAAAAGGAGCTGCATGTGACGGCGGGAAACATGTGGAAGTGCCAAGCAATGAATCCTGGAGGCGCCCCCTTGGCACCTGCCGCAGACGTGGAATTTTTCTCTTCTCATTCTCATGAGGTGAATTTTCGGGAAGAGAGACTCTAACTTGAAGGATCCCTTCGTCTTGATGCTGCACGATAAACCCTAGATTTATCAACAAATAAATTTGGCTTTGAGGGCACTGACTCAATCCTGGAAGACTTAAACTACTTATACAGAAAAGAAACTCACTCCCGATGTTCTCTGTTCCTAATGCCTTGGGTGGTGTTGCAAAACCCAAAACAGCTCAGGTGGCAGAACACAGGGCAGTCGGGGAGTTGTTTTTCCAAGAAGTTTAGGACAAAATATAAACGTGGGTTTTTTTGTTTTGTCTTCTTTTTAATGTTTTTCCTGAAAGCATTTGGAGAGATGGCTGGATTCCCTGGTCTGTCCACCACATAACCCCGTCCTTGACTCAGTAGGATAGTTAAGTCCCCATTTAGAAAATGCCTTGTTAGACACATGCTGTTGGCTTCTGACGATCCTTAACACGCCATCATGGGATATCAGCAGGGGCTACTTACTCTGGAGACTATTCTATAGGGCACTTCCCCATCCCACGGCTAATCTTTCCCAACACAGTTACTTACCTGGAAGATGGCCCTGGAGGAAGTGTTCTCTGAGTACTCCCAAGGGAGTATAAGACACATCTCCTGGGTTTAATTAGAATTAACTCAGAGAAAAATCTCATTTCCCCTGTCAACAAGAAACATTCAGTGGACCAAGTGATATTAGAATGTTAAACTCAGAAGGAGAACTCTCTGCAGGCTGGGTCACTCTGCAGAGATAAGATTATTCTTGGAGAAAAAATGCTTGGCCTGGAGCCGCCAGGGGAGCTTGATAAGACTCTTCCATGTCACATTCATAAGTAGGAGAGTCTATGACCAAACCAAAAATGAGAAGAGATTTATGAGAGAGTGTGATATCACAGAAGGGTTCCAAAGGTTTGGCAGAAGGGTTTCTTCTAGATGATAGAGAAGAGTAAGTGTGAGTTAGAGAGTGGAGTTTTCTATAGGCTGAATTCATGCTAAAGAGTAAGTTTCTTTTCCTGGAACTATGAGAACCCTGTTCCTTTCCCCCACTGGCTTTCTGTTCAAGCCTAAATTGGCAGGAAAATGCTAATCGAGGGGTCCTGACTTGATGGGCTCCACGATCGTAGGGTGTGTTGCAAGTAATTTGTTATTAATGACACAGAGTATGGAATTATGAGATTGGTTCGTTTAAATACATATACATTGGAGCAAATTGACAGTCCTTGTAAGAATGAGATCCAGATACAATTACACCTGAGGCTTGGGATCAAAGACGCTACAGGACACAGCCAAGGGCCACAACTCAGCCTGGACCAGTCACTCCACACGTCAGATCAGGGAAGGCTAGAAGCTCTGTGCCTGATTCTAAGAGATGCTATGTATTTCCTTCAAGGTCCCTATCTTTAATTTATCCTTAAACCAATCCTCTCACCACTCAAGAGGTATATTCAGTCACACCTTCAACAGTTCTAGAGGTATCTGTACATCAAAAGCCAGTTTAATAATTGATATCAAGAAGGACTGAGTGCGAAGCATAGAAAAATGTTAATAATGACTGTACCTGTGATAGATAAATGCCACAGATCTCAAAAGCTGCCCAAGGTTGGGATTCGCTGGCCTTCCTCCCTGTGTTCATAATTCTAGGTTTATTCTATCTTCAGCTGCCAGTGTCTCCAATACAAGGTCCCGCAGCAGGGGAAAGAGAAAGCGGAAAAGGCACACGTGTCCTCAACTGCATCAGCCAGAAGTGACACTATCGTCTCCATTTTTATTTCATTCATAAGAACAAGTCACATGTACACATTTAAATGCAAAGTGGTCTAGGAAATAGGGACTCTCTCCAGAAGACGAGCAGAAACGACTCTCCACCGTGGAGGGAGGCGCACGTGTGGGGAGGCTGTCTCCATCTCTGCCAGGAACTCCAGGAACACTAAAAAGGTGGGAAAGCTGGACACTATTGTTCTCGGCTCTTCTGCAGATCAGAGCATCGTGGTGAAATTTGAATACATCAGAGGGACCATGCAAGGACTCTGAGTCTGGAGCTGGCTTATCAAGGAAGAAATGGGAGAATTATTTCTGGCCCTGGGGGCAGCGGCAGCAGGCAGCTTCCCTGCTGACCGTGTGGCAGCCCAGGCTCAGTGATGCGTTTGTGGCGCTGGGCCACAGGAGTTATCTGGGCTCTGCTGCTGACTGCCGGAGAAGGCAATGGCACCCCACTCCAATACTCTTGCCTGGAAAATCCCATGGGCAGAGGAGCCTGGTGGGCTGCAATCCATGGGGTCGCTAAGAGTCAGGCCCAACTGAACAGCTTCACTTTAGCTTGTCACTGTCATGCATTGGAGAAGGAAATGGCAACCCACTCCAGTGGTCTTGCCTGGAGAATCCCAGGGACGGGGGAGCCTAGTGGGCTGCTGTCTATGGGGTCGCACAGAGTTGGACACGACTAAAGCGACTTAGCAGCAGCAGCAGCAGCTGACTGCACAAAGGCCCTTACTATCTGCCCGTCTACAAAACTTGGTTCTCCAGTATTCTCCAAAAGTCTATGAGCTACTCAATTTTCCCCCAAGAACCTTCTTTTCTACTTTCGTCAATAAGAGTCAGTTTCTGCCGCTTGCAGTTCAGAATCCTAACTGACATAGTAAGGAAAGATGCTAGTCTGGGTGGAACAGTGTGGGGAGATGGAACGTTAAAATAACGATATTGGTTTTATTAGACATCTCTCAAGATGGCAACAAGTGAAAATCCAATTAAAAGAAGCTCCAAAAACATTTCAAGAAGTTGGCAGCCATCGTTGGAGCAAATGCCAAGTGTTCCAAGGTGATTATGTTGAGGGAGGTGGTGTTGCTTGGAGAGATATGTAAAAGGGTATACATGTGGTGATAATTTTTTAAATCATATGTGGCGCGTAATGATGGAAAGTCTAGCCTGCACAAACGGAGCCTATTAGAGTAATTGTTTAAGCATGCTCAGTGAGTGTAACCAATGCATCTACATGTGGCTCCACAAGTGTTCGGGTTTATACGTTATTCCCTTTTCCTATATAGTAAGTCCCCTACATACAAACGAGTTCTGCTCCGAGAGCGAGTTTGTAAGTCCAATTTGTTTTAAATCCAACCAAGTCAGCGTAGGCACCTGACTGACACAGCTGGCTACATCGCACTGTCCCACAGTCGTTTCTAGCACTCTCCATGCTGGTCATACACAAAAAGCACGCACAAAATAAAGAGAACAGTTAAAATCTTATAGTGTAGCACCTTGAAGACTAGGACGGGCTACATCGCTGCTGCTTTTGCACTTGCTTCTGGGCCTCCGAGGCTTGAAATAAAGATGCTGCACCACTGTACTGTACCCAGGGCTGCAACGTGCACAAAAGCGCAACCACTGAAGAAGACACACTGTGCCTGGACAACGTACGCCAGGCGTGAGCTAACTTACGGGGCTGGACGTGTGAATGCACATGTGTCTGCATCTTTGAAGTTTGCAACTTGAAGGGCTGTATGTAGGGAGCTTACTGTATTATATGTATATATCGCCTTGACAGGTAACTAATGCCGCAGGTCTGCAAAAAGTACATATCACTTACAGAATATTCCTCAGTGTTTTTCATTTCTTAGCTGTTGTGTAATAAATAATTCACCTGCTGACATTGAGATAAAGTGTCATCTCTTCCACGGAGCCTTCTTGCTTCATTCTTTCTGTTCCTATCTTTTTTTTTTTTTTGCTTAAAACATCACTGACACACTGACATTTTTCTAAGAAGTGCGGGTTAGGAGCTTCACGGCTGTATTTGGAACCCATCTCTACCCAGTCTGTGACCTTGGGCAAGTCACTTATCTATTCTGACTCCTAATTTCCCCTCCAATCAGGAAAAGATAGAGGACAGGTTCATGGGGAGGGTACATAGTTAGATGCAGGTTATTATCAAGATTCCGCTTTGTTTTGTTTGAAGCTTGTGCAAGCACTGTTTACATATTTTAAATAATTAATTAACCCACTGCATAACTAAATCAAACTGAGCCATACAAAGACCAATTATAAGAATGTATAATGAATTAAGGATTTTGATTTATCCAATTCTGTGTACCCGAGCCCTCCCTGTATAACAAACCAGTGCAAAATGTCATCAGGTAACCAAGTTTAATAAATGACCAGTCTTCTTGGGAATGCTGAAGAATCCTTGGCTCAGAAAGTGAGTTCACTAAACAGAGTGCCCATGTCTACTATTTATCGTGAAGGTATACTGAGAGAATCCATTTTTTATCCCAGATCTAAAGAGATCAAATTTGTTCAAAGGTTGTGACATCCAGTGTGCCTGCTCAGTTCAGAAACGCGTCGCCTGCTGTAAAACAAACATTATTCAGAAGTTTAAATTTACTATCTGGAACAGAAATAGAATGGATGGTGTTAATTGAAGTATCTGAGTTGTCATTTTATGAATATTTTAGTTCCGTTATAAATTACTCACTTCTTCAGATGTCAGCTTTCTTCCCCCTACCCTTCCAGGGCCCAGAACGTCTCTAAGTCTAGTAAATAATTAAAGGGTTATCAGAAAAAGTCAAAAGGAATTTGACATCAGGATATTTCATGATGGATAGTGTTAAAGGTCTCCACAAATAATGTCTCTTGATGAACTAGTACCAGAGAAATCCCTGCCGGCGCCTGTCAGGGAAGACAGGGCCCCGAGTCCCTCCTTGGGCGAGGCTGTGGCGTGGTCAGAGCCTCCCTCCCCAGTTCCCCCGTGACAGCGGGGCCTCAGCAAGGCTCTGTTCGGAAGGCTGCTTACATCGGCTACGTGCGCCTCCGGCTTCTGCCCTCCCAAGTCTTCAAGTCTTGGACCCAATACCATGCCTCTCATGGGAAAGTGCACCTATTCACCTGCTAACCTCAGATTGTCACTGAGTCCTGCCCCTGGGGCAGCTGACCCAAAGCAGGCTAGCAAAAAAGTAAAGATTACTCCAGATATCAGTAAAGGTGACCCAAAACATGGGAAAATATAGCCAAACGGGAAAGAACCCTGCGAGAAAAACCAGCCAATGATGGTCAACAGAACTCAGCAGGAAGCTCTTTAGTGTTCATAACTGGGAACATTCATTAATGAGTGTTCATAAAATAAGTTTGAAAAATAAAAATTGAAAAAGTCATTCAAATAAGTAAAGGAAAAATGTGCTATTAATGAGTAAACCTGCATTAAGAAAAGCAAGTGGTTGGAAAGAATCTGTGTCAACTCTGATATATACATGTTATACAATGGATAGCTTGGATTGCTTTGCTAAAGATATTTCTTAATAAGATGCCCCAAGAGATGATTCCGGTGCTGTTGGAGAAAAGCTCAAGCAACAGGTGCACATCTATCAGCATAAGTCCATGTTTTATCAAATCATTTAATAGCAACATGTGTTTTGTGTAATGTTATAATATACTACAAACAGTAGTGCAGATGAGAACTTTTTTAATCTATCAATAACCAGTTTAAAAAGATAAACCACACGGTAGCTACTGTCCTGACCCCTGGAAACCTCTAAGAATACACTGAACTAAGAGTCAGAACTATTTATTGAACATCGAGCAGCTATTTTGTACAATCAATTATGCTTTTGAATTAAGAGTCTTTTTGCTCCACCTCAAAGATATAAACTCCATAAAGAATCAAAAATCTTAATTCACAGACAAATTGATTTGAACCAAAATTTAGAGCATTTTATACCCAGCCATTTCTATTTTAAGATTTCATCTTTTGTTGCAAGTAGAAAGAAGTTGTACATTGTTCAGGATTTGAATGCTATGACTTCTAATGGCAATTTCAACTTTCTCTGTTTTTTTTTTTATCTTATTTAAAGTTTTACTCTTCACTTTTTTTCCACAACTCATATAAGTTTTATTTCCAGCTGTATTGAGATTTTATTGACATATAACATGTATGTGTAAGGTGTACATTGTGGTGATTTTGATCCACCTATATATTGCAAAATGNCTTATTTAAAGTTTTACTCTTCACTTTTTTTCCACAACTCATATAAGTTTTATTTCCAGCTGTATTGAGATTTTATTGACATATAACATGTATGTGTAAGGTGTACATTGTGGTGATTTTGATCCACCTATATATTGCAAAATGATTATTGCAATAAGGTTAGTAAACAGCCTCATTATCTCACATAATTACTAATTTGTGTGTGTGTGTGGCAACCATGATTCAAAAAGACATGTGCACCCCAATGTTCGCTGCAGCACTATTTAAATTAGCCAGGACATAAAAGCAACCTAAATGTCCATCCACAAAGCAAAGGATAAAGAAGATGGGATAAATATATGCAATAGAATATTTAGTTCAGTTCAATCACTCAGTCATGTCCAACTCTTTGCGACCCCATGAACCACAGCACACCAGGCCTCCCTGTCCATCACCAACTCCTGGAGTCCACCCAAACCCATGTCCATTGAGTTGGTGATACCATCCATCCATCTCATCCTCTGTCGTCCCCTTCTCCTCCTGCCCTCAATCTTTCCCAGCATCAGAGTCTTTTCAAATGAGTCAGCTCTTTGCATGAGGTACCCAAAGTATTCGAGTTTCAGCTTCAACATCAGTCCTTCCAATGAACACCCAGGACTGATCTCCTTTAGGATGGACTGGTTGGATCTCTTTGCAGTCCAAGGGACTCTCAAGACTCTTCTCCAACACTACAGTTCAAAAGCATCAATTCTTTGGTGCTCAGCTCTCTTTATAGTCCAACTCTCATATCCATACATGAGCACTGGAAAAACCATACCCTTGACTAGANTTCTCCAATACTACAGTTCAAAAGCATCAATTCTTTGGTGCTCAGCTCTCTTTATAGTCCAACTCTCATATCCATACATGAGCACTGGAAAAACCATACCCTTGACTAGATGGAACTTTGTTGACAAAATAATGTCTCTACTTTTTAATATGCTGTCTAGGTTTGTCATAACTTTCCTTCCAAGGAGTAAGCATCTTTTAATTTCATGGCTTCAATCACCATCTGCAGTGATTTTGAAGCCCAGAAAATAAAGTGAGCCACTGTTTCCATTGTTTCCCCATCTATTGGCCATGAAGTGATGGGACCGGATGCCATGATCTTACTTTTCTGAATGTTGAGCTTTAAGCCAACTTTTTCACTCTCCTCTTTTACTTTCATCAAGAGGCTCTTTAGTTCCTCTTCGCTTTCTGCCATAAGGGTGGTGTCATCTGCATATCTGAGGTTATTGATATTTCTCCCAGCAATCTTGATTCCAGCTTGCGTTTCTTCCAGCCCAGCGTGTCTCATGATGTACTCTGCATATAAGTTAAATAAGCAGGGTGACAATATACAGCCTTGACGCACTTCCTTTCCTATTTGGAACCAGTCTGTTGTTCCATGTCCAGTTCTAACTGTTGCTTCCTGACCTGCATACAGGTTTCTTAAGAGGCAGGTCAGGTGGTCTGGTATTCCCATCTCTTTCAGAATTTTCCACAGTTTATTGTGATCCACACAAAGGCTTTGGCATAGTCAATAAAGCAGAAATAGATGTTTTTCTGGAACTCTCTTGCTTTTTTGATCCAGTGGATGTTGGCAATGTGATCTCTGGTTCCTCTGCCTTTTCTAAAACCAGCTTAAACATCTGGAAGTTCACAGTTCACATATTGAAAGTAATATAGAATATTACTCAACCATAAAAAGGAAGGAACCTGGGTTCTTTGTAGAGACAAGGGTGGACTTAGAGTCTGTCATACAAGTGAAGTAAGTCAGAATGAGACAAACAGATATCACGTATCCATGCATTTAAGGGGAATTTGAAAAACATTGGTATCGATGACCTCATTTACAAAACAGAAACAGAGACATAGATGAAGAGAAGAGTCAAATGGGGAGCACGGGGAAAGAGGGGAGGATGAACGGGGGGCACGGGGAAAGAGGGAGGGGAGGATGAACGGGGGGCACGGGGAAAGAGGGGAGGATGAACGGGGGGTTGGAACTCATGTGTGTGCAGTACTGATAGTATGTAGATAACCAGTGAGAACCTCCAGATAGCACCGGAAATTCCACTCAGTGCTCTGTGGCAACCCAAAGGGGAAGGAAATCCAAAAAAGCAGGGGCCTGTGCATGCATATAGCTGAGTCACTCTGCTGAACAGTGGAGACTGACACGGCCTTGCGCGGCAGCGATGCTCCAGCACTGCTCCACAGCGTCCGCTCCTGCTCTCAGGCACACCATTGTTGCCGGTGTGGACTCACTAAGTGGTGTCCACCTCTTTCGTCACCGCCTGGACTGTAGGCTGCCAGGCTTCTCTGTCCATGGGATTTCCCAGGCAAGAATACTGGACTGGGTTGTCATTTCCTTCTCCAGGAGATCTTCCCGACCCAGGGATCGAACCTGTGTCACCCGCGGTTGGCAGGTGGCTGAGCCCCCAGGGAGGCCCCAGGTACACAGCGCAGTGATGCTACTCACAGCAGCAAGCTGTGCACTAGACCCCCAGGGCGCAGTCAGCCCGCGGCTAGGAGCTTGTGTGCTTTGACTAACATCTCCGTGCTCCCCCCAAACTCGCTGTCCCCGGCAACCACCATTCCACTCCCTGTTTCACAAATTCAGCTTTTTAAGACTCTGCATGTAGGTGAGAGCAGACAGTGTTTTTCTGTCTGGCTTATTTCACTGAGTATAATATCCAGTTCCATCCACGTTGTTGTAAAAGGCAGGATTGCCTTCTTTTCTATGGCTGAACAATGCTTCATTATTTACATAGACCACAGTTTCTTCATCCATTCAGTACTTTCCACTTTCTTGCACGACTCAGTAACTGAGAAAGAACNGTTGTAAAAGGCAGGATTGCCTTCTTTTCTATGGCTGAACAATGCTTCATTATTTACATAGACCACAGTTTCTTCATCCATTCAGTACTTTCCACTTTCTTGCGCGACTCAGTAACTGAGAAAGAACTGACTCATCTGACAAGAAGTTTGAGTAACAAGGGGAATCTGAGTCGGCATTGACATCTTGATGCAAATAGATTAACAGCACCGCACCTTCTCCCGTGGACCCAGTCAGGGCTGCTCTTGTCTTTGACGCCCCAGAAGTCAAGTTCCGTGTTGCTTTAACACCCGTCTCTGCAGCCACACTCCCATTCCAAGACTGCATCAGGCACCGAGAAAGGACCATTGAGACTCTTTTTCCCCATGCTTTGTCCAATTGGACAGCACTGCGCCAGGCAAAGAATGCTCATAAAATAAGACACATATTAGATAGGAAGGCTATTATTGCCCTGTGGCCTAAAAATTGGTTTGCTTCACATATGTCTCCAATAGAACTTTTAATTAAGATGCTTTTCCTATCAATGTGCTTTAGCAAATACCTATATTGATGATGGGCTGTTTTCCTGGCAAGGTAATAGAGAATCTCACTGGGATGTCTTAACAAGTCACTTCTAGAATACTTTCTGTCCCTTGAAATTTTTTCTGTGACAAATTTACCTAAATAGCTTGCTACTTATCAACTCCTTTCTTAAATAAGAATAAATTGGCGAGAACACGTGAAGAATATTTGAGGATAAATGCAATTGGGCTAAAGACTTCTATTTTTTTTAAGAACTCAGAGAAGTCATTCAGTAATTCAGCAGGAAAGTGCTAAGGGCCTCATGAGGATCAGTCATAGTACTCGGGTGTTATGAATCATGAGAAAGACAGCTTGTATCTGAAGGGGACTTCGAAGTTAAGGTGACAGATATGGGCCTGCTTGCATGGAAGCTGGTCTAAGACTAAAAAACAATAATGGCATTAAAAGCTCATTTTCAGTGGANCCTTGACGTACTCCTTTTCCTATTTGGAACCAGTCTGTTGTTTCATGTCCAGTTCTAACTGTTGCTTCCTGACCTGCATACAGATTTCTCAAGAGGCAGGTCAGGTGGTCTGGTATTCCCATCTCTTTCAGAATTTTCCACAGTCTATTGTGATCCACACAGTCAGAGGCTTTGGCATAGCCGATAAAGCACAGGTATCTAGTCTTTTCCAGGTGATTTTCCCACTCAGGCTGCTGCGTGACCCTGAGCAGAGCCGCCTGTGCTCTGCAGTAGGCTCTCATGTGGGGTTCCCTGGGGGTCCAGAGCTTAGGACTCCATGCTTTCACTGCTGAAATCCNAGTCTTTTCCAGGTGATTTTCCCACTCAGGCTGCTGCGTGACCCTGAGCAGAGCCGCCTGTGCTCTGCAGTAGGCTCTCATGTGGGGTTCCCTGGGGGTCCAGAGCTTAGGACTCCATGCTTTCACTGCTGAAATCCCTAGTGGTGGAACTAAATCCCCAAAGATGCATGATGGGCCCCTCAATAATAATAATAATTTTTATTCAGACAACTTGACAGGGGTTGGGAAGATCCCCTGGAGAAGGAAACAGTAATCCAGTACTCTTACCTGGAAAATCCCATAGACAGAGGAGCATGGCAGGCTACGGTCCATGGGTTGCAAAGAGTCAGACACAACTTAGCAACTCTGCACGTGCAGCCGGGCCCACTAGACTTCTGTCCCTAGGAGGAGAATGATGAAGGCCACAGGAGAAATCGGAAAACCCTCGTGGGGCCAGCCTCAGAGCAGCCTGCCCCAGGAATTCAGGAAAGGAATTCCTAGGCACAACAGCGACAAAAAACTTAAGTGCTGTGATGCGAGCGAACAGGACTTTTCATTAGACGATTCAAGCCGCGCAGCAGGAGCTCAACCAGCAGCCTCCAAAATTCCACCTGCCAGCAATGACATCATAGTTCCTGAAAGAAAAGAGGCTGAAAATAATAACTGTCCAGTACTGTCTACTGTGTTCCCTCCAAAGGGGCTTCCTGGGGGGCACAGTGGTAAAGAATTCGCCTGTCAATGCAGGAGGTGCAGGAGAGTCAGGTTCGATCCCTAAGTTGGGAAGATCCCCTGGAAGATGGCATGGCAACCCACTCCAGTATCCTTGCCTGGAAAATCTCATGGACAGAGGAGCCTGGGGGCAAAGAGTCAGACACAACTGAGTGATTAGCACACACGCACACAAGCTCCACTGTGCTGGACATTTTTAATTCTTCTAAAAATCCAATTTACCTGCTAGAAGTGGCCCCATGGAACGTTCCTGCCTGATGAACTCCGCGGTGTGCCGCTGTCTGCCTTTGACTGGAGCGGGGCAGGCAAGCCATCTGTGGGCACCGGGAGAGCCTGCCCCTCGGTTTCATCCTGACCACTGCTGCTACGTCCTCCGTGTTTATATAATTTCTCATCCGTAACGCTCTCCGCTTCTAGTGCTAATCATGTGTATTAAAATAAAATAGCAAATACACTGAGAGGAGTACACACTGCAAAACGATACTTGTAATATCAAGCACCTTCCAAAGTGTATAATATTTGCATTGGGTCATCAAAATACATTCCCTACTGTGGAAGAGAGCTTTTGTTCTCTGCCTTCGCTTAACGCGTTTCATCTCTCACAAGTGAAAATATCCTTAGCTCTACTAAGCCATTTTTATATAATCTTCTCCTTGCATCTGTTACTATTCATAGGGGAAAATAATATAGTTTATATGAACAGAGATAAATCCCAACCAAAAATATATCATAAGTGCGTTTCTCTGGAGCAGTCTCCCTTTAAACATGTGGGGGAGGGTACGCAAGCCTTCAGGCACCTTCATTGTTTACAGGTCCAAATCAAGGATTGCTTCTAGAATCTGGATGCTCAAAACTGCAAATTAAAAAGCATGCGCTGAGTCTCTCTGGATACCTTCCACCATGTTACTTTAAAGAATATATTAAAGAGAAGGGGAAGGCAGGTGGTACATTTTTAACTGGCAGCGCAACATTTGCTTGGCTTAAAGCCAAATGAAATAACATAATCCTAACTGACTGGTACACTTTTCCCTGATCCCTTTAAATTCCTCTTTCTCAAATTCTTTATGACATTTAAATATCCTTAGAATTAATCAATGTTATAAAATAATGAGATGGTTATGAATGAAGATGCTTAGCATCAATAATCATAAGATGGCGACCTTTTCCTAAGTATTTAGGATGTTCTTTGACTTTATCTGGATCATCATCCATCCTCCCAAAAACTTTGTAAGAGATATAATATTACTCCCGTTTTATAGATGAAGAAACTGAGGCTGAGAGAAATAAAATGATTTGCCCACAATCCCAGAAACAGAGGGAAGACAAGATTCAAACTCAGTTTTGTCTGTCTGTCTGTCTGTCTGTTTTGCTCCAAAGCTGATGTTCTCTTTTTACCTTGGTCCCCAAAAACCATGTTGTCTAGAGCCCCTTTCTTTATTTCTGTATCTGTATAGCGTGCTACCTAAAACTTTTTCAGGGTTCCCGGCTGGGAAGAAACACCAATGAGAATACCACTGGGAAACGACTGTTTCTGATTCCGATTCCGCCGTTCCCAGGCTGCCTCCCACGTGCCGGGTGCTCAGTCAACATTAATAATAACAGTTCAAACCCAGTAATGATCAAGCAGGAAGTGCCTCCCTCTTTATACTTTTTAATGACTTCATAAGGTTCTTTTCTGTTAATTGTTTAATCACAAATTTCGGTTATTGCTATTTACACGCTCTTTTTCAACTTTTGAATGCAGATTTATTTCTATTTTGCCAAGCTTTCGGAAACACCAAATTAGAAACAAGCCTATTGTCTTCCACACAATTTCCACACTGGGAAGAATGAAAAACGCGACCGGAGTGCCTGCCTAAGAGGGAAACAGAGAGAAGGGGAACGCGTCCATGTCAAGTTGTCTAAAGAACGTCGTCACCTTAGGTCCAGCACTTCAAAGGCTGAAAGTCGTTCTTTCACAGCGGAAAACATCCCCCCCTGCACCCCGCACCACCTGAACAAAACTGACAGGAAAACCGAGGGAGAAAGCCCAGGGACGAGGAGTCACTGAGTGACACAAAGCTGGCCGGCTTTCCTGCAGGAAGGAGCGAGTGACTTGCTCTTTGAAGGAATGAACGGATGTCTCCACTCACTCTCCAGCAGTAAGATACGAGACCACAAACACAAAAATTTCACCTTGCCCTGGAGAGTTAAGAGGAAGGTCAGTGCTTGAAGTTCAAGCCTAGTGCTGTCACTATTTCATCTATTTACTCGATTTCGCTGGAGTTTGATTGCCTTACAATGTCGCGATGGTTTCTGCTATCCAGTAAAGGGAACCGGCTACATGTATACGATAAACCATCTGAACAAACAGTCACGATGGTATTAGACGGGCCTTCCAGAAAACACCTGAACTGGAAGTTCACCTGTGGGAAGATGAATTCTTTTTTTTAATTTTTATTTTTCATTGAAGTATAGTGGATTTACAGTGTTTCTGGTTATTGGCAAAGTGATTCAGTTATACATATAGTCATATATATACTCTTTTTCAGATACTTTTGCTTTATAGGTTATTGCAAGGCGTCAAGTACTGCCCCCTTGGCTATACAGAAGGCCCTTGTTGTTTATCTATTCTATAGCCAGTAGTATGTATCTGTTCATCTCAAATTCCAAATTTGTCCCCTCCCCTGAAGGTGGCTTCTTCAGCCACCACCCAAAGTGAGGACTGTATTTCCTTCTCGCAAAAGCTTGCCGGCATTTTGGGAAACTCCTGTGCAGATGACAGGGGGCTCCCCTGCAGTCCAGTGGTTAGGACTTTGCTCTCTAACTGCCAGGAGCCTGGGTTCAATTTCTGGTCGGAAAGCGAAGACCCCTCAAGCCTTCCAGGCGAGCCCCCCCAAAAATGACAAATAATTCAGACCCAATGGCTACTGATCATACAAACTTTGCTACTGTTTGCAATGACATAGGTACTCCAGGTATGAAAAGGCTTAAGAGAAAGCTTGCGGAAATCCAGCAGAGAGCCTTGAATACGTATTGTCAAAGGTGATTCCATTTGTTTCTGAGGATGCCTGAGTTCTTAAACCTAGCAATATCCAAGGAGTAAAGGGATTATTAGATGAATAAGAAAGGAGTAAAATATATGAATCAGAGGCTTACCACTGGCCAGGCTCTCTGACAGATTTTATTTGGCTTATACAGTACTTCTTAACATTTAAATGTTTCCCCTCAACTTACAGCCATAGACAGGAATGAAACTGTGCCATTTGCAGAGACACGGATGGCCCTGGAGACTGCCGTACGGCGGTCAGAAAGAGAAAAGCAACTGTCGCTTATTAACGCATATACATGGGATCCAGGAAAATGGTGCAGATGAACTTACGTGCAAAGCAGAAATAGAGACACGGACATAACAGACTTATGGAGACTAAGTGAGAAAGACTGGGGCAGGATGAGTTGAGAGACTGGGCTGACGTATATACACTGTCGATACTACGTGTAAAACAGACACCTAATGAGAATCGACTGAATGGCACAGGGAACCCTGCTCAGCCCCCCAAACAGGAGGGGATCCAAAAAGAGGGGCCATAGTAAGGCTGACTCACTCTGCTATACAGTGGACGCTGATACAACATTTTAAAGCAACTATATTCCAATGAACTTTTTTTTAATAATAAAATTAAAATTTTTTAAATTGGAAAATTCTACATGAAATCCAGATTGCTGCTGCTACTGCTGCTGCTGCTAAGATTTCGTTTCTTAGATTTCACTTCTTAGATTTCCTTTAAGTAAAAGGATGTCTGGAAAATGAGCAAAAGGTGCCAGGACAGTAAGCAGCTGGGCTGGGAACAGGCTCCTTCCCCGTCACCCTTACATAGAAAAGGCTCCTGTTCTTCAGCTTTTTACAGCTCCCTGGAACTAGCACCCAACCTGGTTGATTGATTTCCATGATCAGTGCGGCTTTTGTGAGCATTTAAGCTCTTACAGAGGACTTCCCTCATGGCTCAGATGGTAAAGGGGCTGCCTGCAATGCCGGAGACCTGGGTTTGATCCCTGGGTGGGGAAGATCCCCTGGAGAAGGAAATGGCACACCACTCCAGTACTCTTGCCTGGAAAATCCCATGGATGGAGGAGCCTGGTGGGCTACAATCCATGGGGTCGCAAAGAGTCGGACACGACTGAGTGACTTCACTTTCACTTTCAAGCATTTACAGCGTTTGTTGCAAACATTAGTGAGGGAATACGAGTGGTGTGTATCTGAGAACTCTTCATTGTAAAGATTTTAAGATAGTTATTTATATATAAATATACAATAGATCAAAAAGCTCCCATGTGTCAGCTGCCAAATCGTGTCTATCTCTTTGCAAACCCACAAATTGTAGCCCACCAAGCTCCTCTGTCCATGGGATTTCCCCGGCAAGAATACTGGAGTGGGTTTCCATGTTCAGAGTTAAATGGCATGGCTTTGATTCTACGTCCACCCTTAATTACTGTGTGCTCTGTAGCAAATGACTTAACCTTTTGGACATGGATTTCTTTATTAGCAAAAAAAGGCACTGTGTTACCTTCAGAGTCCCTTGTAGGTCTAGAAGGCTGTGCCTCATATATGGCTGAACCGTAAGAACCTCCGGTCAGCCTGAGGTCTAAGTCCTCTACCCATGTCCTAATGACATATTTACGTGCTCAGAGAGAGCTGATTTTAACTTCCCCTGAATAGTGAAATTCTAAGGGAAAAGAGTGCGGAAGTCACAGTTCCTTTAGAATATCACTGAAATATGAGAGCCTGAATTCAATCCTATCCAGTCCTATTCAAAAGAGAGCCGAATATACAAATAATAACAATTCTGTGTGACAGAGATCCACCTATCATGGGTCGAATCGCCCCCACCCCTCCCAATAAAAAGATGTAAGTCCAGCCTCCAGTGTCTCAGAACGATCTAATTTGGAAACTGGGTCTTTACAGAGATAATTAAGTTAAAGTGAGGTGGAGTGGAACGATGAAAGTGTTAGTCGCTCAGTCGTGTCTGTCTGTGTGACCCCATGGACTGTAGTCTGCCAGGCTCCTCTGTCCATGGGATTTCCCCCAGGGCAAGAATACTGGAGTCGGGTGCCATGCCCTCCCCGAGAGGAACTTCCCAACCCAGACCTTTTTATAAGGATCCAATATGACTGGCATCCTTATGAAGAGGGGACATTTGGACACAGACAGACAGACATGTAGAGAAACATGTAGAGAAACAAATATAGAGAAACATGGAGAACGCCAGCTGCAAGCCGAGGAATGCCCAAGGCTGTTAGAACCCAGGAGAGGGACGTGGAGAGAATCTCTCTCAGTCCTGAGGGAACCAAGCCTGCTTTGAGCCTGAACTTTCAGTCTCCAGAACTATGAGGCAATACATTTCCATATAAGTCTGTGGGACAGGCAGACCTCAGAGATACTGAGGTTCAGCTCTAGACCATTGCAACAAAGTGAGTCCCCCCAAATTTTTTTGCTTGTTTCCTAGTGCATATAAAGGTGAGGTTTCCACTGCGTGTCTGTGCTGTGCTTACTCACCCGGTCATGTCTGACTCTGCTGCCTCCCGGACTGTAGCCAACCAGGCTCCTGTGTTCACGGGGATTCTCCAGACCAGAATACTGGCGTGGGTTGCCACGACATCCTCCAGGGGATCTTCCCAGCCCAGGGATGGAACCCAGATCTCCCGCACTGCAGGCAGATTCTTTACCAGCTGAGCCACCAGGGAAGCCCTGTTTCCACTATTGCAGTCTATTAAGCTTGAAATAGCATTGTATCTAAAGAAAATTTACATAACTTAATTTAAAAAATGTTATTGATAAAAAATGCTAAACTTCATCTGAGCCTTCAGTGAGTCATAATCTTTTTGTAAGAGTAACATCAAAGATCACAGATCACCATCACATTTCTAATAATAAGGAAAATGAGACATTATGAAACAATGACACAGTCATATGAAGCGATAAAATATGTTGGAAAACTGACCCCAGTAGACTTGCTTGATACAGGGTTACCACAAACCTTCAATTTATAAAAAATGCAATACCTGCAAAGAGAAATAAAGTGAAGCCCGATGAAGAGAGGTGCGCCTGTACTTTGTTACGGGAGCCCCAACAAACTAATATGATAATCCCCTCCCATCCGTTCTTTTGTTGCTGTTGCTCAATCACTAAGTCATGTCCAGCTCTTTACTACCCCGTGGACCGCAGCACGCCAGGCTCCCCTGTCCTCCTCTACCTCCTAGAGTTTGCTCAAATTTATGTCCAGTGTGTCAGTGATGCTGTCTAACCATCTCATCCTCTGCTGCCTCCTTCTCCTTTTGCCTTCAGTCCTTCCCGCATCAAAGTTTTTTTCCAATGAGTTGTCCCTTCATATCAGGTGGCCAAAGTATTGGAGCTTCAGCTTCAGCATCAGTCCTTCCAATAAATATTGAAGAATTGATTTTCTTTTGGAATGACTGGTTGGGATCTCCTTTCAGTCCAAGGGACTCTCAAGTGTCTTCTCCAGCACCACAGTCCAAAAGCATCAATTCTTCCATGCTCAGCCTTCTTTACGGTCCAGCTCTCACATCCATATACTCACAAGAGTCATTGGCAACCCACTCCAGTATTATTGCCTGGGAATTACCACGGACAGAGGAGCCTAGCAGGCTACAGTCTACAGGGTTGCAAAAGACTCAGACAGGACCTAGGGACTAAAGAACAACAACGCAAGACATAGTTGTCCGGGGAATGGGGGCAGAGTCGGGGGGAGACCCAGGACAGAAAGGAGGTAGTGTCCTCGTAACCTCAGCAGGAACATACTGCGACCAGCTTTTAGCAACTACAGCCCACCAGCTGTTAGTCTCCAGGTGACGAACAGGGGCTGATATGTCATGGTTCTTACTAATTCCTCTGAATCTTGAGACTGCTTCTTAAACTGAATCCAAGACCAGCTACAAAATAAGCAGAATCCAGAGCAAACTGAAAATGCTGGTCCTCTTGTTAGTAAAGTATTAAGAA